>SSNR01000221.1:938283-1112088 GCA_006937965.1 Callopanchax toddi | reverse complement strand
TATGCTGCAAAAGAGAAACTGTGGTTACCCCCGGGGTCCTTCGTCCCAGGTTCGTATTGCTGAGGAGTAATACTTATCAGGCTGGTAAGAATGAAGAGTCAGGAGACCGTTCTGCGCAGAAGGGGGAATCTTTATTGCTCACAGCAGCGTGATACAAAGATTCTGACTTTTGCCAGTCATGCAGTTCAATATAAGCATGGTAGATCAAAGAGAAGGAAGTGCGTTGCTGGTTGCACAATATGTGTACTAGCAGTTCAAAGTCTCTCAGGGCACGGTCACCTAGTTCAGCTTGTTGACAGATTCGTTCAAAGTTTGGGAGCACATCCTGCTGAATGTACACGTACTTTGTACAAAGTTAAAAGCACAGGAACACAATGTGAGCATAATAAGTGAGCATAATAAGTCCACATCTGCCGACGCTGCTCTGGGTTGGAATTCTTCATCAACGACGCCGCTGCTGCCGACCCCCTTCACGGACTGCCCCACTCCTCAGTCTCCTGGCACCGTTTGGATAGGTGCCTTCCTCCTGATTCTGTTTCCGGTGTGGGATGCTTCCTGATTCCTGAAGGTCAATGACACAGGTGCCCCTGTGTCTGGTAATCTCTAAACTCAAGCTCTGATTCATTTTTGATTGACTCTGTCTGGTGGAAAGGTACCACAAACCTTTCTTCCCTTTGGTTCATGATGACCCACGATGTCCTCCATCATCGGATTGGTATTTCAAGGCAACGACCTTCCGCTAGGAGTCCTCGTCTTGAAATAAGGGGGGATATGTTGCGCCGGCAAAGGCGTTACTATCTCTGAATTCTGACCTCTGGATCATCAATACAATAACTCATCTTTTTTGTCCCAATAACTTGGATTAAAATGACTCTTATTATGTTGTAACCTGAATCAACATTCCTTCCAGGACCCGGTCGTGTCGGAAGACTCAGAAGATTTCCTTTAATTAATAATTAAACTTAAGAACTCTTTGATGTCTCATTCTAAAGACACTACCTTTTAATCCACTGTCCAGAAATGTCTTAATATGATTAATTCATCTTCTTCCAGTATTCATTAATGTTGATGTTGCATCAGTATTATTTTATGGTTCTACTTTTGCTAAAGGGTTAAAACATATTTATAATCCAGTTAAACTTCCTGGGTTTCTAATGACGAGAACCACGTGACTTGGTAACTCCGTTCCCATTGGTCCACGCGTCCAAAGCGGGCCACGTCCCAACTTCCTGCCTGGAAGAGCTGAGTCTCCTGAGTTCTCGTCAACCCCACGACGAGAGAACACAGCCTCCGTTTTCCTCCGCTACACGGAAGGCCTCTGTGCCGACCGAGCTCGTGAGTAAAACCCAGCCTCACCGGTCGATGACAATCTGCTCCGGCTGAGAAGCCAGACACCACGGTCTGCTTCTTCCCTCCTGCCATGGAAAAGCCGGTTAGCCTCTGCACCAGCCGATCATGGAGCCGCTGACACCGACTCGCTCAGACACCTCCGTGCCTCGGACCGACCTTCGGTCCCGGGGACAACTCCGAGGTTCGTCCGCCAACGCTCACCCGACGGACCTCCTACACCTTCACGCCGAGGCGATCTGGAGCGGTTCAGTAGGTACCAACCCGACCTGGTAAAACCGAGGCTATTGATAAATAACACTCCATCAAGTTAGCTTAGTTCCCCTCAGAACTAACTAGCCGAGATCCCTAGATATTAACATATCACGGGCTCTCGTCATTAACTCTCAGCTTAATAACATCAGAAGAATCTCTTAAGATGCAACTATCTACCTCATATCTGTCTGTTTATTCAATCTGTTTTCTTTAATAAAATAACTGAAGTCTAAGTCAGCTTCTGGGTTATACCTTTCAAATATACGTACGTAGGTCTCCCTTTGAATCAAAGTGAATCTAGATGCCTGCATAACCATCGGTTTAGTGAAGGTAGCTAACAGTGATTAGCATTAAAACCAACAAAACTAAGCTGATAACTTTGCAGAAGTGTGTCCGTACTATAACGATAAAATCAGGTTATATTACGCTACACCTTTATAGTCATACATCACTATGGACTGAAAATATCAGAGAAGGTCAAAGTTACTATGGTTATAAGACAACCATCCAAGCCTGTTATAAACCATACATTACCATTTTTCATGTAGATATCACAAAAGATAAAATTGCATAAAAGTATACGTATTTTGTCTTCTATCCCATTTAAATCTGTGCATGTTTGTACTTTGTCTGCATTTGCATCAGAATATGAATCATAATCACATTATGATAACTCCACTACAGGATAGTCCTGATGTTCTCTATCCCTGAGTGGAAAATTATAAAAATGTACTTAAATCATATTTACTTATTCAAAATATTCTGAAACATATCAGCAAATTGAGCATCCGTAATATAATCCAGTATTATGCTAATTGCTAATGCAGCAAATCCCTGATCAGTACTTAATGCCTCTCATGTGTGATAATAAACAGATGTTTTTACATGAAATAAGTAATTATTCTTTGAATTTGCAAAAGGATTAAATACATTTGGATAATTATAATCCTTATCTAATCTTTAAAACTAGATGTTAAATCACTCAGTAAATAGGAATTTACATTGAAGCTTTTTTTTATCTTAAATATTTGATTGTTAATAAATATAACGGTACCTCTACAGAAATGAACTCAGTATTTATTGTTGCTTAATAAACTACATTTCACATTTATGTGTTTTTGTGTATAATCTCATACTATCAGAGATAAGTGACCCTCACCAGTCACTGAGCTCAGACTTTATGACGTTAACGAGACAGTTTTGACCTTCTTTGCATCTGAAAGCACTCATTACTCAGGTGGAAGCAATATTTGAATGAGCGAGTTGCAATTTGTTTATCTAAATAATGTGTTTGTGAGTGTGAGTGATTGTTCAGTGCTCCTTTCTTCTGCCTGAGGGGAGTTTCCTTTGTTTTTTTTGCGATCTTATTAAAGTTTATCCATTTTGCTTCCAATCTAGTTGTCGTCTTGCAGATCTGCATCAGCGCTGCAGACCTCCACAAAGTCACTCTGTGACAGAACAGAGGACACTAGAGATGAATGTTTGTGCATCACACTGACAATAATGTATGCAGAAAAAACAGATCTGCTTACTCTTTCTCCTCCATTCTTTATCATCTCATTAAACTTGGTTTACTTTGTCAGAAATATCACAACAGGAGTCCAGAGTGCTCTATAGAGTAGTTACAGGAGCTGTTCGTTTGAGGTTTCCTGTTTCTTTTCTTGGTCACTTTTTATTTTGACACCTTCACAGCCAGCAGGTCACTGGTTGTTTTCAGGTCAGGGTAACACCTTGGAGCTGTAATGGTAGCCCTAAGACCACGTCCCTTTGATAGCAGCTTAATGGTTGGTTTCACGTTTTTCTTGAGGCAGCCATTAGCTAGAGGCCATTTCAGCCAGTTCCTTTACCTCTACAGTCTGACCCAGGGGACAGGGAGCAGCCTCTGTAGTGACGTCTAAGCAATTTGTGACCTGTGGAGCCGAGCTGTGTCTCAGAGGAGTCCACATGTTGTGAGGCTGCTGCTGGTCAGTTACTAGTAAAGATTTGACACACAAAATGTTAAGTTTTAGATGTTTGCCTGTTGTATTACGATGTTTTGAACATGTGTTTTATGTGTCATTTACTGAATGCAATACTTTATCATCAAATGGAAGGTTGATATGTGTAAAACATAAATAAGTCTGCCGTGTTGTTTGTTTTTTAGTTTAGTTTTTTGTCATTATTGATACATTTTGCAGTTAATCTCATATGTAAGTCATTCAGCCTGATTCTTTTAAACACTCGCTTTCCTGAAATTAAAGTCTTGAACATAAACTCACACACTAAGTATTAAAACAATCCTCATGTCCTTCCTTTCCTACTTCACCGTTGTGCATCGTTACTGAACCCCAGCATCGTTTCTCTGATCTAAAACCAACTATAAAGAATGTTGCCCCTTAGAGTTTTCAATATTTGAAGCAACATGATACAGAACAATGTTGTGAAACTTGATGTTTTCTTTTAGTTGTACGGCCTTGGGGTGTTGAAGATTTGTTGTTTATGGTGTGTGAAGAGCTAGGTCAGTGAATGTCTGAATTCAATATTATTTCTGAAGGAGACAAAGGACCTCGATACCAGAGGGGATTTTTTTCTATTGCAACAAAAGACAGATTTCAAAAGTCAATGTCATGTTAGATTCTCTATACAGTACCTCAGGACCAAACTGCTGCAGGATTATAGAAAACCCACAGCACGCTGGCTGCAGATATCCCTGCTGGTTTCTGAGCCAAACCCCCAATGAAACAGCCAAAGATGAAAAGCAGCATGTTTTTCACTCGTCTCGTCTCCTTGACCTTTGCCTTCTTGTTGAGGTGCAGGAGTTTTCCTCCTGTAAAATCAAACCCTGTAGAGGTAACCATACCTCCAGTTCTTAGTTTTCTATTTGCTGTGGACATGGATTGTCTCGGTATCATTCAGGTTTATGTGTAATACATACACACCACAAATCCCCCAGGATGATCTGAAGACTCGAGTGATTTATTGTCTGAATTTATCTGATTTGACTGTCTAAGTTGTGTGACTTAGAATTAAATCGTCTAAATCTTAGAATAGTGTTACATGTGTCGTCACTTCTTTCACTGGGAATGTTTGTGTTTTTTCTTTTTTAGAAGTATAAGGTTTTGTTGTCGTTTGTTTCTATAATAAATGCTCTTTTATATAGAAGTAAATGTAACGCATGTAAAGTTTTAGTTTTCTCAGTCAGCTTATCTAATAAACATTTTGAAGTAACCATCACCAGCACACAGTTTCCTGTTTATATTTGTACTCTAAA
The DNA here is from genome assembly GCA_006937965.1 of Callopanchax toddi. NCBI lineage: Eukaryota > Metazoa > Chordata > Actinopteri > Cyprinodontiformes > Nothobranchiidae > Callopanchax > Callopanchax toddi. The sequence continues at coordinate 1,107,236 of SSNR01000221.1, read as the reverse complement.
GAAATATTTAAAATATCCTAAGGCAAACTGTGTACCCCCCCCCCCCCCCCCCCCCCCCCCCCCCCCCCCCCAATTGCCTTCCCTCTGCTTCATTTTGTGAAGTAGAATCCATCTTTTTTCTGTCAGGTTGGGAACTTTTCGCTGTTTGGCTGTGTGCGATCGATCAACATGCATAATTCATAGTTAGTGGGTTAAGAGCAGCTCGGCTTCTCTTTGCTGGCCCCTTTGATTTTTGTTTCTCTATCTGGCCCCCTCAGGGAGACCTGCAGTCCTGCTGCAGAATCAGTTCTTGCACAGAGCCTATATGTGGGCACACACAATAACCAACAAGCATTTACACACATCCATGTATCACCTCAATGCACACATGCATGACTGCTTTAGAAAACAAATTATCAGGTTACTGGAGATCTTTGAAGCTTTGGACACAAGTCCTTGCTGTTCTCTTTCCATAGAGCTGTGTATCAGTATTATCTGCAAATTACACGGGCTGTCTAATCCCCCTCTGGAGACTCTTTACGTCACACATCCAGAGTGTGAGTCCCCACACAAAGCTTAAAGCCTGCAGTGGATTTAATGTGGGATGATTGGTCTATTTATCAATTCAACAGCTGTCAAAAATGAGCTAGATATTAACAGAGTTACTGAGGTCAACATTTTTACATTTGCTGCTCATGGAAGATTCTCTGGATGAATGTAACAGATCTACCCACACCAAGTTACTGAATATTCTAATGTTGAGGAAGAAAACAAATGCTTTAATAATTTAAAGACTGAGCATTTCCTTAAAGGAAGTAGTTAATGTTAAAGTTTCAGGAAAGTTTCTGAACACTACAGATAAATGTACAATAAAAAAAACAATGTGGCCTGTCTTATAATAATCCAAAATATAACCAATCAGTCCAGTGAATTGAGTGTTGCCACATGCAATAAGTTGTCAAATGTAGTTAATTTTGTAATATCCAAACTATTTGTCATCCATTTATCCACCCATTACTTCATGTATTCATTCATTGGAGAATACACAAAGTGAAAGGACCTTGGGACAAGAGGACAGTGGTGGACACTAGCAGTATAAAGGAGTGAGGATAAAGATTCAGAAGCGATTTGAGTTTGAGAAATGAGGTCATGTTGCTTGAGGGCGTTTGACGTTCTGCAGGTCAATGGACATTAGAGTGAACCTGACCGTGTACCTGCTCTAATGAGGTATAGCTGCTGTAATAAAACATCCACCTGCAGTAAAAGTGATCCTGTTACTCTCAGTGATCCTTATTGTTTAGCTGTTATATGGTGACACCAGTACAATTAATGGGAGCTGCTTGGTGTCATGTGCACCGTTTTAGAAAGGCATCCTCGTAATGCATGTGAAGGTATTAGTTTGCATTGGAAACACTGAGGTGAGATCAATGGGGGGGGTGAACAGTGTGTGTTTGGAAATCATTTTGGACACACTTAGGTTTGAAAATTTGGGGAGAGAACAGCTTTTTCTTTTTTAGATTACAAACATCCCATTTATAAATAGTAAATATCCACCCAGTTGACGGGACAGTGTTTATTTTCTCTCCCTTCATTTGATATCTGATTATTGAGCCTATTGTGTGACCATTATTACCAAAGCCTCTTGCTGAGTCCTGTCATTATATGAGGAAGTTGAATGTCTTGGTTTCCTGTGTTTGCAAAAATAGGATTGGACATTTCAGCAGCACACAATTGATTCAATCTTCTCTCGGTATGGAATATTGTGTCCTGGGGTGATATTTTAAATGCACTGAGGTGGATAGGTGAATTGCTTTGCAGCATTCCTGACTTTTACGCCACAGACTATTTATGTGACTGTATGTTATTATAACATAGCTACTGTATTCTTGCAGCAACCAATGGTTCACTCAGTTATATATTCACTGAAGCAATAAGTGAAATTTACGAGCAGGATGGCAAACCTAGTATGAGTTCATGACTTGACAATTTCTTCAACCTCAGAGCACGTTTCAGTCCAGGTGCTGCATCGATTTTCATGCACGTAGTTTGCCTTCTAAGGTTATGCTTATCTAGTTCCCAAATTAAGTGTTTGGTGGTGACAGAAGACAAAAATAATGGGCCCTATTTTTGTGGTGTTGAAAATGTTTGGCTGTCCTAAGCTTGAAAGCATTGCTGCACATTTGCTCCAGCTATTTAAAACCTGGGTGAACAAAAAATAGAAGGCACAAATGAAAAGTTCCACAAAGTCTGTGCAGCCTAGACCCATAATAACCTATAAGTCACCTAAGATTATACTCCTCTAAATTAATCAATGTTTTATTTTTTTAAGTCGTTTAACCTAAAAATGACTAAAAAACCAATGTAACGTCACGAAAATTCACTTACCTCAGAATACAATAGAAATAGCTTTTATTGTCCCTCAGTGGAGAAATTCAGGTGCACTAGCAGCAAAGTGACAGTCAAGTCAAAAATTTTAAAATCACATAAGAATGAGACTTTACATTTATTTACAGCATAAAAATTATAACCGCATAAATAATATTAATAAAATAACATATTGTACAACTCATTAAACAGAAATGTTCAACTGAATAGGATTCTTGTTTTTTAAGGGCTGACTAGGAAAAATGTACATGTACAAATATATTTGTGCATAAAAATTGTGCATTTAAAAGCAGTAATGTAAATCATTGAGTTTGTTGGAGCAGGGATGGTTACGAAGGATCTGTGATAACGCTCCTTTGTGCATAGGGTCTGTCACTGAAGGAGCTCCAGTTCAACACAGCACCATGCAGGGGGTGCAGGGAGACGAGACTGATGTTGTTTTAGCCAGAGCTCATCCACCTCCCATAGGCTGCACTGGCTCAAGAGGGCATCCTAGGACAGAGCTGGCCTTCCTGCATTGATCCGCCTCAAAAACGCAAAGTTGACTCAAAAAACAAAGTTTGAATATAAATGTTTTTAAAAATTAGCTACACTACAAGTAGTTTAGAAAATCCGTCTTAAGGCAAATCTTAAATGATCCCCACATCCTCGCCTTTTGTTCCATGTTGCCCCTCATTAACTGTGATGCTGTTTCAGCAGTAACATTTACAAAGCCTTTTAAATTTAATGATGCAAATCTAGTGAGGATCTGTGTCCTCTCATCAAAGGCAGAGGTCAAAGAAACTGCAATAGAGTAACCTCCCTGACCAGGACCTCTATAAACCACTCTCCTCTGTGTTAAGATTATTGCACTCAATTTAAAACATTTAGGGTTAAATTTGCAGACTTTTACCAAGTAAATGAGTAAACCCAAACTGTTCTGAGTTGCCTAAAGCCAAACCATCTTTTGTCTAGACCAAAAGTCAGGAAGAACAGCTGTGTCATGTGAATTTATAATAGGCGTCCTCAGCCTTTAGTATAAATAAATGTCTAAAACAGGTTTTAAGCCTTATTCGATCAACACCCCGTCTGCCTTCTAATGAAGAATGTATTGAAGATTTTAATGAGGCTGGGTTAAAATTGCTGTAGCTGGTGTATCAGACTGCTGATGCTTTAGAAAAAGACACTCTGGGTATCTCAAAGCAGCTAATTGTTCTGACTAAACTGCAAAGTTTGACACCTTGTAAATAAGTCTGGAATTTACTCAAGTAAAGTAGTTTTGTTCTTGGATTGCTTTTAGATTTGGAACACAGTGATGCATCTTCAGACACAAAAAATGGTTCAACTGAGTTTAGATATTCTGGAAAAAGAGATTCTTTGTCTTCAATGATGAGCTTTCTGTTTAAACATGCACCAGGACCTGCAAGCTCAGGGTGAGTTCTGAGTCCAAGTCAAGATTTAATGCAAGATGATATCTCTGTTGGCCAGCTTTTACAAATATATGATTTGTAACTGGAATTGAATCTATTGTAGATTTATTTGCAAATGTATTTATTTGTCATTTATCAGTTGTTTGGTGTCTGTTACAGGATTTAGGGGAGAGTTGTTTTGTTTAAGTTACCTAAGATTGCTTTTTTTGCAAAAAAAAAAAGGCAATAAATTAGTAGTTGCATGTATACATACAGCAGCAGAAATAGGATGACCTTAGGCTCAGCCTTAAAAATCAAGCGAGGAGCTCCAAGTAGAGCAGCAACTCCTCTGCATGAAAACGAGTCAGCTGATGTGGTTTGGACATCAGGTTAGGATGCCTCCTGGTTAGCAGGGAAGACCCAGAACTACTGTGATTATATTCTGTCTGACCTGGGAACGCTTTAGTGTCCCCAGGAGGAGCTGGGGGACGGCTCTATGGAGAGGAATGTCTGGGTTTTCATCCTGTAACCTGATCGGATGGAGGGATGGATATGAATAGCTTTGCAAACATTTAAGATGAGCAATCAGTAAATATTATTCAAAAATGTCTCTTTTATTTCCTCTTCTTTTCTCTCTTAAACATGCCCCTCAGCTCTGTGTCCTGCTGTGTTCTGCTTGTCCACCACAGCAGCTTATGAAAGTAAATAATTGGCCTAACAGCATTCATTCAATACACAACAGTTAGAGCCAGGCCTTCATAAAGCACAGACATCACTCACTGCAGTCAGCCTCCCTCTGTCCTGTCTCTCCACAGATATCAGGTAGTTCTGTTTCTCACACTCTAAACTTATCATCCTGCCTGATTACATTGTCATCTGTCATTTTCTTTTAACTTCCAGTCTCCCGTCTCAATTCCTTTATTTTTTCTGTTCAGAAATCCGCCCACACTTTCCCCTTTTTCTCTCTGATCCTTGGCCCTTTAGCTTAGATAAAGGTGTCAGGTCAATGTAATCAATGAGGAACAAGTACAGGCTGAGCTCAAAAGAGCTGAATGTCTGTGTGTTCTTGTGTGAGTGTGTGTGTGAGCTTTTTCTGAGAATACGAAGGAAAATGTGCACTTTAGTGTTGTGGGATTTGACAGAAACTACTGATTTATGTGCATTTGAGATCCAGTCAGTGTTCTGGATCAATAATATCATCACTTCTTCTCCTGGTGGACAGAGGAGGCTTCATTTAGGACCGGGTTTAATTACCGGTATTTGCTCTAGTCTGTGTCATCTAAGTGGCAGTAAACGATGCAGTGCTGTGAAAAAGGATTTGACTCCTTACAGATCTTTTTCCTGTTTTAGCTTTTTTGTTACACTTAAATGTTTCCGATCAGAAAACAGATTTTAATATCAAACAAAGATAACCTGAATGAATACAAAAGGCTTTTTTAATGATGATTTAATTTATTAAAACTATCCAAAACACCCTGGTCCTGTGTGACTACACCCTCAACCCTCAGCCACGTTTTCAGCATGAACAGCCTGTTAAAGGTCAAAGGTCGGTCACTCATGGTTAATTATATCAATTACAGCATACATCAATTACAGCAAGTCATCCAGATCCTGAAGCAGGAAAGCAGCCCCAGACCATCACACTACCACCACCATGTTTGACTGGTGGGATGAGGACGTTTGTCTGTGTTGGTTTTACTCCAGATATAATTGGACACACCCCTTCTAGAAAGTTCAACTTATGTCTCACCAGTCAAATGTTTTAGGGGTCATCAATATGTTTTTTGGCAAAGAGTCAGGTCTTTGTGTTTGTTTCGGTCAGCAGAAGTTCTGGCCTTGGAAGTTAAAGGGATATTCCCCCAAAAGTGTTTTTTTTTCTGTCTATTTCCATATCCCTCATAGTTAGATAAGTGCGCAAAAACAATTTGTAACCAGCCCAGTCGTTATCCTGATCCAGCAGTACTCCTTTAGCTTTAGCTTAGCAGAAAACACTGTAAGTGAATGGTAACAAGAAAAAAGTCCTTAAAACTCACTCAGTAGTGATACTAATGATACTAATTCTGCCTAGTGACCTCCGTAAACATATCGACTGCAAGTGAAAATAAAAAGTAACACAAAGGAATTACAGGTGCTATTTTAGACTCAGGACTACTTTATAGACAAAGAACTGCTGTAAGCCTCCGCTGAACGGCGCAAGGACATGACGCAGCATCCCCAAAGATGCCTACGTCCGTAAACACAAATACTGGCTACTGGGCTAAACCTGATTAAGATTTTTAAAGATAATCTCTGTGCAGCTTTGTGTTATTTTTCTTCGTCTTTGAGGCTTGCAAACAACATGAAACATTTAAGTACCGGTATTTGAAACAGCAAAAACTGAAGAAATATGTAAAAGAGTAAATGTCACGTTCTCCAAAAGATCCTAACAGTTGGTGAAATCTGCTACAGATTAATGACATCATACTGCTGTTTTGTCTCCATTTCTCTGTTCTGTTATTAAAAAACTTCTTTTGTACAGATAACCTTCCCTCCCTAATTACACTGTTAATGATTCGGCCTCATTAATGATGTTTACTGTCTCCTGAGATAAGAAATTACCACAAGTGGGAGCAGAGAATTTACCAGGGTGAAGGAAGGGAGGTAAGGTTGGCCAGACGGTAGAACGGAAATTAAAGGCTGAAAGGTTAAAGAATAAACAAACCTTTATAGGCTGCAAGAGACAAAACAAGACAATGTTTTAACAATAAATCAGCTGAAGTGTGCAGAGAATGGCACTGCTGACATTTCTATCTAATACTGTGACCTGGAGTTCTTTCAGTATATGTTTTTCTTCTCCCTGTTTTACTTTTTTAGTAACTTTCATAAATTTCATGAGACAAAATCAACACAAACTTAGAAACATCACTTCTTGTCCTTGACAAAGACCATCGAGTTGACAGGTATTCATCTTGTCTGCCATTAAAATCATCAGTTTATTAAAAGACTTTGATGAAGTCATCGTATACTGTCAGAATATGTGCAGCTCTTTGATTCACAGCAGTAAGATTCGCCTTAACAAAAAATTAATCTAAACTTACTGACGTTCAAAAGTCTTAAGTTGAAAAGTGATGGATCACCCATCACTGTGCTGTAAAACGCATCTTTGGGATTTGGATTTATCACGACTCTTCATGTTGGCTAATAAAAGACATGATAAATAATGACTGTGTAAAATTTCTCCCCGTTTTCTGGAGAAGAGATGAGCAGCATTAAGGCGGTGACATAGGCAGTAGAGATGACAGCTGAGTGGGGATGTGGAGCAAAGGAAAAAGTCACACCAAAAGGAGAAGATAAAAAGAGATGAATCTAAAGTTCAGCCAAGCATATTCTCTGTGGGGGAAAAACTTTAGCAAGTATTTTCCCTAGAGAACTCCTGCAGCTTAGACAGAATGAAAAGTTAAAGGAAAACTATTTTCAATTATTTCACACAATTATTTTTGAGGCATTTTAGTCAAAACTTGGAGTGTTTTCTTGTGAAATTTCAACTGCTAGAAAGGCAAAGCACATCATCGAGATTCTGAGCTCCAAAAAGTTTCCTTGATGTGTTTTTGTGATTTTTAGAACAAGTCTGATTTTAATTGGATCATAGGACGGACAAATTAAAGAGAAGAGAATCCGTTTCATAAAGAGAGGAAGCAGGATGCTGTGTGTATGTAGCTTTTTGTTTTTTTATTCTACATTTATACAGAGCTTTAAATCCTCACGATTAAAAAAAAAACGTTTGGTTAAAATATTTTCATCAAGTAATCTACTGCCTGTATCTTACTGGGCTGCAACGTTTTGGAAATAAAATATTACAAGAAATAATGTTTAAAAATGTAAACATGGCCTTAAGGCATTAGATCTTATTGCAATACATTGTGACAGTTGTGCAACTTTCATACAGTTTTCATGTTGTAATTTAGTCACAAATGGTCTTAATTATATCTCAACCTCTTTGCAGTTGATCTTTGTTTTATTTTCTCGTTATTTGCCACATTTCCATCACTTTGTGTCTCGTGGAACTAAATTGAGACTCATTTAAGACGATTTGAGATGCAAGCGATGGCTGTGATATTATTTTGGGAGAATATTATTCTTGCAAACTTTATGCACAAACATTTAATTGGCACAACAGTGAGACTCTGCAGCTCCTTCAAGGAAACTGAGAACCCGTGCAAACACTTTGAGACATTAAGTGATGAACGCAGTCTGCAGTTTTTCACCAAGAGTCACACAATGAAAGGTTTCTGTTAACTGTTCTGTGATAAATGATGCAAATCAATTCTTTTTGAGTTTTTCTAAGCATTGCTTTGAAATAGTTCAAATTCATTTAGATTTATTTTGCTTTTCATAAAAAGGAATTCAGACAAATTGCAAGTAATTTCAGGTTGAACAGAACGCTGCATGAACCATCCTGTGTTTCCTCTTCCTGTGAAGAAAACATTCTCATGTTCACTGATAGGAATGTGCTTCTGTTGCTTAGGAATTCAGCTTTTCAGCTGCTTATATCTGCTAGATTTTCAGTCTGTAAAACTTTAAAAAACTAATTGTGCATCTATGCTAAAAGTAAATGGATGTGAAATAGGTAGTCAGGGCATTTATGTATTTTGTGTGAAAAAGACATTTAAAATGCCTCCATCTGAAACGAACACGTTTTGGTTTCTAGAGGTTTAAAATGTTAACTTTGTTTCTGCGGTTGAACTTTTCCTTCCACACACATTTTGACTGTGTGACTCTGCTTTTTGCTTAAAGGTGCATCAATTTTTGCCTCCCACTCAGTCTCCATAAACTACAAACAGAATGGCAGGAGGCAACAAAGCTTCAGTCCCATCTTCAACAAGCAGAGTGGTTTTTTGACTTGGAGCATCTTCTTAGACCTCTTCAAAGACTCGTGCTGCATTGTAATTCCCTCTGTCTCAATATTTATCTACAGCTTTTAACTTCATCTTTAGGGTTTTAGTTTCACCTCTCAGCTCCTCTTGGTATATTCTAACATCAGCTATAGTTTTAACTGTCTCGCTGCTCTCAGCATTTCTGGATCCGTTATGAATTACTGTCACTGCTTCACATTCGAGGCTCTCCACCGAGGAGCCGGTGGAGCTGCTGTTTTGAAGTTTTAGAAAATGCAACCGCTTACTTTCTAGTTAAGTGGGATTCAGTTGGGAAACCATGTCAGCGTATTTTAGTGGTTTAAAGCTTTTTAGGCTGTAACTTTATTACACATCATCTCCATAATGTTTACTCAGTATTATTGAGTCCTGGTTGTGCAGGTCTCCTCTGTGTGGAGTTTCTCCCAGAGCCTGGTTTCTCCATGTTTTTTCCTTCCAGAGTCCTGAAACCTGCAGGTTAAGTTAATCAACTTCTCCTTTGGCTGCATACATTTGACCAAATCAATACAGAAGAATTTACCAGTTTTAGATAACAAATGATGTATTTTTAGTGAAATATACTTAACATACTTGTTGGAGGCAGTTAAACCTCTTGGCGTTTTGACTGACACTGACTATCCTTACAAGCGTTTGAGCTGTTTTTATTACACACACATTCTCAACAATTACATGGTGATTTGAGTAATATGGCTCTGTAATTTTCACGGTTGGATCTAATGGCTTGACACTAATATTTCAGTTCCTCGTCTGGACCTGAAGGGAGCTCAGGGTAGTTTGATGTAACTCTACAAGGGGAACTGAAGGATGGTGCAGGGCTGTTGTCCCCGTAGTCATAAGGCTGCCTCTGCCCCCCCGTACACACTCATCATCCACAGCTGTCCCACAGAGGTCTCCTCCCGGTCCAGGAGGTCCTTGTTGTCCTCGCCTTGTCTTGTTTCCTGCATCCTGGATAAGTGCTGTCCTCTGCAGGCTTTTCAGTCTCTGTTTCTTTGCTCTTCTGTTCTCCCCCACCTCTGTTCTGACCCTTACTGTATGTCCCACTGATGAATGACAGGCCTGCGCCGTCCCCAGGCCCCGTCGGCTCTAATAAAAAAGAATATTCTCATATTACATTCAGGCCCACGGAGGCGCCCTCTCCAGAGAGCAAGAATAAAAGAAGCAGAGAGTAGGTGGAGTGGGATGGAGGTAAGGGTATAGTGTGTGAAGGGTAAGAGTTAAAGTAGCACGCCTGTAAATAAGTCGAGACGAAAGCAAGGAGAGGAAAGGTTGGGAAAGATGGAACAGCATGAGAAAGTAGATGGAACTAAAAAGCAGCACAAGAAGATCAAAACTAAAGACGGCATCCCGCCTGTACAGTCAGCGAAGGTTCAGAGGATTCAAAGACGGGCTGGGTTCGGTCCTTTTATTCTCCTGGAGGTAAAACAACCAGGATCAACACCAGGCTCAGCGCATTCTACCCACAATCCTCCAAAAAGTCAGGATTTTATTCTTCCTGCTTTAAACAACCATGATACAGAATAATGTGTTAATTCTAAAAGTTTTTTATAGTTTGTCTAGCTTTTCTCTATTACTGGTTTAGCTTTGGGCATTAAATGAATTTAAATAAACCTGTAAAAGTTGATTCTAATATATGATCAAACTCTGAGTATAAACAGCTCATGTTTGATATTAAACTGTTTGACACATCTCCCTTTGTGTCTCCCAGTGTGAAGATGGTGCTGCTCTGGACAGCCGGCGACGTCTTCAAGACGACCTACTTCGTAACGAACGACAGCCCAGCTCAGTTCTGGGCGTGTGGTTTGGTCCAGATCCTGATCGATGTGGCCATCCTGCTCCAGGTGCTCTTTTACAGCCAGGACACTCGGGCCAAGCTGGGATAAACACTGCCGTCGTGCAGAATATCATAAAACCCAGGGCTTGTGTTTGATTTCTGATGACAGCTTGAATACGACCTGCTCCGGTGCGGTGCACCCTGTCATCTTTATCACTCATTCGTTTGATAAAAGGCATCATACGTAATCAATCGAGGTGACTCCATAAACTTCAAGCCATAAATGTTTAACACACACCTTCCAGCATCTTTTAAATACCCAAATCTTTCTGCAGAATGTCTGATAATGTGATAAAACGGTGCAGTTTTACTTATTTTTCTACTATTTATTTGCTCTGTATGAGTTACTATGTGGACTCTTGAGTTGCGGTGGACATCTGGAGGGAAAGATTGCAGATCTGTGTTGTAATGGCAACTGGAGCAACCAGGTCCAGTCCACTGGAACCTGACTGATGATGCTCCTACTTCACAATCCTCACTCCTCTGGACTCTTCCTGTGAGACATCCTGTGTGTGTGTGTGTGTGTGTGTGCTGCTCCGGCTGTAGGCATGTTCATGTGTGTCGGCGTTCATGTTGGTGCTTCTGTGTAGTGGAAATTGATTTTTGCCGCTAGCATCCATCGCTGGTCCAAGGCTATGGGACGTGCATCACGTAATGGTAGCTACGCAGGCCATCCATCTGCTTGTTATGACTCTGCTTTGTGGTTCTTGACAAGCAATGTAGGTTATAATGAAACTAAAGATAAAATAGTTTAAAGGTAAAAAACTGGGGGTATACAAAAACCACAGAATCAGAAAGAAACGATGAAAATACATTCTTTATTTTTATTTCTAATGTAAGAGCATTAGAATGGTTTAGTCAGACTGCAGTGGCACTTCTGCAGATATTCTGGAGTCTGGTCGCTCAAAAAGAAGAGACATGATTTATTATTTATTCACTTTTATGTGTTTTTACCTTGGTTTTAATTGAAAACTACTGTATGTGACACTCATCTGCCTGGATGTGGTGTGGAAAGCTTTTTAAAAATGCCAAATAAATCAACTGATTTAGTGCAACTTGGAAAATGTGACCTTAATTTAACCTATTACAAAGCAAAGAACCAAAAAACACAAATTATGCCAAGTTCAAAACTTTATACACCTTAGATCCCTGACTGTTTAATGAATTAACAAGAAATTAACAGGGAAAAAACTCTTAATGGAAAAAAAACCTTAAATCTCTCTTCTGTAAAAGTTTGCAAACTTCAGAGTTTAAAAGACCTTTTAATGCAGTAAAAGGATCCTTCTCTGTGTTTAATTCATAAACATGTGATGCTAATATTCCAGCGACTCTAACACAATGCATTTTACTGCTGTAGGTACTTATAGTTGCACTTGTTTAATCTACTTTAGCTACTATTATAAACACTTAATGGGGCGTTAAATCATTTAGGCGTTTAAAATTTAAGGATCCAAAGAAGGTTACCCCTGAAGATTCTGATACAGGAGCATTTAACAAGACTGGAATAAGTAGAGAGGTAAATATAATTTCCTCCTCTGAGAAATATTCTAAGAATAAAAATATAAAATGATGTTAAACTGATATATATGTATGTGTGTGTGTGTGTCTAAAACGTGTTCCTAAATAGTACTTGTGTTTATACATTATTTATTTGCCTGCTTGGATTTCCTCCAGGTACGCCGGCCTCCTCCCACAGGCCATAAAGATGAACAGGTGTCTGTCTGTTCTCACGACAGTGGTTATGAAAAACTCAGCAAATGCTTTGGACAGTTGAATTTAAAATTGCTCCTAACGACCCACTAATATCCTCTTTTTAAAGGGGAGAATCGGTGAAGGATAAGAATGTTAATTAGAAGGTGGAATTATTCTTTGGGATTATCTGACAGCCACAAAGACTGGACCCAATGCAGCTAATCCTCAATGCTATTATCACACTTTCTGAAAAGGAGAGAAGGAAAATGAAGAAGAGACCAGAGTTTATACCAGAACAATCATCCAAGGCAAGGAAATGCTGAATTTAGCTTTGGGATGTTTTCAAATCTCAACCCTTTACTATTTTGTTACGTTGGGGACTTTTTTGCAAGAACAAACAGAAAAACTCCTCAACTTAACAAAACTCAGGGTGCCTAAACGTGTGCCTTCTATTGTTACTACACCCTCCGTCTTCTATCACCAAATCATCTTTAAACAGCCTTTTAGATTAGATCTAATGTATTTTTATAGCATGTAATCAAATGTGAAAGTTTCTTTATTTACCCAGAAATACAGAGAGGATGTGATGTGATGTGAGAACGTGAGTCTGGTGTTTCACGTTGGCTGTGTTTTGGGTGTTTTTTTCTCCTTGTGAGAGCGCTAGTGAGCGGTCACTTAGATGCTTCAGACGTTAACTCAGGCGAGGTCATTTGCTCAGATCATCTTACCTCTCACTTAATTCTGCCTGCCATGTTTACTGGATAAAGTCTTTATTTTTTACTCTCCCTGGAGTGCAGATGGACAGCGTTTCTGCCCCGTGGCATTGTGGGAAATCATTCAGCTTCTCCAGTCAAACACTACAACCTAATTCAGTATTTTTTAGCTTTTCAAAGTCAAAAGTGTTCACATATTTTATTCAGAAGCCGGGTTTATGATTGAAGCAGTAATTTTTGGTTTATAGCCTTGAGATGAGTTGTTTCTTTCACTCGTTTTGTTGATGTTCTCTGGTATGAAACCACTGCAGGGTGAAACTAATCAGATCCAGCAGCTGATCAGTAGTCGGTGCAGGTTTCTGTTTAACCACGTGTAAAGTATTCAGAGTCTAAAGCTTTGGGCTTATTAATTCTTATAGTCACCTTATTAACTCACCAGCTTTTCAGCTTGTCTCAATCTGAGTCTTCAAACACACTGCAGTGGATTCTGGCTGCTGCAGATGACTGTTAGCCAAAAATGCATATTTGTGTTTAAAAGATATATTTTTTAGGTAAATTAAAGGATGATTATTAGAATTTGTCTCAGGTTTACTGTTGTGTGTCGTCATAACTCATTTCCAGTGCTTTAATGAATGTGTGAGCCTCAGTATAATGTGTGTTATCTGTCCTGGATTCTGCTCTTGCCATCTGTATTTTGTGTGTTCTTATCACCAGATGTGTATCTTTATATTGTTTTCCTCAGCAGAGACTCAGACCAGCACCTTCCTCAGCTCTAGCTTCATATTTTGGGTGTCCTGTGGCCTTTTCTTCTCAAGGTCAGGAAGAGATTATTACACTTTCAGCCTGGTTGTGTTAATCTCTCTGTGTTATAATAAAAATATATTTATTGTCCTATGAGAACTCCTTCCAGGTGCTGTAATTGCAGCATTACATCTTGGTATAGCTTGTTGCAACAAAAACAGAAGCCAGAATTTCTTCATGAGTTTTAGTTGTTTTGTTTTTTTTCTTCAAGTAATGCACATTTGCTTTACAACTGTTACCCAAACTGTCCGAATATCATGTGAACACATTATGATGTCATTCATGCAAAAAAGTGACATGTTTTCTCAAATATAAACTATTTATATTCCAGTGTTGGTGTTTTTATTAAGTTTTATGTGGGGAAGTCTCTCTACTAATAATCTGAATCACATGCTTCCATGTGTCTGCACATAAATTCACTCTGTCCAGTAATCCCACTGCAGCTGTGGGACATGAGTGGTGATCTGGTGCAGGGCGTCAGGGGAAAACCTTGAATCTCTTTTATTTGAAGGGGCTGAGCTTCAAATAAATCATAAAAGGGGTTGGAGCGGAGCTTGGATGATTTTGTTGCTGGACACTCGGGAGAAAAATTGATGAGGTTGGGTCAATTAAGTCATCTATGTCTGGAAAGCTTTAGACTTCTGCGGCTTATGCAATATCACACACCGATGCACACGCTGCAGGAGACCACTGGCAGTCAATACTGCAGGCTAGGACTGCAGTATGGATTGTAAAATATTAAACTGGATACTGTGGATAATGGGAGGCTCTGTGTGGTTTATAGATGAGCATGAGGACAGGCCGTGTGGTGAACCTGTTACCGGACTCCTGATCTAGTTTAGGAATTTATTAACTAAAAGTCAGGCAGTACCTTCTAGTAACTTGTACTTCTACATGCATATTACAGAGTTTGTGACTGGCACATCCAGCCTCCTCAGCCAGTAAAAATGAATGGTTCAGCCTTCTCTGAGTAAATCTTGTTCACAGTGCCCATCTCACTACCCACAATCCTCTTCCCATCTCACTGTCCACCCATCCGTCAGCCGATCAGCCAACATGTCTGCCGATACAGTGGCTTGTTTCAGTGATGGATGAGGTGGGTTAAAATAGTCCACCTGCTCACCAGGTCTGACTCTGTCCTGTCCTGGTCCATTTATTAATAATAGTCACCATCATGAAAAGGAATGTGACTTTTTAATTCCCATTGACAGCCTGTATTTTTATTTTTGTACTAATAGTACTGATCAGATTATGATGCACTCAGTGTGTGGGAATAATGTCAGACTGGATTTATGTTTAATGCACAATGGAGAAATCATAATTATATAAAACATGAAAATACAGGGAGAGTCATTGGTCTTTCTACATGATGGTGAAGGTTCTCATGACCCAAATACTAATGAGGATTTTTTTAAAAACACACATTTCATCACTATGAGAACAGGGTGGAGTTTAAATCTTGTTAGCATTCAAATAGGAAAAAAACCACATTTCAAACATTAGACGTATTGTTTTTGTTATAAAACAATTTACCAGCACCTCTTTAGCTGTCACTGAAATGATATTAACATTTAAAAATGAATAGATAAGTATAGAAAAATAAAATGATGCCTGTTATAAACTATAAAGGATCAAACTGATCATTGTGTCCCTGCTGTTTTGTGAGTTCTCTTCAGAAACATCAAAACACATGATTAGGTTTGAGAAAACGGTTAAAATAGTATGTGTTTTTACACTGTACATAGAGAAAACATCCTCCTAAAATGTTCACAGTAATAATGATCCTTCCAGAACTTAAATCACTGCTAAACTGTTTGACCGTTAGCGGAGCGTTACTTCCTGTCACACACTGATCTATAATGCGATGAGAACATTTGCATGTATCTGTTTTCTCTGCTGTTGCCAGCAGGTTGATTAATACAGGACCTGCTGCGGTGAAGAACTGTTTTCCCCAAACTAAATCATCCTGTATTTAGATAGCATTGTAGTCTGTAATAAACATAATCAAGATTTGTGTAGGTTTGGAAAAACGAATCTTAAATTAGTTCAGATAAATCCCTCTAAGGTCCGGAGGAGTTTGCCTTTTCTTCACCTCACTTTTTAACGTTTGCAGACATGGTTTTCCAGTTTTCTTTTCACAGATGATAAAATAAACACTGATGAAAACAAAGTGAGCAGATTAAGAGAATTCTGATTCATGTGATGTTAGGATTCTGTCCCTAAACAGGCAGATGGTGTTGAATTAAAGGAGTTGTGCAGGCAGCAGCTCCTCAGCTGCTGAAACATTTTACAGCTCAGGTCGGCATCAAACCCGCCTAAAAGATTAACATCTGCTCTGGTTCAGGAAATACACGGCAGGAAAATATGGTGAGGAAACATATTTAATGTTAGAAATTCAATTCTCGTTTGAAATGTGATATTTTGTGTTTTTTAGGATAAAGACTCAAAGGAGGAGAGATGAGAAACAATCACCAAGCAAATGTACCAAACAGTAAATGGTGGAGATGGATATAATACAGCATATTCAAAAATAAGGAGTGTGTAAAGCAGAGGGATGAGGAAAAGGTGCAAGTGAAACTGAATTCTTTCAGGGAAAGTTACAGAAGGTTTAGAGCAGTCTGATGGTCCTCCAGTCCAGTCCAGGACAGGACAGTCCAGAAGGGCATCTAATGAGACATGACGGGTAAGAAAACTACAGGATCAAACTAAAGATTAGTCTGTTATTTAGTTACACCAAAGGGATGGTAAAGAGAGGATTAAAGGTAAAGATAGGTAAAGAGAATTTGGAAGCATTAGCACAATCCAGCTCTCGTTTCCAAACTGATCGCTAAAAAATTAACTTTTTATTCAAAATTCTGATTAAATTCAAACCTTTCATTCATATTTTAAATACTTTTTTTGTTAAATTACATTTCTCCAGTCAAACTATTCCCTGAGCATCAGTATTATTATTGATCCTCCGTCCATGTGACGTTAAAAAGGAATGCATCATGTATCTTCTCTGCCTCAGATCCCAGTTCCAGTGTGTAAAGGCCTCATGCTGCTAGACATCACTGGACCAGTCATAATGTTCATGTGTTAACCAGCTAATGCCGTCTTCAAGCTCAGACCTCCATCATGTGAGACTCATTAGAGTCGGTAGATCATCTCTAAGTGTTAAACTCGTGATTTTGCATTAGAATGAGTCAACTTAAGTTCAGAGTTTGAATTGATGCATTTAGCTTTTAAAAAACTTATAAAATTATGTGTTAGACTGTCAGTCAGAAATGTCTTTTCTTTTTAAAGTCCAGGTTAAAGTCCTGAGGCGGGCAGATGGTGTGGAGGCTCAGCACAGCTCCACGCTGCATGAAGAGGAGGAAAAAAACCCATCAGGACGAGGATCAAATCCCTCTGATTGATGATCTCATCTGGGTTTCAAAGAAGACACTGGCAGTGGGGGTATTAGATCAGACATTAAATCACAACCTAATGGTAAAATACATTTTATCCACTAATTAAAACATGCAGCAGTGGGTTTTGTAATAGTTATTCTCCATCTAACCCTATTCACCAACTGCTCCCATAGAGGACACATTTTGATCTGATTCACTGGCATTTCTCCATCTGACAGGAAAAAGCCACAGATGGCCAAATAACAGTTTTATTTTGTAGCTTTCATTTTTATTTTGGATCATTAGCTCCGTACAAGGGACAAGTTCTTCTTTTAGTGACATTTTTAGCCACTTTTTTTTCTTGCTTATATGGCGTTTGTTGTTAGTCTCTGCGAGCTGCATGATGTGTGGGTTGTGTGTATCCGTGGGTGTGCGCACGCTGTCTGTCATGATGGAAAACACAGTAGAGCGAGTGTCACGTTACGGAACAAGAATATTAGTCGATGTTTCTGTCGAGCCAGACAACATGCCTGTCGGCCGGTAAATAGATGGAAAAATGTACTCCAGGAAGGAAACGACGGCAGAGATCGATGTGTTCACTTTGTATAGAAACGATGCCTTTCACCACATTTTTTATTTCATTCTTTAATGTCTGATCTAAGAAAATATATGGTGTAAGAAAGGTTATAATGACTAATAATAATCCCTCAAAATGTTGTTATATTTTAGGTTATTTTTTGTTTGTTTTATTATACAATCTTACATATCACAAGAGAATTTTAGCACAATATCTCTCAAATTGACTGAGTTATAGCAGTGTTTAACTTTTCTAAGGTCAGTTTTCTGTGGTAGCCACCTTGAAAAAGATTTGATCTAAAAATTAATCAGTTGCAGATTCAGTGAAGAGTTTATGAGAGTTTCATTCAAATCCACTCAATATCAGGAGATATTTTGCTAGCAGACGTGACTCCAAAGGTTTTTTGGCAACATTTTAAGCAGAGGCCTTCTGCAGGAAGTTGCACTCATAAGCTACTATTAGGAGCTCAATATCTGTAAAACAAACTGAATTTTTATCATTTTCATGTTTTCTAGGATCAGTTATGTTGGCTGTCTTGATTTGGGTTGAATAACTACTGAAGACAGAAACTGGGACTGCAAGAAACACAAAGAATCAAATAATAATAGGTTTAATAGCAGTTTTATGTTTTGTTTTATTTCTGTTCTCCTCCCTCCCTCCCTCCGTCCACCCCTCCTCCGGAGCGGCGCTAAATGACTCCATACGTTATTTCAGAGGCGGGGAGTCCAGGCTCAGAGTGAAATATCCACCTTGTCAGTGTGCTCCAGCTGGCCCTCCGACTGAGAGTGAATAGCTCACACTTTTTTGTTTGCTCATGCGTTCTCTGGGTCAGAGAAGTGTTTGATTGTGTGTGTTTGCAGACTACGGCCTCTCTTTGTCTCAGTAACACACTGCTGCTCTCTCTTTTATACGCTCATTGGCACGTAAGATCATATAAATGCCTTATTCTTATAAATATGTAGAGTCTTCTACCCACACACTCACCTTCAGACAAATTAACGCTGCTGCAAACTTGAACTGCATGTGTAACATGAATTCCTCTGTTCTTGTGTTCGTTGGCCAGGACTCATTGAGGTCTGTATGCAGTCTTCCTCCCATTCCCCCTTACTTCTGCTACTCTCCACACAATTAGCTCTGGGTTTGATTGAGATCAATACCCTCGCCTCCACTGCTGTCCCAGTTTGAGGAACATTTTAATCAATTCGGCTTTTCTCTCTCCACAAAAAGGGCTCTTTTTCACTCGCCCCTTTCAGTTTGTTATACCTTAATTTAGATTCTAATCAAACCGCATGCAGTCTGAACACTGGACTCTATTGTAGCTTCTCAGACTATTAATCTTTAATGGAAGCTATTTTCTGCTCTCATGTGAGGTGATGATAATGCCTTTTTATGTGGACAGACGTTTATGACTCAGCGGAGGTTCTGCACACCTCGTCACCGGCCCACAAACTGTGTGTTGGGCAGGTGGTGCAGGAGCAGGTTAATCATGATAAGGATGTAGACGGCGATAAACATGAGGACGATGAAGATGATGAAATGGGTCACATCCTTCAAAGCCATTAGATCCAAACCGATTTCTTCCCGCCATTCTGTGGGTTGAGGGCAGAGTGGCTGTCTGCAATACTTCACACTCCATAAGGTTCACGCTCCATTACTACTACTGACAGGTATTGAACTCAGAGTCATTTGCATGTTATGGTGATGCATTAGCTTGATTATCTCGTGCGTTATAGCACATTGCAGAGCATCTGGCTAATGGGGATTTAACCAAAGGTCACTTTTTGAGACGCATGCCAAGATAACATTAACTTTCGTGGAGCTTCTTGATGTTAAGTTTCCAACACTCATTAGTTGCGAACTGGAAGGGAAAAGAAGACACGGCAACCTTATTAAAGTCTGCTTGGAAGTGAAAGTTTCCTCTACATGAGGAGGGGAAATGCTAAATATCACTTCTGGAAATTGTTTCTACCAGCCTCATTTACAGGAAAAATGGTCAAACTTTCCAAATGTAAAATGCCACTGACACAGCCTTTAACATGAGGGCTGAGGCTTTCTGCTCCATTTACTGGTAATAGTTTCAGTGCAGATACATGCTGCTTCTTGACATTCTCAACTTCTTTGACTGTGTCCTATAGATAAGTTACAGTTATAAAAAGCTCGTAATGATGCTAATCTAGAAGAGGATGCTGGTGTTATTTACTCATTCAGAACAAGTCAAAGAAAAGTTGATTCTTCATGAGGAGTAGACGGTCAGAGCTGCTCCTTTGTTTGACATACACTAAAAGGTATAGGGTGATTTATTATTTTGTAAGGCTGTTTCTTTCTGAGTTGTGTCTGCATGTGACTAAAGCATGCACAACATTGTATTGGATGTGATGGAGCTTCAATAATTAAATGACAAGATATTTTATAACAGCTTTAATGGTTGTGCAGAAAATCACAAGTCATACAATCAGCTTTGCAACTGAATTTATTATTATTAGAATTTAAATTTAATGCTTGCACTCACGTTTGCCGCTCATTGTTTTATACTGTAGTGAGACATACACTACCCATTTCACCTCTTTGGACTACAAAAATAAACACATAAATAAGAAACGTTATCTAAAATTATCTCCTACATCTGCAGATTGTGTATATTTTGCCAGCATACATCTATTTATAGAGATTAATTAATTATTAATGCTAAAATTGGTACTTTTTAAAAAAAAATTCTTATCTGAAATAAACAAATATCTTAGAATAAATAAATCTGACGAATCTGCAATATTTTGCAGCTCAGTGGCTTTACTGTCTGTGTCACCTTCCCCTTCCTCAATGTGAAACCAGAAATGTCGACGCAGATGTCAGCGCTTCTCTCGGCATGCTGGGTAAAGGTTTCCTCCTCTGACTCACCCTGAGGGAGATAACTGATGGACGCAGAGTTTCAGGACAGGAGATGAAGAAGATGATGAGTCAAGAGCATGAAGAGACGAGGAGAGGAGAGGAGAGGAGAGGAGAGGAGAGGAAGGGCAAATGTGACTCTAAAAGTAAAGTACTTAGAGTGTGAGTGTACACAAATGAAAAGACAATCTGTGGAGAAAATAAAAAGACTCTTTCAAACCTCAGCTGTCTGCCACATCTCCCCCTCCTTAGTGAGTGATAAAAGAAGATGATAAAAGCCTCAGCCTCTTCATCACACTAAACGTTTATTCTGGCAACATGAAGATAGTGTAACAGATGCCTCTCAAATGGAGTATTCATGCATAATTACTTCTGTTTTCAAACTGTCTCCATAATTATGACATCAATGGCTGTCATTGTTTATGTTTTCAGGGTCTTTTGTTCTGGAAATCCCTTTAACCAACAGTAATAATGATTTACATAGAGGATATGTTCTTCTCATCAGTAACATCTCTTTATCTTTTCTGGATTCATGTTGCTAACATGTAAAGGACTTCTACAGAATCAGGTCATCTCATTGCACCAACAAACAACAGTTTTGGAGCTCATTTCGCCGGAGTCATCACATAAACAGGACCACCATTAAAAGATCTCCTCTTCTTGTTTTAGTTTATAACATCATTTTATTGTCAGATGCACAATTAGAGCAAAAAAAGTTGTGAAGACTTGAGAACCCTAAAGGTTTTTAGTTGATTTCATCTGTTAGGGATGTAAAAGTTCAGTTAGGACAGAAAACTGTAGTTTTACTGAATTACCCAGCAGATTAGTGTCTAGAAGGATCCTATTTATTGCTGACTGAATGATTCAAGATGACTCAAAGCAGATGCTGTAACAGCGTTATGATCAATCCATCAGACTGTTGTCAGATTTGCAGGAGAAGGAGGTATACTGTAAATATCAGTGTCTTCACTCTGTGAACAGATGTCTCTGTTGAGGGACTGTCCAGACATCTATGCTCATGATTTCTCTGCTGAGTTCTTTGTTTATTTTATTCTCCACAGTCTAGTCACAGTCTACTAGCTAAAGTAGATGTCCCGTGTTCCTTATTGACAGCTGGTGTTTGGATGGACCTGCTGTGAGGCTGGTGACCATGAAGGACTTGTCGTCCCAGGAGTCATCGTACTTTACTCCGTCCTTGGTCGACTAGCGAGCAGCATGAAGCTACATTATGACTTAAATGAAAACCTATCAGCAAGGCCATATTCTCTATTGACTAAAGCATTATCTTGATTTACCGGAGTGAGAACAACAAAGTGGCTTCTCAGAGTTACTAATCAGGATGTAGTAGGAAAAAGTTCTCCTTGGGGGGGGGGGGGGGGGGGGGGGGCGTTTTATCGTCAGTGGACTTGAAAATGCAGAGTCATGTCCGTAAACACAATCATTTATCAGGAAGATGAACTTCTCAAGGTATGTAGCACAGACGTTTAAATCACTGTCTTTGAAAAGAATCTTATTTTAACAAATAAACATCACATATGAAGTGAGATTTTGATCCTTTAAATAAAGTGTTTATGGAGGGGTAAAACAGGTTCAGTCACACACACACACACATACAAACACACACACAGGGGATGTTCTCTTCTGGTAAACAACTCTTCGACCTTTTTCCAGCCTCACATCCTCTGTGTGGCTTACCTGCCCACATGGAGAGCCTGCACAGCTACATAAGGTGTACAGACACTCACTTATCGTCTTTCTTTTCTCCCTCGCCGTCTCTGTTGATCTCAGATATCTGGCACAGAGAAAGACGGGGTTAGTGAGCTGGGGAGAGGAGACTCTTCTCCTCCCACACACCTGGCTCTTTTTAAAACGGCCTCCTCGTCCTGCTCTGCTGTATCATTGCGAGTCGTTATGGACGTCTTGTTCCCTGTGTGAATTATTAACAATCGCTCTACAAGCCCAGACAGGCCAACGGGGGAAGAGAACATTTCTCAAACACAGAAGAGAACTTCACTCGGGTTTTTAGTGCAGCTTTTCACTCACTCACATTGTGAAGCCTTGAGGAAAATTGCAGGGTGTTGGAGAAGTGTAGACGTCCTCCGGCTCCATCACTGCTCATTCAGATGTTTGGACCGCGTCTTGTTGCACCTGCAGTCCTGTGTATAAGTCTTGAGTCATCCATCAGATACAATCTGTTCCCATTTCTTTAGTTAAAGGCACAAAAAAACACCAAAAGGTATTTTAGGTTCAACAAAATAACCCAATAAGGTTGAAAGTGCTGGTGATGTTAGAAAGTGGAATTTAGCACATAGATGTAAACATACGCTAATAAAAACAAAGTAAGGCGATTCGATTTTTAATGATTTATGACCGTGATCAGTTTGGTGGCTTGAAAATCTCTAGATCCTGAACTCATCAGTCTTTCTTCAGAATCTCATCCTGAAACACTTCTTTCTCTTTTTAGGTTTTACAGCTTCTAGTTTACACTGCTGGTAATTTAACCTTTCAACTAGCAGGTCAAAAGCACGTTTTAATCCCTTTATCTTA
Source organism: Callopanchax toddi (assembly GCA_006937965.1). Classification (NCBI taxonomy): domain Eukaryota; kingdom Metazoa; phylum Chordata; class Actinopteri; order Cyprinodontiformes; family Nothobranchiidae; genus Callopanchax; species Callopanchax toddi. The sequence continues at coordinate 1,084,159 of SSNR01000221.1, read as the reverse complement.
TTGAAACGTTCCCTGAACTCAACTAAAAATAAAAAAAACTAAAAAGTATTTTAAAAATATGGGGATGCATGAATAAAAAGTTAAACAATATTACAGTCTAGTATTATTAGCATTTTATTTTTTTATTAATTGACATTATTTGATTAATCTTACTGCCTCAAATGAATACAAATACAAAATTTAAACATTTTAATGCTTTATTTTTTGGTGTGAAAGTTGGGAGGACCCACATGTACCCAGGATGCAATGCACTGAGGAGATCAGGCATGTCCAAAGTGTGGCTCAGGTGATTTTGAGCAACTCTTGGCTGCATTTCCAGAATGGTAGAAATACTCCACACTGTTAGGTATCAGGAAACAGATGCAGCCAGTATGAAACACAAAGAAAACACATTTTAAACTGCTTATATTTTAGTCAAACATGCTGTTTTCTGTCATTATGTGAAGAGAGTTGATTCTTTTTGTCTCTGATTTGAGATTTGGGGCTATTCTGAAAACATCCGAGACTCAAGCCCCGAACGGCGCTCAGGTCTAACAACACTGATAGATCTGTTTTAGGACTGACACTTTTTATTTTGTCTACTTTTCACATTTTTAATACAGCAATATGCTGTCATTGTACAACATTGAGCAAAAATATAAAGAAAAGCATCCTGAATCCAGAATGAAACCTTGAGACTGAAGAACTGCTGATCAAAACGGCTTTAAACGATTACAAGAAAATCTGGTTCTTTGGAAGCAAAATACCAAGAAAACAATGATGGTTCAAACATTTTGCACAGGTTTATGAACTATAATGCCAAGAAAAGAGACATAAATCATTGAACGCCATGACAGATGCGCGCGCGCGTGTGTGTGTGTGTGTGTGTGTGTGTGTGTGTGTGTGTGTGTGTGTGTGTGTGTGTGTGTGTGTGTGTGTGTGTGTGTGTGTGTGTGTGTGTGTGTGTGTGTGTGTGTCATAGTGGGGATTATCCTCTTAGCGTTACACCACTTTAAAGCATCAGGCTCTGATTTTTACTAAACCTTGGCATTTCAGTGTGATAAGCAGCGAGCTGAATGGCTCTGTGATCTTCTTAACTGCTTCACGTCGTGCTAATTTCACTCAGACTTCACACTTCGGTTCAGAACTGGCCCATTGTCAGGACAGGTAATGAGCTGACCAAAAAGCAAACTGAGTGTGGTTAATGTTGTCAAATACAGACATTTTACATGACATACCTTACGGACTTTCTATTGTAATTTCCTCACATGGGTCACCAGATCTGAGCCACGTTAACGTATCTTCCTGAAAACTAGACATGTAGGCGAAGACGTGACAATTGCTTGTTTTATACTGAGCTGAAATTCTCTGCAAATCACTGATTCAGAGCAGGAAACAGCTGATCCTCACTTCCTGTTACTTCATCATTTCCAGCATGTGACTTCCTACCTGGTTACTGATCAATTTGCATAAATAAGGAAGAAAATGAACTAGTTCCCATTCAAAGGGTCATGCTTTACTATTAGGGCAGCAGGATGCACGTATAAGGAATAAATGTGATTGCAAAAAAGTGTGTTTTTCAAATCAGAAAATCTCTATGCTGGTTTTGATCCAACCTCATGTTGGATTTAGGGCTGGGTGATTTGGTCTAATAGTAATCATTTGTTCTTTAATTCGGTTTACTGATACAGCACCAGTTCACAGCTAGTTTTCTATAAAAACCATCAGTCCAGTTCACACCAGGTCCAGATTTGGGCTCAGTGTTCTCAGTCAGTTCAGCTGTGATCAAATTAGATTCAGTAACTGATCAAATGAGTCAAATTGCTCGAGAACCAACAGATTGCACTGAATTTTCACTTGAGGTTATTCATATATCAAATTTGTACCATAATATTTGGACATCCACTTTTAGCCACTGAATAAATGTTTAATTAGCTTAAAGTGGAAAACTGTGAGTTGTCTCTTACTCTTTTTCCCTTGAGATAAAAAACAAACCTTTTCCTCTCAATTAAAACTTTCCTCCCAGATCCAGCAGGGTTTCTCTTCACAAACATTTGCTCATTTAATCATCTGACATCTCAGAAAGCTTTCTAAGTTGTTGAGTTATTATGTTTTGTTCTGGCGCTGCATCCTTCTCTCCAGATAAACATGAAGCCTGCTGGGGAACGCTCCATACGGGAGGGGGAGTTTTCTGGAGGGGTGACAGAGAGAGCTGTGGACAAGCTAAACTCCTTATAATTCTCTGAAAGGTAATTGTAAAAATCTGTACTTGATAGTTAAGATATAGTCCTGCAGAAGGAACACTGAGGTAGACTGATTAGGAATTATGGCTAAAACTGTGGTGAGTGGTTGTTTTTTTTACAGTCTCTGTCCAATAATTACATTTTTCCAGCAGACATAGGTGAGTATGAATTAACTTAATTAAAAACCAAGCCTGCTCCTGTTGGTTGACTGAGATTACCGGTGGGTTTACGTTAATGGAGACATCTGTGCTTTTGTCTCTGGGGGGAAAAGGCTTCCAGCCTTTTTCCACAACCAGCATTCAAAATAAACTGAGTGTACAGCTGCTTTACAGTGTTTTAATTTGTTTGTCCATTAACTCAGACTGGTGATATTTGATTGTTCTGGTATCCTTGGTGATTTTATATTGTTTTTATTATTGTAGATGGGGTTAAATATACAGAAAATGATGTTTTAAAACCCTTAGCATTGGTTTCATGGTCACTCATTTAATGTATTTCTCATTTATTTCTCCTGCTCCTGGTTGCCTGAGGCCAGACATTAATTCAAGGCTTATCCTGATGAGTGACAAATGCAGCGGCTGAAACCTGGCCGTGTGAGGGGGTGGAGGGTCAAACACTTCCACCTTCAAAGTGGAAAGTTGTGAATCACACGCTGAAGGAAACTCCACATGAGATGCAAACATGATCTTCAACCAGTTTGTGTTTTTATTCCTCTGAGAGCCTCAGAAAGTGCTGATAAAAGCAGAGAGCTTAGTGATTAGACAGGAGCAGCTCCACATGATTCAGAATTTGCATGCATTGCACACGCTGAGCATAAGGATGTATTTGTACACCAGGAAGTTACAAATGAGCCAATTACTGCAGTCAACAGGTTATACACAAAAATGCTGTTTACTTATTAGTTTGGAGTAGAAACACGTCGTAATTTGATTTATGAATAAGAATGAAGGGATTAGAAAATGGAAAGGGGATTAAAAACAGAGGGATCTTTTGAAATGCGTAAGCATCATTAAAACTTTCTTTTCCCTTTTTTGTTTTAACACAATATTTTTGTATTTATACACAAACAGGCTGAGGATCTACCAGGAAATGAGAACAAGAAGAGTAAAATGAGAAGGAAAAATAGAATGAACACTAATGGATCAGTGAGTCCTTTTATTAGGATTTTCTTTGGCTGCTGAAGGAATTTAAATGCACGTGTCATCACGTTTCGTCTCTCCCTCTCACTTGAACATGGTTGTTGGTTTCCAGAGCCAGAGGTCAAACGAGCACACTTCAAACAGGGGAAGGTACTCTCTCTCTCTCACTGTGATCATGCTCTATGTGTTGCTGTCCTGGAGAATGCACTCATTGTTGCAAAAAGAAAAAGAAAAAACAGCACGTCAAAGCTTTTAAATGAGTATTTTAAGAAGTTAGACATTTTAGTTATTCAGTTTATGTTATCAGGTGTTAATTAAGGCTCTCCTTTTGTCACAAAAACTCTTCAAATACTCATATAAATGGAATTATTTGACTCAAAATATATTCATGATTCCAAACCGCTGATCCACACAGTGCAGTTCATGATGTTTTCTGTGAAGTTGTTTCTGTTGTGCCTGTAAAAAGCTTTCAGGGTCACATAAAGAAAGTTCATGGATGACGGCAAGTGAACAATCTTTATGTTTTCTCCCACTTTTCTCCTTCTCTCTCTTCTGGTATTATTCTGCCAGAAGCTGCTCCCCCAGCTCGCTTCACTCCACTCCTCACTCCGTGTTCTGAGAAGGGAATTAATTAGTGCGACGGTTTGAACTCGGGCGGAGTGCAGGGCTGCAGTGGGACCTGAGGATGCAGAGAGGGATTTGATAAGGACGTTTGGATGTGGAAGCACCAGTGTGTGTGTGTGTGTTTCATTGAAGAACACACACACACACATTGCCAGTGAGGTGACTTTTGAGCACCGGGTCAAATGTTTGCTGACAGGAACTAAGTCTGGTTTAATTATTTTAAAGTGGTAACGCTGAATTTTCTTTCCTTGCTTTGAGTTTAAAGAGATAGTTCAGCAATTTAGAAAAAGCTGGGGGGGGGTTGTTTTTTTTTTTGGACAAAATATTTTTTCTTTTACAGCCAGAAATCCTGTTGTTTGGTCAGTGATCAAATGCTTATTTCATGCATTAAATTGCAAATTAATTATCTAAAATCATACAATGAGATTTTCTGAATACTTTTTTAATTCTGTCTCTCAGAGTTGAGGTGTTCCTATGTTTAAAATTAGAAGTAGAACAAGTTTTCTTCCCCACTCTATGTATGTAGAAATAACTTCAATGATATAATAAATTCCACTTTGGAAAAACAAATGTTGAATCTAATCGTTAAAAGACCCAAATTACGGTAGTATTTTATTCATGCCCATGACGAGCATATTCCATTCTTGAAGGGGCATCTCATTTTGCAGAGTTATACTTCATCCCCTAGTGGCCAAAGAGTCACTAGAAATCTATAAACCAAAGAAAAGTTCTCATCTCATTCTGTTGTCCTGATGCTCCCTCTATAATCAAATGCTAACAACTAAACACTTAACTGCACATAGACCCCTCAAAACCTAATAAAACCCCTCAAAACCAATACTGCCTGGTTTAACCCTTGCACTGCTTACTTTGGGGCCTATGAAGTTTTCTAGTCTTTTGGGGTCAATTTGACCCTGAAGACAGAAAGAGGTTTAAGTGAGAACAGTGAAAATGTGTTTATTCATTTATCTAAGACCAGTATCTCCCTCAGCTGCAAATATGTGCGTTCTCAATTTCCTGTCATCTAGTTTTGCTCTTTTGAACATTTTGAATTTTTAACATGTTATAAAAATAAAAAGAGTCAGTGCCATCACAGGCGTCCAGATCATTTCTCAGTTTAGCTTTTGTCAGTTGATTGGTAACCAAAAGGCAAATAAATGAGGGAAAAAAATCAAGACATAATTAAGATGCTTTTAACTTCATTGTCACAAGAAAATGTGCACAAGAGTGGAACAACTTTTTCAGTTTGTTTGCAACGTCATCATCTTGTTGGTAGAACTGTTGCTTTGCAGCAAGAAGGTCATAGGTTCAAATCCCGGCTCAGCCTTTCTGCAGGGAGATGCATGTTCTCCCCATGCATGTGTGGGTTTCCTCCCACAGACCGGTGTATTGTGCATGTAAGTCGCTTTGGAGCAAAGCGTCAGCTAAATAAATAAACACAGGCCTTTTCCTTTAATGATGTGGCTATAAAGTGTCATAAATGCCAATTTGATGTGACTCCAAACTGAGAATTTGCATATTTTCCTCCAGTTTTGTGTCTTCAGGTGCTCAGTAGTAACAACGGAGAGTTTCTGGTCTGTTTTTACAGTTTTACTGTGGGGTTTAGAGAACGTTAGAACTTTGCTGATTTCCTCCTCAGCCCCTCCCATCCCCCACCCTCTGGGAGGCATCCAGTCTGTTGTTTCTGTTTCTCACCAAAAAGGGCACCTGTTCCTAATGAGCAGTGAGCGGTCCAGGTTGAGTCCAAATGAGCAATGAGTGCACAAACTGCAGCTCTGCCAAGCCTCCAAAAGATGAAAGAAACGAGATCCAAATTGTGTCTGGAAACATTTCATCCCTCGCCTGAGCTTATAAAGTAAACTCTCTCAGCGCTTCAGCATACTAAACATTCAGAAGTGAAGGGACAGTGGAGACAAGTCCACGTCGTCATTGTGATGCTGCTGCTGGCGTTGGATTCTCTGATGACTTGTTTTATCTTTTTCTCCAGAAACTAGAGGTTTTGAATAGAAATGAATCAAAATGCACAAGCGGTGCTGGAGCTGTTTGTTAACAAGAAGACTGATAAAGCTGTCAGAAAACAAACAGCCATATTGTTGTCATAGAGAGACAAAACTAACAAGCTGGTGTTTGTGATCAGTCTCATCCTAACCAGCCGCGAGCTTCTGCTCCACTGTTTGCTGCTGTGGCGTGATGGAGGGGTTCAATAAACCAAAACTGTGTCTGTCCTCACCTCCTGTTATCACGGTCTCAGCAGCCTCGCTCTTTTTCTGCTCCTCCCCTCTGTCACACAAACGGATTGTCTGTTTGCCCCCGGTGGTGAAAACACAACCACGTTCTCTCACCCCGGAAAAACCCAGGGCCAGTTAGGGTAAAGAATGACTCCTCAGCCTGCATTATAACACCATGACATGTTTAGAGGCGACACTCTGATTAACAGTGCGAGCAACACACACACACACACCACACTGCCCAGATTACACTGAGAAAAGTGCAAACACCAGTGGCACGACACAACCCTCCCACTACAGGCAAATGTGCCCATACATGTCCATCGTTTGCAGAGTATGAATGTACAAACACAACTATGAGCAAATTCATCATAACCGATATGACTTGGAGAATTTTTTTTACCAGATACAAGTTTTGCATGCAAATCTGAGAAAAACTGTTTTTTTATTCTCTTTAGTTCAATGCCTCTGCAGAATATTTTCATGCAGTTAAAAACAGTTAGAGCCTGCTGCAGCAAGCTGATTTCACAGTCATCAAATACAGTCATAGAGATGATTAGAACGATTTTTAATAAGGCAGAATTTCGTTGCATTTGTGTAACCAAGTGTCTGATTGGCTTATTGATTCTTTGTGTTTTTGTAGCAGCAGACAGGGCTCTGATATTGAAACCGACTACAGATAATCCAGGTTGCTATCTCCAAAGAAATGAAAATGTTATTCTGGTCAGCAGAGTGCTACTTCGGAACAAAAAAATCTACATGCATTTCACGATTTACAGACTTTAAACACACTGATGTGCTGTTTGGTGGAGTTTAGGACTTACCAGGTTTCTGCATCAACATTATCTGCTATAGAAACAAAGTCAGTGTGTTTGTTGGTGAGTTTCCTTGTATCCCTACGCCATGTTGCATCCTTTCTGCTTCACTAAATGCATTAAATAATGATCCGACCCATAACAGAGTGTGTGTTTGCTGTTTAGTACGGGCTAAATTTAGAGCTAAAAAGTGCGTGTCTGCTCGGAAAGCCTCGTCTTCATCTCCACTCGCGTGTTTGTTTAATTGCAGCACCAGGACGATGCTCGGGTCACATCTGCAGTTCGTCACCCACCTCCTCCATAAATACCTGGTTTCTGCATCCACACATCTCCAGATTGTAGAGTTGGTTTCACTTTCAGTCTAGGTTTCACACCTGTCAAGTGTTTTTATTTATCTCTGCAAGACCTACTGAGAATTATTCCTGCTAGACTCATAGCAACCCAAACTGTATCCACACCCTGGGCTCCTCTGTCAAACCACACCAAACTCAACCCTGAAATACTCTTTTTGTTGAAATAAGTTCCACCAAAACCATTTCTCATGTCCATTCCTCTGTGTAAAATGCTCTTAAAATGTAAAAGTCCCAACCAAGAAAGCAGCATAATCTCTGACGAGCTATGAAACCAGCTAAGAGCAAGACAACACCAATTTATTTTCAATTAACTTAATGTGGATGAAAATGTGGCTCCAGCTGATCACCTAGTGAGATTAGATTCACCTGACGAGTTCTATCTGGGTCTTTATTTTGATTACAGGGTCCGATAACGTGTGTTCTGTTACCTATAATGAGAGAAACATGCTTAAGTGGGAACACGAGGACGTAACAAGAGTCAGTGAGGATTCTGTTTCCTCCGTTTTTCAACGTAAAGGCAGCTTTCAGGATGTGATGGAAGAGGCAGGACCACTCTAACCTCTGACCTGATTCACTTAGACAGAAACCTCTTTTATTTTCTGTACATAAACTGCATCAATATAACAAAAATAGAACATTTTTCTAGTATTTTTGATGATCGACAGTAAGTTCAACCAAAATGTAACAGAAAACTGCAGAACTGACCTGGATAATCTCCTGAGTGAAATCATTTCCCAGCTTGCCAAGAACTTTCTCTTCATCTTCTATCCTTTTACGGATGATGGAAGCTTCCTTTATTCAAGTGAAAAGTTCCTCACTTCTTTAGGCTTTCACAAAGTTCAGGAGCAAAGGTTTCAGCCAACAGCTCAAATGCAAAGTGAGAGTTGAGTTTCCAGTGGGTTGCTTGTTAATTCTGAGGAATAAAAAGAAGAGTCAGCACTTTTTAAGCTTATTAAAGCTCCATATATGTAATAATGATGATTAAAATAGCCTGTCAGGTGTCACTCTATTGATATCAGCTGCTCAGCATAACTCCTAAATCTTCCTGGAAGGAGAAATTTAAAACTCTAGTTTTTGTTAATAATTGATGCAGCTTGTGTTGAGAGGAAAAAAGACTAAATCTTGAAATGGATGTAACTGACCAAGGATTCAATGAAAAGAAAAATCAAATTAACGACAGAGAGGGAGTCAGTGAAAAGACTGAAGCAGCACAACGCTCTGCCCACCTGGTAACCTGCTGCATAGGATTCCCTTTTATGCTGAAAGGGATTTTGAAGTCAGTTGGAAGCCTTGATAATGTGCAGCAAACCTGCTTTGAATATAAATGATTTCACCCGAGGCAGGGCATGCAACGCCGGCTCATTCGGAGTGATTCTGCAAACTGGATTGTGTGAATATTTTTACACAAACAAAATCCATTCAGGTTCCTTAAACCGTTTGTCTTTGATACGAAAAAACTAAGGTTGCTGTATTTGTTATGATGTCATTATTGGAGCTTTAGGTTCCAGTTTACAACCATCAAGACCAAATCCATAATTATTTATTGGTATTTTTATTGCTGTTGTTGTAATTTGCCATCATAATTAAGATTTTCTGACAGCCAAACAAGCAGTTAATAACATTGGATTTCATTAATATGACATAAAATTTGCTAAATTAGTTTTGTAGAAAACTTTAATAAATGTTTCCAAGACTTAAAGTTAAACTGTAAAGGATTTATTGGTATAAATGTTGTTTAAGATTCTTTTTGATGGTCCAGATACAGTAAACAGTAAATGGGTGCAGCCACATTTCCAACATCCTTTAGTTTAAGGACAGTGATGGCAAACATGTGGAATTTATCTTTGACTTTTGCCCTTTTGGCTCGTTTTTTTTCTTTTTTTTAAACTTTTTTTTTTTTTTTTTTAGGGGACAGGAAACAAACTTTTGAGAAGTTTGGAGCTACAGAGTGATAATTGAGACTTGGTTAGAAAATCAGTACATCTCTAGAATTTATATCACATATATGTCACATATAAAGGTCCATCTGTGCAGATAATGACATATTTACACTAGAATATTGCTTTTGTAATAAATGACAGACGTTTTCATGTCTGGGTGTGTCAGTGTTTGTGTGTCTAATGTCCAAGTTTTGTGTACTTTAACAGGTTTGTTTTTTATAAAACTCCAGTAAATGTTTTTGCTCTCACATGTTTAACATTGTTGAGCAAAACTCAACCCTTCCTCTTTTCTTCCGTTGGATTCCTATCAGCTCAGCCCTGATTTCAGACACTAATTAAAGGTGACCTGATGTGAATGCTGACTTCCTGTGTCACCCTGTGTTTATCACCCTGTCCTCTCATTTTCATTCCACTCCTAAGTTCCCAATCGTCTCCTCGTCCTCCCTTTTGTAGCCGTCTGAATCATGTCTGCCTCCTGTCCTGTCTGTTTCTACTCTCATTACTCTGCGTTCATCATCTCCCTGCTCTGCCTTTATTATTCTTTCTGTCCCTTTCATTAGTCTTTATCTCATTCTGTGGGTGTAGAGTTAATCTATCACCCACAGCCAGATCAAAACTTGCCAGCTCTGACTGAGTTTTTGACATTTTGCAGCAAAAGATGAGACAGAAGACATTTGAGGGTGTGAAAGTTGTACGGGACCATCTGCTGAGACCATTCAGCTTTCCATTGGTGTGTTCATAGCTCACTTTTTCTCCTCTGCACACACACACCTCAAACCACTGCTCATCAGACCCCCAGCATCCCGGCTGCTGCTGCTGCTACGATCCCATCTCACCCCTCTCTTCCCTGTGAGGGATTAAGCTCTTAATCCGCCAGGCCGAGGTTTGCTATTAGTACCGTCAGGGCTGCGGTTATCTTTGTGTTTTCAGATGCATCTGTGCATGCCTGTGCTGGCCTCTGCTGAAACGCACTGAGGTGCAGGAGGGAGGGTGGACAGACGCAGGTATCGGTGTGTTTGTGAGATTAATAAAAAAGCAATGAGGCAGGGAAAAAGAGATGATGCTGGAGGGCCGGTGCAACACATAAACAAGTTAGAGGGTTTGATGCCGGAGAGCTCGTGGGTTCCCCCATCAACCACCTGTGCCAAATTCAGAACTAAAAACATTCCTCCCTCTGCATGTGCAAGACTCAAAAAATAAACGTAGGCATATTGTGTTGTTTTATTCACAAGATATCCTCTCTTTGTGTGAGAAAGGCTTATTATGGGGTTCGTCTCATGTTTAATATACCGGCCTCCTCATGCTGGGAGTTAATGAATAATAATTGATTCAATGCGCAGTATGTCTCTTTTCTTAGAACACACACAGAGACCCCCACCTGGCTGCTCAGTTTCCATCTCCACCAGTTTCCATCTCCACTCTCACTAATGTGTTGTCCACTCAGCTCGTAGCCATAAATGCCTGGACAAAGTGTTTGCTCATTTTAGTCGTTCCCTGGGGCGCATGCAGCCTAATGAGCTGCTTCTCAAGGACAAAGTCAGGGGTTGTAATGCAGATACACCTGATGATGTATCGTTCTCTAAAGTTTCTGCAAGTTTCTGCAGATCTGGAATCCTGAAACGTGTCTCTGTGATGCAGTCAGAGCTGTTTAGAGTCAAACAGACATCACTGCCCTCAGTTCTCAGTAGTTAGCTCCTTCTTCATTTCTGTGCCATGCCATCTGGCCCACAAGGATTACAGGGCGCTGGTGTTTTACATAACAACTTCCCTCTGGGATCCTTTTTTAATAACTGTATGTTTAATGTGTAAACAGTCACCTTTGACCTTTAATTTCCCACTATTAACAAAATCCAATCTTTAATCATCAAATAGGACTTCAGCTTAAATTATAAGACACCATAATCTCAGAGGACTTCTATGTTTCATCACCATTTTTGCTGTTTTATTTATTTAACTCAAACTTCTTCTAACTGATGAATAAACGGGACTGTCTGTAGTTGCTGCTGCCTGCAGGCTGAAGGTAACGTGAGAAGAAACCGCGCCCCCTGTTGCGCGGAACGCTCTGAGGTAAACAGTCAGGCAGCATCCCCTCGATGTCCTTGACTTTCACAGACTCTAACAGGAAGCAGGGTTTTTTTTCGCGCGGACTCCAGAAACACTCCCTGCCAGTGGAGACCCACACCGGCGGCTCGCTGTCGCTCCTGCCGTCACCTTTACGCAAACTTGAACTTGGATAAGCAGCTCAGACTCTCCCGTGTTGCGCACAACTCCCAACTCCCCATCCCCTGCTCCTCCTCCACCTCCTTCTCCTCCTCCTCCTGCAGCACCGCCAGGCGAGCTGTAACGGGACACTGAGCGCACCGAACCTCTCCCCGCTGCTCTCCGTCCTCCTGGATGGTGATGAGATGTCGCTCCGTTCGGGAGGTGTTCTGAAGGCGTGCGGCTGCAGACTCCGGTCACTGACACCCTGAGGAGGAGTTGAGGTGGCGGTGGGACTGTGAGGGAAGCGGAGGGCTTTTCCGTCCGGATGGAGACGAGCGCCAGGCTGAGGATGGTAAGCTGCGCTTCATAAGTTCGAGTGATGTCTGCAGGGGAGTTTCAGCTTTGCCTTAAATGCGGTATAATAGATAAAAAGAGTCATGGGTGTGTTTGAATCCTACCTGCAGACACGCCTATTGGAAATCAAATACTAAACATTTATTCTAAGGTTATCCAACTGATTTGGTTTTTACTCCAGGGCTCCTGATATTTATTTTCCACCCCACAGATTCTGTAACATTTGGTCAAATGTTTTTAATTAAACGCCTGATTTAACTGGGTTTAATTAAAGGTCTTCGGTAGATAAAGATGCTCCATGGTAGGATCCCAGCTTGCACGCGCGCTGTTCTGCAAGTTGTCGAGTCCATGTCATCAGCACTAACTGATTAATTCAGTTAAGCTTATTAAATACATAGCCTAATGACCGAGGGTGATTTAAAGTGAAAATAACACATCAATCCACACATTAATGTGAGTTTTATGGAATATTGTTCAGTTTTTTTCTGAAAGTTTTGGTTGTGATGATTCACAGACTGAATATTCTTATTTATGGAAAGATGAGAACATGTTAAAATCACTTATTTGGTTGTAGAGTGGATAAAAGCTCAGTCCGTTCTTCTATTTAGTTAAATACATCAGGTAGGATTGTCATATTTGTGTCATATTGAGGGCGTTCTGAGTTGTTTGTGCATCTCCAGTCCAACTTTTACCAGCAGTGTAAAGTACTGCTTTTAATTCACCTCCTAAATTCTTTATCTCTTCAGATTATTTTATGTTTTTGTGGTTTCCATTCACCAGTAAAGAAAATCTCAAGTATCTAACATGGGCGCTTTGCTGCAAACACATTTCATCTAAAATTCCTCTCCAAAAAGCAGATGCTTCCATGGAAAGAAAGGATCGATTAATAAATATTTTATCACGTGACTCTCTTCCTCTGAGGTGGAAATGAAATAGCAGCGTGATGACGGGGTGATTTATCGGGTCCTTCTGTAGGACCGTCTCCTCCTGGATCTGAATTAGTGATTGGTTCTGACGCTCCGACCCGTCTGCTCTTTTAATTCATAAATTCAATATGAATACGTAGAACAGATGTCGAGCAGAATTACGTCGATACTGTTAATCTGATTCCCGTAAACAATATTAATGTAGGTGAGAAACTCTCAGAGCTCAGGAAACTCTCTGCTAAAGCACTTTGTGAGACAAAACTATCGATCGATCCGCTCTCTGTGATATCAATCTCTGATTCCATGGATATCAAAAAACTACTTTCAGGACTCTAAGTAGGAAACAATTTCCTGACACTGAGCTGTAACAGAGCACAGTGTTGTTCTAAACATCATAACTGAGTGAGGAGTGCAGGAATGCAGTTCTGAGCAAAAGCATTTTAAGAAATGAGAAGTAGCATGTGCAGAAGATTTATTAGAACTTGAAATTGAATTTCATTCGTCCCTGTAAGTGGAAGCAGTGAGTTACAGACATGCTCCGTTAACAGATTGACATTTTAACGTGGGTCGAACCCATTTCTTAGAATGGATTGCTGACCCTTTTGACTCCATGACCACTCTTCCTCATCACATTCTTAGACATTGTAAACTGTGTTTTTACGTTAAATTGATGCACTGTGCATGAGTGCAACAGCTGCAAAATACAGACACACAGAGAGCAGTTTTGCAGAAGTTGGGCGCCTCATTTATTTTAGATCAATACGTGATTTAAAAGTAGAGAAAAGAAAAATGATTTTTCTTTAATACTTGAGTGAAAGCAGAGGACAGCTTAAGTACAAAACACTTGAACTGGAAAGTCGTTTGAGTCAAAAACATAAAAAAAAAAAAATAACATTACTGTATGACAAACTTTGGATCAAATTATGTAACAGAACTATTTAAGGTGTTTATACACAGCAAGCCAATCTGGGCAACTGTAACATCGAATGATGCCAAAAAAGTTTCAGGGCAGTTGTACTGCCAAGGAAAAACATTTGTGCTTCAGAGACTGTTGGTAGGACTGCTGCTCATTTACAACAGCCAATAATTCACTCAGAGTGTGAACGACCCCATGCAACCTGAATGTTCTTTTCAGTTGTCACCAGCGCTGAATCAACAAGCCAGACTGTTTTTATTGGAAACTGATTGAGTGTAAATGACTTTGCTGTCTGTTGAAGCCATGCGTGGACCGCCGTGACTGGTCATTTAGAGCAGAGAAGCTGATGTGGAACTGTGCTACGGGTCAAAGAAGTGAGAAGAAGGATCATTTTACAGCTTTGTTCTTTTATAAAGTGTGTCAACTACCTGAGGTATTTCTAATACTTTTCTCCTATTTTCTCTCCCAGTGCCTACGTGATGCTGCCACGTATCTAGGACCCCCCTAATCCTGCTTCGGCGACACAGAGGACCCCCTTCAGTCCCCCTGACTCACTGAGCTCTGCAGCTTTCAGTCACAAATCAACTCTAAACCTGTCGGTTCGTCCAGGCTTTTAGACTCTGGCTTCAGACCAGGAATACCAAGTTCACCTGGTTACTGAATCCTGATGCACAAACTCAGTATATTGTGAACTATTGATGACAGTCTTTGTGTTACTCTTCACTTCTTTCTTTTGTGGTCCTGCACCACATGCTTTGGGATCCAAAGCCATAGATAATCTTCCGCTGAGAAAAAAGGACAAAGAGCTTTGTTGTTCTGAGCTGCCCGGACTGGAGCAGCGTGTTTTCCAGATGCTGCCATGCCCATCATCAGCAACGCCAACCATGACTTCAGCAACCTGTCAGTCAGCGACGACAGCAGTCTCGACCGCATCTTTACTGAGATTCCAGAGACTGAGACGATCAAGGTTTGTTTAAAACTGTTGCTAAACGAAACTAAAATTGTGTGATCAACTTGTTGCTTTCAACTCTTTGTTGTCTCCTCTCCAGGGTGTCTATTACCAGAGAGCTCAGTTCATTCGCCGGCCAGAGGACCTGGTGTCGATTGACCACGCCTTGTTGGCAGTCATCAACGTTGGAGGAAATCGCTACACCTTTCCCTGGAGCACGCTGGAGCAATTCCCCCTGACGCGACTCGGCCGCCTCTGTGGCTGCCGCTCGCTCGAGGACATCGCCAGCGTGTGCGACGACTACGATGAGGCCAGGAAGGAGTTCTTCTTCGACCGCTCTCCGTCGGCCTTTAGAGTCATCCTCAACTTCTTGGCTGCAGGAAAACTTCGTCTTCTGCGTGAGATGTGCATCCTGTCTCTGCACGATGAGCTGAACTACTGGGGCGTAGAGATGGCATACATGGAGCGGTGCTGCAAGAGGAAAATGTACACGCGCATTGAGGAAGTGCACGAGAAGGAGAGGCGAGAGGAGGAGCGCAGGCAGAGAAATGCAATGCAGAGGGTGCCGGTAGAGGAAACACGGTACAGAAAAGTGATGAACTGGCTGAGAGATATGGTGGAGAATCCACAGTCTGGCCTTCCTGGAAAGATCTTCGCCTGCTTGTCAGTCATCATGGTGGCTGTAACTGTTGTTAGCTTGTGCATCAGCACCATGCCAGACCTCAGAGAGGAGGAGGACAGGGTGAGTAATCCAGGTCAAGCTCCTTCTAAATACTCAGTCCTAAACATATTCAGGGTCTGTACTAAAGTGAGTTAATATAGCTGCCATCCTGATCCCAAAGATGCTCACAAAATACATTGATATTGGGCTTTGGCTTTCCTAAAACATTAGCTTTTAATGTTTTGCATCGCCTTTAAAATGTCAGCATTAAAAGTAGATTTTAATAGTTTTCAGATCAAAACAGACACTTTAAAGCCACAAAAAGTCACATTTGTGACATGTTAAACTGCCTGTAACCACAGAGTGTTAAACATCCCTGTAGGAGGCTGCTGTGAGTGTGTGTGTGTGTAGGTGTGTGTGTCCTGTGATCTGTGTCTCCCCATAGCAGCATGGGATAATGAAGCTCAAGCTGCTCGCTGAGGCCTGTCCAGAGTCTGAATAATGAAATTGGTTTACTGTAGCTTTAAAAGAAGATACTCACAAAAGCGTGCATCGGTAGACACACACAAGGTCATACACATTTACACATATAAAAACACACAAGTACATGCACTGCCAGTCACATTCCCTCTCACACACACACACACACACACACACACACACACACCAACGTAATGAGCTCAGTCACTGTAACCGATACAGCTCTCTTTGAATAATGCACAAATTTATTCTCTGGGATTCTTTTACTTATAACTAAAATTCAACTGCAGCATACCTACTTTTCAGTTATGCACTCCTTTCTGCCACGTGCATTAAATTACTTATACATTTTACATGTAGACAAGGTTTTTTTTCCGTTTTCATATTTAAAGCAACTTTGACTTGTCTGGTAAACTATGCATCAAGGAAAGGGTTAGCTAGATATGCCAAAAGTACAAAGGAGAATAAAGATGCAGACTAATACTTACACTCACGGCTGAAGGAAAATCTAAAGGGGAGATTGCATATTTGACTATATATTCCTGATTTTAAAACTTTATTGTGTAAAAATGTTTTTCTTTTCTTTAATACTTTGAAGTCAACCCATTTCTTTTCAGAACACCAGCTGTTCTCGTCTTTTATCAGTTTGCTCTCTGCAGCAGAAACAACCTTCCAATCTGTGTTTGCGTTTGTCAGCTCCGTTTAGTCTGAAGGACGTTACCTAAATTCTGACTCTTCTAACATAAAATGATCTCTTTCTGCAAAACAATATGTTTTGTATTTTGGTCCCCAGTTATTCTTGACTAATCCTTAAAAAAAAACACACAAGACAAGTGTCCGTTCATGGACTGGCAGATTTAAATGACAAAGAGCTGCAGTTTAGAACTTTTACCTATATAAGGATGTTTCGCTTTAATTTAACCAAACGAGTCATTAAAAACAAATTCTTGTTACCAGTGCAGCTTGACAAAAAACCAAATCCTTATAAAAGAAGTTTCAGTAGAAATCTTAGAACCTTTAGAAAAAGAATCCCTGCTTGACTCCAGCTTCTTCACGAGTCATGAGCAGCAGTGTCCATGTATTGATTTTGACTTAAGCAGTGTCAGGCAGCGAAGGGATCCAGTGTGTGAAAGTGTGTGACTGAAGAACTTAGCAGCGAAGATGAGAGGGCTGGTTGCAGAATGCTTGATGAGTTGTGAAAACTGATGGGTGTGTTTTGAAATCCTCAGCAGGAAAAGTCCAGTTTTTTGTGACGCTGAGATGGAAGAGCTGTAGTTTTGGCAGAACGCCTTGGATGCTCACAACTCTGTTGGAAGGAGTCATGTTTTTATTGTGGAGGTTTATGACTAAAATTGGGAACATTTATCTAAATATGGTGGTTTTTTAGCAGGTCTAGTCAGAAGGTTGTGTAAGGAGTCGATCCAAAGTGGACAGACTTGTATGACCCAACTTAGAAGAGAGTAAACTTTTGGTAAAACATGAATCCAGATGGAGATTCAAGGTTTTTTGTTTGTTTTAAGTTTAAGAAAAGATTTTTAGATATTTAGTTTTTGATATTTGAGGGATAAAACTTTTTTCCTGAAAGTCCTTCCTGCTTTGAGTTCAGCTTTAGGTTTGTGTCTGTGGCAGCAGATGTCAGTGAAGGTTAGAACATCATATTTATGTGTGTGTGCGTTATTGTGTCTCCGTCTCGCAGCCTTTTGAGGACGTTTGCTGAGACACTGTTTGTTTTTATTCGAGGATCTCTTTGCATGTCTGTGCACATTGTTGGAGAGAGAATAACAGCTTCAGCTGCAAGTAAACAAATCCATCTGCTGCTTTCATGGTTTTGTCTCTGCATGCTTTGGAGTATCAAACTATTCTCTTGTGTTCAGCATCTGAACTCCATCTGCAGTGTCCAGCTAGCAAGCCCAGGCAGACGCTACAGGATTCCTGTCATCATTAATTCACATGGTCCTGCTGTTGGTGCCTCTACTTTACATTGTGCTGGTATGAGCCAAAATCCCCCTGTCCACTTATAATTCATCTCACAGTGTAAAAAAAAAAAAAAAAGGTAAAAGATTCAGGAGAATCACTGGTAAAGTTGTTTCAGGGGCAGAACTCTGTTTTTTTTTTTAAGAAAATCTCAACATTCCTCTGTTTTTATGATTATTTTTCCTGCTTGTGGACAGTTTTAACATTTGAAATCACAACTCTGAAGGAATTCAGAGATTCAAGTGGATGCATAAATATATTGTATGTGGATTATTTTATTTTTGCAGCTGGTAATCTAATCTAATCAAGCTTAAAATGTGCTCTTTACCCTTTTATTGGGCAGGTTTGGACATCCAGCCTGACTTCAGCGCAGCACTTGCTCTTGTGTTTATCAAAAAAAGTTACCTTTTTTCCCATAAATACCTCTTTTGGATTTTAAAAACTGTTTACAGATGGGAAAGGAATTATTATTGTCATTTTAATAAGCTTAAATACTTGAAAATAAAAATGAAAAGGGGAAAAAAGTCTTGTTATATCCTCAAATATTCAAGTATTTCAGTGAGTGCCCTGTGAAAGTCTGTATATTAGTAGTGTGAAATCACTACTGAAGGCAACATGTTTAATTAGTTATATTTGCAACAAACTGACTTGTTTTTTCTACACATTTAAATTTCAAACCAGTCATGGCGTTACTTGCTTATTGAGTTATTTATTTATTTACTTACTGACTTTCTGTGAAAACCTTTTTATCCCAGCTGTGACCTCTATAATCTCCTAGAGTCAAATCTGCAGCAGCGTGTTTACTCTGCAGCAAGCGGACCACATGCAGTTTGAAAGGCAGCACCTGCCCGACTTTACACATCGTCATTGTTCAAATGTCAAACATGCACCAAAAAGACTCATTTTATTTGCACATGTTCACTTTCAAGCCAACTCTGTATGAATTAATTATCTTTTATTATACGCACTCAGTTGTTTTACTCCCAGCTAGAGTCTTTAATATTTCTACCTGACTGGGTCATTTTGGGCAGCCTCATCAGATTTACTCCCCTTTTTCCCAGTCCGGGTTCATTCTGGCCTGTGGGCTGGTAGAAGTGGTTATTTGATGTCCTTTGTGCCATAAATTGAGGTGGGATTCGCTGCATCGATAATTGCGCTCCAGAACATCAGTCACAAGTATCTGGACGGGAGAGCTGGATCAGAGTGAGGTTCCTGATTCACTACCATTCACTTTGTCTTCAAACACAGACTTCTTACTAATGTTATTGAACCTCAGAGCTTGCCTGGACTCGTGAGTTGAGATGGTAGAAAATTGGATAAAAACTTGTTCTATTTAGAGACAAGAAAGAAGAGAGGTGAGTCGGACCGTGTTGTTCCAAAGATGTGGCAATTTCCTTCTGCACTGAAAGGTGAGGAGGGAATGAAGACGTCCATGTTAAGGACACAGTCAGAGAGTGTGTGTAGACTAAACCAGCCATAAAGCCCTTATCCTCCTCTGCTGTCTCAGGGGAGCCATGAAGCTTAAAGACCGTCTGGGACAAAGTGATATAAAATGGGTACATAGGAGACATGCATCACCCTCACATGTACTCACGTGGAATACAGATAAGTTCAACAACCTACTTATCTTTTCACTTTCTGGTGTGTTTTTGCACCTTTTATTTAAAATTTAAATAAAAGGTGCAATTTAAAAATTTAAATTTTAAATGATGCAGATTATGATCATCTTGTGTGTGTCCTCTCACATGAACAGGGTGTCTTTTATACAACATTAACTGCCAGTTATATATTTTTCTCTTATAGTATTAAAGGCATACTCAGTAGCCAGGTAAACAAACGAGGTCTCGCTAGCTATTTTACAGAAACACGCCTCGGTGAACTCACCCCTCCCGTCGGGTAAAATCCATTTGCCAGCCTCCCGCGGACATTGGGACCACGGTTTGCAAAGGTGACAAAGCAGAGTATAACTTCAGCCGCAGAAACGTTCCCCCAGCTTTTCGTCTTTTCACCTCCAAACGTTTTTAGTTTTCTGCTAGCTGAAAAGGTGTTTTTTGAGAGGGACTCTGGTATTTTTATCTTAAAATGAAATCACCCGCCAGCTCTCTGTCCTACTTCTACTTTCACTTCCGGGATGTTCTGCCCCAAAATGTGTCCAGGTGGATTAATGCCAATCCAAGCAGTGAGGAAATGCGGCAGACAGACAGCTGGATTGTCCAATCCTATCGTTCAGTCCGAACGATAGGATTGGCTGAAGTTTTTAGAGAACTGCGGGACAACTACTTTATTGATTTCTTTCGGTGTTTTTTTTATCTCCACAATATTTTATGGCTATACTATGTTGGAACGTTGTTAAGAGGCTTTAAAGAAAACGTTGAAAGCTACATTGTTTACCTGGCTACTGAGTATGCCTTTAAATCCAACTTTTACTATAAAGTGCTGATGTCACTGAGCTAAAATCAATGGATGTTAATGGTGTTTAATCATGTTAATAGTTTTTAATCAGGTCTCCCATTTATTTCATCCTCATCAGAGCTGAGTTCATTGTGTTTTAACCTCAACCAGTGATTTTTGCATAAACTGATAATAACACCCAAGGTCTAATATTAGTATTATTATTCTCATAATTATAGTTTCTAATGAGGATGATGAGTCTCCTTGTAATCTAAACTTGTAGTTGCTTCATCAAAAGGTTTTATACCATAAAAAGTATTGGGAGAAAGATTTCTATCCTTTCCAATAAGATCTACTTGTCTCCAACTGCCAGAAGCTAAAAAACAAAGTGCGTTCTCTTATCTGTCATTTTACACTAGTGTCCAACTCCACAGAGAATTCATTGGAGAAGATTAAAGTATCGACTGTGATAAAATCTCAGAAGAATTTCTGGGTTTGCGTGCACATTTCCTGCTTCTAAACTCTGCAGAGTTCCATTATGAGAATCAACAAAGTGATTAAAAGCATACTGTCTCTCAGGGGGTGTTGTGATTTTGCTATCCAATCTTTTGACTGCTTTGACTTGGCAGCATGAATGGAATGTTCCCTGCAGCTCGGAGCAGCAGAGCTGACGGTCTTATCAGGGAAAAGTGTGTATAAATTTAGAGTATTGTGTTTGCAGGATTCCTTTTAGGACAGTTTCTTTTCACAAACTTAGATGTGAGTTGCATGCTGCAACATAAAGAGCTAAAACATAAAGGTGAAGTCTCTAATTGTTCAGTTTGTGTGCATACTGGCTTCTCGCTCTTTGGTCACATCCTGCACGACGCAGCATCATCAATTATAAACCTCTTTTTGAGTGTTTAGCAAAAATGAGCACAAAATTAAAAATGCATTCTTTTGTGACATGTTTTCTGTCCTTGCATGATGTCTGCCTCCATTACCAAAACATGATATGAGCAACAACTGAAGTGAATGTAAACTTCCTTGCTGCAGCACTTCAAGTGACTGTTGCTCCGTGAAAGTAAGATGTTATATGAGCTGGTGGACAACGTAAGAAGGAGCAGAGGAAAAACAACAGATGGTGAAAAGAGGAGAGCGTTAAACCAATCGGAAAATATCAGGGTCTTTTTTATATAATTCGCCTACACTCACACCCTCACATTTAGAGGCTGGGGTAGCTACAAAAGATCTTATCACAAAATATTCTATTTTTATTAGAATATGATGCATGAGGCTGAATGCACCTAAACAATTAATTGGCTTTCACATCCATTTCCTCCTAGTTTATTTCTGTGGGCGAGTGTTACTGTATCAGTGCCAAGCAGATTCCATGCCTATTATGGCCGATCTGCTTGTGAGCTGCATCTGATGCGCTGCATGGCTGCCAAGTGGGGAGGAGAGAATCGCTGGGGCTGCACAGCTCAGACGAGTGGAGTAGTACCATGCATGAGTATTTAATAAAAGTTATAGATCAGAACGTCAATACTAAGATTTTAACTTTTGTCTTTGAACACTTGACGTCATAAATGTCATGTAGACCTGGCAGGAGAGGAAATCTCCGATTTGATTTGTGAGCACAATACAGAATGGTATGTACTTCATAGTCCTCGCTAAAGACTCAAACAGTTTACGTAGGAACAAAACTTCATCATGTTTGCTGCCAACAAAAACATCATTAGAACATCTGTAGGTTTATTAAACCTGCTTTTTATGCAAGTTGATCATCATGAGCCATTTATGCTCCTCAGGGTCGGGTCAAATGCAGAGAACTAAATCCTACTGTATGTGGCCATGAATACCTTTCCTTTCACTGTATGGTAGTATACAATCCAAAACTTGGGCAAAATCAAGCAAATTAATGAAAGAAAAGCAACATTTATGAAGTCTAAATTTTAAAACCGAGTGCATTTAAAGGTCAGTAGTTCAAATCCCAGCTGTGCAGACCTTCCTATGTGGACTTGTCAGGTCCACAGACTTCAGATTTAAGGACTTGTTGTAAACTGTGTCCAACTTGTCCAACAACTGTTGATGTTAAACATGTTTTATTTGTCTTTACCTCTCAGGAAGTGATGGTGGGCAGACACAGGAACTTATTTATTACATCTAAGTCTGTGTGTGTGTGTGCATGTGTGTGTGTTGACTCAAGATGTGTTACACTGAGTCTGTTAAGGATCTGCAGCAAGTGTTTGGTGTCCTGATGTTAAACTTTAAAATCAGGCCATCTGGTTTCTGTTCAGGTCAAGCCGGTGCTCATATCAGCTCGTCTTTACGTTCCCTCTCCCCGGCCACATTCACCAGCTCCTCTGGTGGGACCCAAGCTGTTCCCAGGCCAGCAGAGACGTTACCCTTCTCCCTCCATCCCTCACTTGGGAACAAAACCCAGAGAAAATACAATCATTCTTTGAAATTGTAGCAATCATGTTCATTTATCTGCTTTTTTAAAATGAATTAATGTTGGTTTACACCATAAAGGTTTAATTATCCACAACTACAGCTTTTTGACTCCCCACTTAAATATTTTAACTGAAACTTTTCACACAAAAATAATCAATTTGCCTTCACTGTACAAGAACTGAGGAATGGGTCAACAATAGTCATTTTTGGGGAGAAATAAATGAAGGGTTTAGGTTAATGAGTGTAATAAATAATCTATTCTCTGTTTTATATTTGTGTTTCCTGCTGCATGCATTGTGTTTATCGCTGTGTACCCACAGCTGATCAGTCCAAATCACTCTAAATAGGCTTTTGTTGATGATCAGAATATTTTACATATTTGACTTATAAATAAAAATAACATGAAAAAAATCACTACTTAAAAAATGTAAAGTTATAAAAGATAAGCCAAATTTTGGGATAAATCCACTAAGCATACCAGAAAAAAGTAAAGGTGATGTGTGGTTTTACTGGGTCTCTCTCTGATCCAGTCCTCATTATGTAATCTCTGTCAGAGCTGTTTAGATTCTTTATGTTTACCCATCAAATTCAATAACATCCAGCTGTCTAATATACTCCTGCTGCTGCTGACAGGTCGCATGAGAATCAATGTTCTTCCCTTCCATTTCTGCACAACACTTTATTCGATAGATATTAAATTTTTATAATTTACCGTATATATTGTCTCCTGTCAGAAAATATCAACTTCTTTACTTTTATAAACTCTAGGTACATGGTCTGAGCTGTGTGGGGTTTCTCTTGGCGTTCAGGATTTTCTTTTTTAGTCCAAAAACATTAAAGTAATGGATGATTCTACTGATATCCCACAATCCTCTGCTGGATAATAACACAAGGTAACAAATAGTCTAGACCGTAAACAGCTCTATTTATACTCTAAGAGACTGATGCTGAGGAGCAGACGGGGAGATGGATCAGATTCATATTTAGAATGAACCAAAGGCGGAGAACAAAAAGATACACAGAGGGCACCTGCTGGACAGGTGAGGAAAGACAAGAAGACATTACAGGTATTTGAACTGAACACCACCTACAGATCTGGATTTAGTTGCTTGATGTGCAGCCGTGCATGTGAGTTTACTTTTTTGTACCTTTGTTTTCTAAGTTTAAATTCATTTAATATATTCCTGAAGGACAGAAGATACCAAGTTGGAAAGAAGAAGAAAACCCTCATTTCTTATTTATGGCGCTCACTCTGACTGTAGGAGTGAGTGTGTGTGTGTGTGTGTGTGTGTGTGTGTGTGTGTGTGTGTGTGTGTGTGTGTGTGTGTGTGTGTGTGTGTGTGTGTGTGTGTGTGTGTGTGTGTGTGTGTGCGTGCTGACAGATGAAGAATAAAGATGTACAGAGTGTGAATGGATGCCCATACCTCAGATGTCACTCCGTGTTTCCCTCATCCTGTCACCTCGTAGCCACCCACTCTCCTGTATGTCCCCCTCCTTCCTCTCTTCTCTCCTCCTCTATCTATCCTGCTCTTCTTCATTTAGTCTGCATTAGGCTGTTTGTGCATGAACAAGCTGTTGGTCTTTATCAGTGATGTCCTGCTCCAGTGCAGCTGCCTCATATAGAGATCAAACTTTTACACTTTAGTTCATGTTTGGAGTAAGGAGCAAAAGGTCTTTCGAGCCGGTAGACTGTGTGTCCTCTGAGACAAGGACACTTCTTGTTTTTTATTGTGAAATGTGTCAAAAATTCTTAAAACTGCATTTGGAAAACAGGTAACTGGAGAACACGATAGATGGAGTGGCCACTTGATGCAGGCTCTTTAATAAACTATGAGTAAACACAGTTTGTGTTGTGCAGTATTTCAGGTTAAGGTCAACAAAGAGTGCAGTCACATTCTCTGACTTTTGTGTCTTTCTCTCTAAATTGTCCTTGTAGTTTCTGTTCTCACTTCTTTCCCTTTTTTCTCATGTGGAGCTTCAAGCTCTAAAAGCAACTGCAGCAAAGAGAGAGAGAGAAAAGGGTTCATTACTTCTAAGATTGTCCAAGGTCTGCTGCAAGGAAAAGCCCATTGATGGGTACAATCTTTTCATTTCTTTTGTTCCTGTTTCTATCTCACCTTTAATGTAGCAGAATCATCGTGACTGATAGAGAAACACGGATTATTGGCTACACTGTAACAAAGCTATAGGATCAAATGAAATGCCAAGCTGTGACGCCTTCTAAAAAGAACCTCATTTTAAAGGTGCTATAGGTAATTTGCAAAACAAATTAGCTTAAAACGTTTTTTATGCCTCTTAACAACGTTCTAACATGGTATAGCTATAAATGTATTGTGACGATTTTTATAAAATGAAAGAAATTCATGAGGTGGTTCCCTTGCAGTTCTCTAAAAACCTCAGTCAATCATACATTTTGAACCAAAAGCAACTATTGGGCAATCCGGCTGTCTGCCTCGCTAAAGCGCCGCACTTCCGGGGGATGCACGTCATAGGGATGGGAGAGATGAGAGCTCTGAGACGTGTTTTGGTAAAATAGCTAGCTACACCTAGCTTATTTTAAAGTTACAGAGTGCAGCTTTAAAGTAAAATATGGGAAAAAGTAGACGTCCCTAACATTCATAAACCTAAATGCCTAAATTCCTAACCAGAGGTGCAGAAGTTCAAACAAAGCTCCAGAAATGTGTGAGTCATAAAGAAACATTAACATTTCAAACCCATGATGCACAGAATGGCCCTGCTGCTGCAGCATCCAGCAGCTGTTTCTCTGCACAGTAATGAGTCATTAGCAGGTAGAAACAAGAACGTGAAACTCAACCGCTGCCTGCAGAACAGCAAGGTAAAGTCATCAGTTAGTAATGAAGAGGCTGTGTTAGCAAAACTTTAAAAATAAAAAATAAAACATTTATGCACGTGATGGGAATCCATAACACATTAAACATTTTAATAATTTAAGAGGTTTAAACATAAATCTCACTGAAAACAATCCCATATGATTACAAAGACAAATAGGTCAACTGTTCAAAGCAAGAATATATGTTTTAACTTCCCAGATATTATACAGTTTATTGAATCATTTGGCTGCAAAAAGGATAAGCAACATTCTATTTTTTATTCACAAATCTGAATCGAATAACTGAGGCTCAGCAGACAGGCAGAAATTTAAAGAGGAGCTGATTCTAACTTTGACACTGAGTGAAATGAAAAAGTCCTGAAATCTGGACTTAATGACGTTCAAATAACAGAGTCAAGAACAAGTTTAGGAAATAGACTGAAACTTATCAATCAGCCAAATATTCTAATCGATTAAGATTAAATACATCTTTCTGTCCTTTTGTAAAACATGAGTATCAGGATCAATCAGCAGAAATTCCATTCCAAAAAAACTAGCTGGATTTTTCCAGACCTCCTCTTTTTTGTTTTACTGCAAATAAGGTCAGAATTCTATATAAACAACCATAAAGTATAAACTCTGTGGTGGTGTAAAAGTTCATAAAACAGTGTCTGCATTAACTAATTCGACGTGTTTGAGATTAGAGTTGTTTTAGGACACCAGAAACACTTTGGGACTGCCCCACTCGTACTAGCAGACTAATCATCCAAACTGAAGTTTTTCAAACTGCAGGTAGAATTTTTATTCTTGAAACCTTTCTGCAGAAACAGACTGTCAAAGATTGGAACTAGTTGAAGTCACGTCTCTCCAGTTTTTATCTGAAGTGACTAAAACTAAACTCTCTGCCAGATGTATTCACCTAAAACTCTCCTTTGCATGATTCAGTTGTTTTTAATCTCTGTCCAGATGGTGAGTCACTGTTTGGCTAAAACGTCCGATTTCTCAGCAGGCTTGTTTGCTTCGAAGTTTAAAGTTTTCTGGAAACTTAACTGTTTGTTAAATGGAATTCAAGTGAACACTTTGCTGAGCTGAAGAATGATTTAAATTATAACGGTGGTTCTAAAAGCGCTAAACTCTTCCTGTGTCCTTCACAGAGTTCGTCGCCCTCCCTTTGTGATACGTGAATGCCAGCGATAATGTGAACCCCCATGTGAGACAGCTACTGTTATAAACAGGTTCTGTGCTGTCACTGACATTAGTTCTTCAGAGAGTTGTGGAGAGGAGATAAGGTCAGGGAAATAGTTTGTATCTCAGAAGGTTATTGTGTCTGTGTGTGTGATTGCATGTGTTTTCAAAGGGGAGCGAGTCAGAGGTATAAAGCTTGCAGCTGTAACAACCTATTCTGCAAAGGTTAAGAACAGTGTCAGGGAGCTCTGATGGGGCCTAATGTCACCGTGAGAGGAAGAGTGAGCAGTGAGGAGAATAAATGATGGTGAAAAACGTTTGTGGCGGACGTAACGCTCGCTGTGGGGACAGAGTGTCTTAAAGATTAATACAGGACAGCCAGGCGGGAATCTCAGCAGAGCCAGACGTCAAAGGATAAAAAACAACATGAGACTTGCAGGCGAGGCGAGATTGAGGAGGAAAGGTGTAGAGGTTAACATTTAGGTATGATTTATTGATGCGGTGACTCTCAGGAGGACCTTTAAACTATCGAATCTGTCATCTTAGTTTCTGAATTCCCTCTGCTAGAGGAACAAATACAGCCCCGTCAGTCCTCCAGACCTCCGGAGAAATCAGATGAAACTATTATGAGCTCGTTTTTTTACTGTGTGTGCCGCTGGACTGATGGCTGCTGGAGACTCAGTGGTTTAAGTTATTAGTATCAGTAATTTAAACTTTTCACCACATTTAAATCTGGCTTAATTCAATTCTTTACAGTATATGTAAACTGAAATAGAATCAATAAATGTTAATAATCTTTGTTGTATTTCTTCTGGATTTGTAAACGATTAGATAACCTTTAAAACAAAACATCTTATGGTTCATTCTGACATATTACTCATTTATAAAGTGAATCAAAATAATGTCTAACATATGCTAGTGTCCATTCATAAAATAACTGTAATAAAAAAAAGCTAAAAATATATACTGAAATCCCAGGAGTTTGTTTACTTTCATGATTAATTTTAAAAAGTCATGCCATCTATTTTACCTTGGATTCTTGAAAGCTTCTGAAATCCTCTCATGAAGAAACAGGCACTAAATTCATGTGTTTCATTATTGTAACCCATCAGTGATTTTTATAAACTTAAACACTGTTTAAAAACTGCTTTTTAGATCATAGCAGAGAACTAGTGGTTCTCCAGGAGTTCTAATAGAACGAGCGAAATATTTCAATAACATAAAATTCACAATAGACTTGTTAGAATTAAAAGAACATGGTGTTTTTTTTAACTCTCTTTTAATTAAGTGTAATGAATTCATGAATGAATGAAATAATGATTTGAATCATTTTAAATATACTTTGTGCAAAATTTTGGCCCAAATGTTGGAAATGTAAAAAAAAAGTTCTGTTCTCTATAACCTATAACTTCACTGCCTCTCATACCTGTAGGATCTGCTGGGAACAGAAATCATACATTTACAGAGGAGTCTTGGGATAAATTCACTTCCGTTTGTAGTGGACATGCACTTTTAGCTTAAATATATCCAAACGAACATCCTACATGTGACAAATAGAAAAGCATATTTTTCTCATTTGTGTAAAAGTAGGCATGTTGTCCACTCGTCAGCCAAGTTCTGGTTGTCGGCCTTCAGACCGCTTCACAAACTCCTCACTTTCCATCTGAGCTAAATCCTTTGACGGCCACTTTGGCGTTGCTCCAGATTTGGATTTGTTGAGAGCAAAGCTGGGTTCAGAGGCTTTTACTGGCTCGTTGGGTTGTTTATACTCAAATGGAGGGATTCTGTTCTTACTCCCACTGGATCAGAGACATTATGTTCTGTATGAATGTAGAGAAAACGTGTTTGACTACCAGGAGAACGGAGAGCAAATTCCACTATGAGCGGTGTCCTTTTCTGACTGCTTTGAAACTCAGCAAGCAAACTATCAGCCCCTTCCTTTGACTTTATTTGTTTTTTCATTTTGTTTCTTTTTTATTACTGTGAGCTGTGATTGTTTGAGTCAAACTGTCAAACAAACAGAAACAAACCTGAGGAAAATATAAGGAAATTTTAGAGCTCATAAAAGGAACACTTGTAACATAAAATATCACTTAAATGTATTTTGTGTGCTTTGAGTTTGGGTTTATTCCCCCATTTTGGGGGGACGAGCAAATCAAACATTGTACATATGCAGCTTGTTGCAGAAAACGTGTTTGTTCCTTCCAATTTCAGGCAAAACTATAATGAAATAAATTTTATTTTTTCTAAAAACAGAACATATTTATTGGCTAATGTTAATATAATATACATACAAATATATGTGGCATGCAATTAATTAATAATATAAAAATAAAAAGGAAAAAAATACTTGGCACTCTTCTCTAGTAGTACTTAAAATGTCCACCAGAGGGCAGATGTCCTCTAGAGCTCTTCCATAGATTGTAGGTTGATTAAACTGAATAGATTTGGTGTTATATGGGTTAAAAGGTGCATTGATATGTTTCTTAAAACAACAAAGTGATTTTTTGTTTTTGTTTCATAAACCTGACTAAACATCTACTGACAACAGAAACTATCAAACTAGAAGTCTAACAGAGTTATCCTGAGCAGGTTATGAATTCCAGTCACATGATGGATGGAGATCCTGGACCAGAACTCCAGCCTTTATCCGTCTTTAATAACTCGTAACCCTGCAAAATAAAAACGAGAGCTGAAAATGTGTTTAAATGCACAAATGCATAAAAGCCAGGTACTAACGACTGGGATAATACTGAATGTTTTGATTAGATCATTCTAATATTAGAACCATCAGTCACCCAGTATAACGTAACACCATGAAATACTTTCAGACTAAGTTCTCTTCCTCATTTAAAATGCTGTAAGTTCAAACTATCCCAAAAAAAACCAGTAAAAATCAGCATCTTTCTGCAGGATAAAATGAAAAAGTAAGAGTGGGATGAGGTTCACTGGGAAAGGCAGAGAGGACACAGTGACAAATGAGAGCGGGAGGAATGGGACACTTGTATGAAGCGTACACATGCATGGAGAGCCTGTGGAAGGAGATGTGTTTCAGTTAGAGGATCACTGAATGAATGATGGATTTAATGTAGAAAGAGAGCAGTGTGAAACAGTGAAGGATACAGGGGAGGGTGTCCGGAGAGGGTGATGGAGGAGGAAACAGAATGAGTGATGAGAAGGTGGAAATAGAGGCAGGAGGAGAAAGAAGAGGGTGGCTGTGGGATAAAAGAAGAATGAGATGGAAAAGAATTAGAGAAGTCACGGCGCAGAATGACAAATGTGGAGTGAGGAAAGAGCAGAAAAGGGGAGAAAAAGTCAAAGAGGAGATAAAGCTCCTAACATTTATGTAGCAAATGGACATACTGAGGCCCCGAGCATGAACTTTACCACTTCTTTAACATATATCAATATTAACAGATCTGGGCACAGTTTTACCCTAAGCATGTTTACATTTCTCAACAGAATTTATAAAAATTTATAAAAATAATGACCAAAGATTGAATTGCAAACTGATAAATGATATCACACTGCCTGTTTCTGTCAACAACAACACAGCATGTGTATGTTTTTACTCTAATCTTTAATACAAAGCCTTGAAAAAGTAGTTGGGTTTCCTAAAGCTCCACAAAGTGTTACATTCATCTTTGAAGTCTTCTCAATTAAATAAATGACAGATTGTGTGACTGTACTATCAGTCAGTGCAGTGACAGTGGTCTTAGCATGCTAAGTGACTAGCTGGTGATTTATTAATGATTACTATGGATGATTATCTGACCTCAGGGTTTTTTTTTTCTTGTCCCTTCCATCTCCTCTTGTTTTCCTCTCCATCTGTCTTGCTCCTTGTCATCTCTCTTCTTCTCTCATCTTCAATCCCTTCCATTCTTCCTCAGGGCAAGTGTTCCTCCAAATGCTACAACATGTTCATCATAGAGACGGTGTGTGTGGCTTGGTTCTCTCTGGAGTTCCTTCTGCGGTTCATCCAGGCCCGCAGCAAACTCGATTTTCTCCGTGGGCCACTCAATATCATCGATGCCATGGCCATCCTGCCCTACTATGTCTCATTTGTGGTGACAGAGGAGGATCCAGCCTTGGAGCACGAGAGGCCAGGAGGAGGTAAGGGCTATTTGGACAAATTAGGTCTGGTGCTGAGGATCCTGCGAGCTCTGAGGATCCTCTACGTGATGAGGCTTGCTCGCCACTCTCTCGGCCTGCAGACGCTGGGGCTGACGGTCAGGCGCAGCACCCGGGAGTTTGGCCTTCTTTTGCTTTTCCTCTGTGTGGCTGTCACCCTTTTTTCCCCTCTGGTCCATCTTGCTGAGAGTGAGCTCACCGGCACCCACGACTTCAGCAGCATTCCTGCCTCCTATTGGTGGGCCATAATCTCTATGACAACAGTAGGCTACGGCGACATGGTGCCGAGGTCCATTCCAGGACAGGTTGTAGCGCTGAGCAGCATCCTGAGTGGGATTCTCATCATGGCCTTCCCTGCTACCTCCATCTTCCACATGTTCTCCCGCTCCTACCAGGAGCTCAAGATGGAGCACGACCGATTGTTCAAAGAGGAGTGTGCAGCAGCTGCTGCTGCCACAGGGGAGATACAGGATGCTGGAGGGGAAGAAAAGAAGGAAGAATCACCTCAAACTGGCCTGGGATTGCACCAAGACAAGAATAACGAGCACTCTTTGGAGTCTCTGGCACTGCTTAGTGAAGGAGGTGAGGCTGCAAAAAATAATAACTACAGTCTTCCAGCAGCAGCTTTCTGAACATCTGTATTAAACTTCCATGAAAATGACTTCACTAATATTTGTGCTGCATAAAATCAATGTACTGCAAATGCCCCAAAGGCCTAAGTACTCATTATCACAGGCATCTGTATTATTTTGGATACAAAGAATTTCTCTTCAATGTTGGCAAGAAATCAGAGAAACCGAAGGACTCATAGCCCTTTAAACTGATGGTTCACTTTGTCTGAGCAGAAGGCCTCTGCAGCAATATTAGTAACACGCTGCTTCCATAAACATGCACTATCAAACCCAAAGTTGCTTCTTCCTTCCACTGTGAAAATTTTACAAGCCTGAGAGCAACTTTTAAGTTCATTTTCAGTTGTTTCTGACATGCTGCCTATAGAGTATGATCTCAAAATGTGTCTCATACTATGTACTCAAATGTTCTGCCATGAATACAAAGAAGTGCACATCTATATCCAAAAAGCTTAAAGCCATGTTCTGAGAATAAATACCAATAAACTGATAGTTTAAATCATATATAATGTATATCAATCTCTTATGTTTGAATGCCTGAACATTAAAAAAATTATGATTTTGCAATTCTTTAATATAAAATCCAAGTAAACTGTTAGAAGGTATTTCAGGATGTTCCCTGTGTTCTTTTCTAATCAATGAGGGAATAAAGGGATAAAGATGAAAACGGGAGCATTTGTTTTAGAGAAAGTGGGTGTGTGAGTGAGACTGAGCTCTGACAGCCATGAAATGTATTTTGCTTTGCTCCAAATAAAAACTCTCCTGGTAATCTGAGAGAAATCCGTTTTCTGGGCTGTAGTTTTTTTGGGTTTGTTCAGGGTATGGCGGTCTAATCTCCTCGGTTCACCGCGGATGCTCAGACAGAGTCCTGCTGCTGGAATTTGCTGAGAGAAGAAGAAACGGAAACAGCTGTCCGAGCCAGACACTCAGATAAGTATTCAGTGAATTTAGCGACAATCCTCGTCTTACATCATCCTCGTGTTTTTACGTGTAAAAATTACCTCATCCTGGAAGGGTGCCTGCCTTTACACAAATCTGCTATCAGTGCACCTAAAACCTTCTTAATGTCGTCTTAAGGTGGCCTTCAGTCTGATCGAATTCATTCATTTTCATATTTCTGAGAGAGGGTTCAAGATGCCTGTGAAGAAATGCTGAGACAGGCCAGATGTGGATGTAATCTAGATTACTGTTGGGATTAAAACATGCACAGGCCACTGTCTGAAACCCAACCTCGTCCACTTGCTTTACAATCTCCAGTCCAAACAATATGCAAGGCAGCGTCTCGTTTCATCTGCATCTCTGATGGGATTTATGGACACACTGGGGTCTGTAGTTACTGCAGGAACATATGGCTCAGAGTATTAATCTGATGGAGGTAATCCAACTTTCATGATATGCTGAATTACAAAGAATGTGGTTTTAAATCATTGCTGTAAATTTTAAAGCAGAGATGTTGATATTTTCTATAGAGCATGCAATTTTAACAGTTTAATTTTTTTAAAGATGCCATTTAGTTTTTAGATATATTTATAGCAGCTCTGATGACTGGATTAGTCTGTTAGCCTGAGTAAAACCAGTCAATTATGTAAGTCTTATATACCAAGTATGTTCATCCAAGTCAACCCTATTAATCAGAATAGAGCCTCCATTGTTCTTTTTTAAGAAAAAACATACATGTATGGTCAGCTAATGCTTAGATTGAGTAGTTTTACTACAGCTGTTTAATTAATGCTAATCTGACAAGTGAAAAATATGCAGAACTGTAGCTTTTATGCTGCTGCCAAGTGATTTGGGCCACAGCTGAGAGACACACAGCCAATATGGAAGTACTAATCCTTTAGCATAGGAGTCGACACAAAAATGATGATCTTGCACAAAGCATGCATTATTCAAAGCCAACTATCGTAAAGACTGAGAGAGGTTTCAGCTTGTCTGGCTTTGTAAATTCTTACAGAACAAGTCCACTGACATCTATTTGTTTAATAATGCAAGAAAAAAACTCTGAAAAAACATTAGGATTGACAAAAACTGTAGTGCAAGAAATGGTTTTAAACTTGATATTAGATGATTATGTAATATTTTAGAGGTTTTATGATTCATCTGCTCTACTGTAACTCAGATAATCTTGTAGCTCAGTACAGCAGTAGCCCCTGTTTTGTTGGAGACATGTTTTCCAGTAGGGGGTAGACATGCACATAACAGAATGCAATAATGTGCATAACATAAAAATAAATTATTAGACATGTAATGATTTTGCAATTTCATTGTTGTCACAGTGATATAAATAATTATAGTGATTTTATTCTAAATGATGACCACTGGTAAATTTTAAAAAACGAATATAGATTCTTTAAAGTTTATTATTCTCTCTGTGTGACCCAGTACTAAATGATCAGTGGACCACTACTGGATTTATTAAACTACTACTACTTTATTTATTAAATGTAAAAAGTGACGCTTGGCAGCAACAACCCAATACCTGATAACTATCAGTCTCACATCACTTTTGTTCCTCTCTTCTTTGCAGAATTGTTTTAATTCTTCCTCATTGAAGGCTTTCCCTGCATGAACTGCCTGTATAAGGTCAAAGGTCAGATATTCTCCTGCAGCATTTTCTGATAGACAGCTGAGTTCATGCTTCCATCAATTACAACAAGTTGTTCAGGTTCTGAAGCAGCAAAGACCGTTCCCTAAGTGAAACCTGCATTTGAAAACTTCCTTTTGTATTCACACATTTTCTCTTTGTCTGATGTTGAAATGTTTTTGCTGATCTGAGGCAAAAAGCTAAAGCAGAAGAAATCTGTAACAGTATCTTTGAGTTCATTATTTAGTCAATGACAGCTCTTAATAAATGAGGCAATCTTGAATATAATAAGCCATGCAACTGAATTGGACTTGAATTATTTTTTTTGTTCCCAAATTATTAAAAAGCATAAATCCCACTGACAAGAACTGGCAAATGTTTATGTTCTGTTGTATAAAACTGGGATAAATAAGTGTTAGTTAGGATTGATGATATTGCTTACAACAAATTAAGCCATTAGATCCATCGCCTTCCCTTCTCTTAATAATTCACTTCTCTATTTTTGTGCAGACACCCTCAGACACCCACATGCAGAGGAACAAAAGGATGGATCTCACTGGGATGGATCCCTTTTCTCTCAGCATTTTGTCAGCAGGCTCATCACATACAACATCCTGTCCCACCTCACTCCACTCATCACCCCACCACCAGAATCAGGGGGTTTTCATCTTACTCTCCATTGGTTTTACTGTCTTTTCTTTCTTCCCTCTAATATAATTTACATGCCTGCTCGGCTGAAACTGTACAACTGGATCATTATTCAAGAAGTCAAACATCACTGCACAGCATTATTACACATAATCCATTTCACATGTGATGCATTTGAAACGTTAAAACACGTAAACAGATCAATCAAAAGTTTGCAGAGGCACGCCGCTCTATTTTTCCTCTCCCTCTTGCTTCCACGTATACAGACAAATGTTCTCGTATACTCCTACTCATATTTGAAAGTGACGTTGAAGTGGGTGTATTTCTCACTCATTGAGAGTCTATAGGTTGAGGAGGTCACAGCGTGAATTCATTGTTCCTATAACGTGGGCGTTGGGAAGCCCTTTGAGACTGCAGCAGTGATTAACAAGGCTGCATGAATAAACTTGTAAATGTGTGTGTCCCTCGCTGTTGATAAAATTAGGATTGAGGAGCAGAGAGGTGATGTGGATTGTGGGATGTTTAAGGAGATAATGAAGGAAACTCTGCAGATGTGATGGTTAAACAAATGAAATGTGAGGATATTTAGAGGAAACTGGATGAAATGGTCTGGTGTTCTCTATACCTCGAAGCTTCTTGTGAGAAGATCATGCAGGGGCTCAGTTAGGAGTGGGAAATAAATCCCTTTTCAACACAAATATAACTTCCTGTTTCTGCAGCCTCAGAGCAGTCAAAGCAGATCCGTTAAAATTAGCTCTGGTCTTTGGTGACGCTACGGACGTTTATACCTCTTTCATACTGAACACACTTTGATTGTGAATTATTGTTTAGAGATGGTCTTGTTTACTTTTCTGGCACAATGAACTTCAAAATATGTTTTTTGTTCAGAAATCTCCCCTTAAAAATCTAATTTGTGCAGAAATACACAAATCCTGTACACATATTTTTGAAAGCATTGCAATTTCTTTAAATAGTTACATAAAGACTTAAACTTAGCCCTCTATGGCATGACTTTTTGATTTTGGGGGAAAACATATTTGATCCCATCTTTTGGGAGCTTGGTGGTCCCTAAAAATATATCCATCATAAAACTGGAAGAGAGTATGTTTACATGAATTTATACATTTATTTGCTTGTGTGCATTTAAGATGTTGTCATCAGAGTCTTTATTTCCTGTTTTGTGCTGAATCACAGCAATTTTAGTTGTACCTGTGCGTCGTGGTTCTTTGCATCTCCCTTTCTGTTCAGCCATGATCATGGGCGTTAGCATCCAAACATACAGAACATCAGAGACAGGTTAAAAGTCCTGAAGTACTCAAGGTGTTACATGACATCATGACATGCTGAAAGGCATTGTGGTGTGTTCTCCATTAGGGTAGCTGTGGAGTATCATCTTCTTCTGCAACATCTTCAGCCTCATTCTCTGACTGTCAGTTTGTTCATCGGCATGTGGACGTCTTCAGGTTTGGACAAAAAACAGAAAGTATAATTCCACACATGTCCTCCAGTGCACTTCATCCACTGACCTGCACACACATGTTACTATGCTGACTGACCTGATAGGGATACATCTTCCTCAATGTCTCCACTACTCACAGAAAGCTCACGGCCCTCACTGTCTGAGGGAATGACTCTAACTGATGCACCTTTTGACCATAAAATGACCTGGCATTCATCTTCTGTATATGTTAGCCAATGGTAAGATTTTTAAAAAATGAATATAATCATTATTTTTCTAAACTTGCCCAAATCCACACTGTTGAACAATACAAAGGAGTCCTAACTGCATGTTGCCCTGAGGCGACAAACAGAAAAACAGCTTTAGCATGCAAATAATGACAATATTAGTCTTGAGATTATACAAAAATACTTCTTTACATGCTATAATACATAAATATATTTTTATTTAAAGTAACGTCTATGTTTAACACAATAAAAAGTGATTTTCAACTTACCAATGTGTAACTCCTGCAGCTTGCTTAGGACTGCTCCTCTCCCAGACAAATGGTCACATGCACTTCAACTTTTTCTTTTCAGAAACCCAAAGGGTGCGTTTAAACTTTAATTCTCATCCTATATTTATGAGCTGATGAGCTCAGTATCTGTTTGATCTGAGGCTTGTAGGGTTTAAACTCAGGTCAATCATTAACTTCCAGAGTTCAACGAAGAAATGATAATGTTATTAATATAACAATAATCAGTTTTATGTTATTATGTATTAATTAGGCCTTTCCTACCATAGATCCTCCACCAGAGGGCAGCAGACATGTAGATGACTGAATGTTTTTTTTTAAATGAAAGTACTAATCCTAATACTGGTTCCTTTAAGGCCAGAAGTGGTTTGATGTGAATTTGTGACCGTAGCCTGTGAGGGGTTGAAATCACTTTCATGCAGACATGAATAGAAGAAAAAACATATCCCTAATTGGTTGAGCCACATTTAAATGAGTTTTTAACCAGGTGATTTAGAGCCTGCTGAACTTCCCAGTGCCAGAGGGAGTTAAAGGTGCAAAAACAGGTCTTTATATGGAGTTACAGCTTACAGAAAATATGCAAAACTGTAAAACAAGATGAAGCTGTTCATAAAACTAAAGCCTGCAGTCTGTAGGACGTCATGCAATAGTTCAGTCTGGATCTTTACAAAACTTTAATTAATGCTATGAATCACTTTAAAGTCAGTGTGTTTTTGCTGCTCTTCAGTGATGTAGCAGCCGCTTGTACAGTAACCATTTAAGTTGTTTATATTTTGAATTGCTGCATAATCATCGGCTCTTATCAAATTAGGCCCACCTTCAGTTTGTTCAGTGCAGTGTGGGAAAAAAATAGTCAGAAACAAAACCTGAGTCATGCACTAACACAAATACAGCTCCCTTTCTCCATCTCTCATTTTTATGTTGTGTTGCAGAACTTTGGGGATGTAAGGGGTTTTCCTGCTTTCCAGTATCTGGTTACATGATAACTGGTTTTAATATTTTAAAACTAATTGTTGAAGCAAGAGAACAAGACACTAAAAATACAACTTCAGTATGTTTGATCTGATGGTCCTTTTGCATCTCAGAAATATTATTTTAAAATCTGTATTCATCATCAAGTTGAGCCACTATCAGTCCTTTCTTGTCTGCAACATATTAATAATTAAAAAACTCACTTTTTTGCTTACAGATCATTCAAAATTCAGCCGCAAGGAAATGTTTTAGTTCACAGTCCCTGGTTTCTTCACACCAGCTGCTCTGGAAATTAATTACAAAATGTCACTTGTTTAAAAGCAGGAATGTATAACCTGGTAAACAGCCTTTGGCTACCTTGTGTCCTCTTTTGTTTCAAGGACTAAAGTGAAGCAGAAATATGACAGAAATCTGCAGTTGATATTTTAAATGTTTAGTTTGATTTACTTTAAAGTGCCTATGAGTAGCAGTGTACTCTCGGACTGAATATGGAAAATAATTGATTTATAGAATGACACATGGTCAGAAAAAACATTTTTGGACCATCTGAAACAACTCAAATAACAAAAATATTAGCAGCTTGAGCACACGCTTTAGTCTAAATGTTTACACCCTGTTAGGTTTATTTCCACAAAATACCACCAAGTAATACCGGTAATCCTTTAAAATAATACAAATCTCTTAATAACAGACAAAA
Organism: Callopanchax toddi; assembly: GCA_006937965.1. NCBI lineage: Eukaryota > Metazoa > Chordata > Actinopteri > Cyprinodontiformes > Nothobranchiidae > Callopanchax > Callopanchax toddi. The sequence continues at coordinate 1,045,900 of SSNR01000221.1, read as the reverse complement.
AAATTGTTAAAACTGACAACAACAAAAACCTAAAAGATATTTGGTGCAAAACTGGTCAACAAGGGAAGCATCTACAATGATTATTCCTTTGCGTTCTGTAAAATCAATCAGCTGATTTAGAGAAATGCACTGATGTGCTTTCATCTCACATTTTAAGGTTGCTCTGGAAAATCCACTGTTGTTTGTCTGTTTGAGTTCCTTCCCTGTTCATGAGATACGATCAGTGTTAGCTCCTTCCTGTTTGCATCACTGTGGATGTGGACCACAAGATTTCTGATAAGATGAGAATCCAATTAAACCAACACAGACGCCGACTATCAAGATAGAAGTCCCTACAGAGGCCACCATGTAGGCGGAGAGCGCAAGGCTTTGACTCGTATAAAGAATTCATTCAACTGGACGAGTCTTCAAGGAATGCTGGAGTGTTTTCCCCCTTTAGTTTAAAAAAATAATGGATCTGCTCTCAAACCTGTCAGTGCTGTCAAACTGTTAGGTCACACATTCCAAACCAATTTAACAACGAACAAAAATAAGTCTATAAATGATAAGAGCTTGATTTGAAATGAGGGAGTTGGTTCAGGTGGAAATAAGAGGAGGTGTGTAGAATAACTGTCCAACAACAAAAAGGCAGATCAATATTTGGGAGACAGAAATAAGAAGCAGTGAGGAAAGTGCATGAATTAGTGATCAGAGGGATTAAAGGAGAGGACAGAGGAGTCTCTTCAGCTGATATAATCTAGAGTCAAAGTCAGCTTGATGATGAGATGTGCTCTGTTAGCTCTTCATGGTGACGTCTCTCTGATGGCCAGCTCCTCTCTGACAGCTCATAATAACTAAACACACACGCACTGATGGGAATAGAGTAAATATCATAGAACATGAAGACAAACACACAGAGAGATTGTTGGTTCACTTTTTGGTGTTTCTGCTGCAGCAGCAGCGTACAGTAGTCTAGTAATTCACACATTGTTTGGTTGAAACAAACTAAACCAACGAGCTGATGCAAACCTGAGGGTTACAAATAATAATATAATGTGTTAATAATAATGGATTTATATAGCGCCTTTCAGGGCACCTAAAGTGCTTTGACAGAACAGTTTGACTGTTGTAATTGAGCTACATGCCAAGTAGTTTGACACCATTCAGCAGTAGCGTCTCTCCTGATCTGCTCAGAGGACTACTTCCTGTTTCTAGAGACTCCACCCACTCTGAGTGATGTCACTGATGGGTATGATGGGTAAAACGCCACTTCAGAATGGCCTAAAGATGATCTTTAGAAGGTGAGTCCAAGTCAAGTCTGAGTCTTAGAGACAATTCAAAATGGCCAAAATAACATTTATGTTATGAAATAATGAATTTTAGTATGAAATCCATCACTCTGTGATGGTGGAAGTGTCAGACATGTTGGTCCCCAGTAGCTCCAAAATCACATGCTGCCCTTAAAAACAACTAGCTCCCAAAAAACTGACTGATAGAACAAATCATCGTCTTTTTTTCTATTTTCCAGTCAGCCTTCATGTTCTCATTCTGAGTAAAGCTTCAATTTCATTTGATAAACAAACATTATGGAGCTACAACGCTTTTCTGAGGAAGAAGTAACGGTAGGATTAATTCTGTCATTATTCTCATTAAAATAAAATAAAACAAATCACATCTCTAGCAGAAAAAACCTTCACGTTTCTTTATCAGATCTGCCACCGTTTGCTGGGTGTAACCAGGTTTGCAGCTGAGAGTGAAAAGTTTGCAGCGTTTCAGCTGTTTGACTGGTGTGAGTTCATTCTGTCAGAGAGACGCTGAGCTTTATTAACAAGCTTTAGAAATGTTCTGATCCATTCAGCAGCTCAACCACCTATAGAAGCTATTTTAGGAAGTTTTAGAAACTGTTTTGCAAAGTCAGCGGATGAAGTGTGGGCCGTCAGCTAACCGGCCACCTACCATCAGCATTAATGACATCTGAACAAGGCTGTGCTGCCTGAGACTGAGCCACAGAAAGGTTAGAATGCTGCAACACATGACAAAATAAAAAATAATGCAAGACAAAAGATGCTAGTATTGATTCTCCTTCACTGAATTTGACCAACTTTTCCTGTCTGATCCCAGTGGGACAACCACCGCAGACCTGACTTCTTATTTTAACATGTTCAACTTCCATGTAAATACTTACAAAAACGGAGGAGGAGTACACCTGAATGCATCAACATGAAAAATCCATTTCCCTATGGGTGTTTAAAGCTAAACTTCATCGTGTTTGCAGAATTTTTGACAAAACTATTTGCTGCTCTCTGGAGGAGAACACCTCCAGTCCCTCGTTTACCACGTTTCCTATTCATTCTTGACAATAATTCAGACTCAGCTAAAAACACGACCAGCCATTAAACATTCTTGTGGGCCGAGCTTTGAAATGGATGACAGGATATCAGTTTTAAGGGGCTGTGCAGGTGGAGTGAGTGCTGCAGTGTGTGTGGCATGATGTGTGTGTGTGTGTGTGTGTGCATGATTTGGTTTCTAAGCAGGGATGAATTTAAATGATCAGACTGAGCTATTTTTGGGGGGGAAAGTAGAAAGATGCTGAGAGGAAGTTTTACTGAACACGAGCAGCCTAAAAATTAGCCAATAAAACGTCTGTAAGTTTCCTTCAGCTTATGAAGCAGAATGTTGAGGTTTGCAGGCATTTTAATTCCAATATTTGAGATAAACTTTATATATTAGCTATCAGATGAGAAATACATTTAAAACTACTGAAAAAATACCATGTAGAACACTTTAATTCTTAATCCTTAACTGTCCACAACAAGAAGAATCAAACAAAATAACTTAAAACAACCTTATTAAACTATGAATAGTCAGAAATGTGTCTCCACCACCTTCAATCAGAGAGGAGGGATGGAGTCCAGACAACCTGAGTTCCTGACTCGTATGATTATCATCTCCTTATTCTTCCAGATGACCTTTGGTCCTCACATAATCAAGTATCTGATTGCATCGCATGCAGACACCCCCAAAAGATGAGTTAAGGCAATCATCATAAGTGAGTGGGTGCTGGAGACATTTAGTGCAGAACTTCTGTTTGTGCTGTGCTTTCTCCTGATTTCATCCACAAATATTTGCACATTTAACAGCCCACATAGCTAGAGGCTGGTATTTAATTAGCTGGCTGCTAATTTTGTGTCTTTTTTGTTTTATTTTCTTTCACTGGTCAAAATAGTTTTCACATTTTTTTGAACTTCATTAATGAGATGCCACTAAAGTTAATCTCATCTCTTAACTCGTGTTTGCTCAATATTTTTGAAAGACTTCCTGGATTTGGTGCAAACAAATTCTGTTGTGGAGAAGAAACACAAGGTCTGGTAGAGAGATGATGTTGGTGATGATCTGTGACACATCTGCAGAATTTAAATGATGAATGAACTAAAAGTCTATATTAGTGTGTAATTAAACTCAGCCAGATTAAACCATATGGATTTTTTTATTAAATTCAGATAAATCAGAATGCTCATCTTCTAAAAGAGGATGTAGTGAAATGCATGGACGCCCAGTGTGCATGCTAATGAGCTTCACTCCAGTGTTTTATTATTCTACACGCTGCTTTTCCCTATCCATTTTGTGGATAAGCCTCATAACATGTAGTATCAATATAAATGCAAAAACAGCTGCGATGGCTGCACGGAGAATCTTGTTAGATTTCTCGTCCTCACGCTCTCTGTTGCCTTTACACGTGAGGGAGAATAACTTCAGACATCTGGACCTGGTTTTCCAACAATTGTTCACAAAGTAGAAAATGGGGGAAAAAAAGGGGAAAAAATTGCAAACATAAAATTGCAAAAAATAATAATAAACAGATGTCTGCTGAGTCAGGGTTATATCTGTGTAAACAAAATACCTTTAGTGAACTGTGACACAGAAAGTAGGATGTTCACATTAGTTTATTAATTATGTGAAAGCTGTACAAATAAGAAACAGTTCAGAGAACGTTTTAAGGTATTTCCATGAAAAAGGGGTTCAATAATTAAACCAAGTGTTGTCACAGCTTTGTGTGAGTGAGGAAATCTATGGAGCAGATGAACCCATTTTGATGTTTTTAATTTGTAATGGGGTTTTTTTTTATCCTTCAACGTGGCGAGCGAAGTGAAACATCTAAAGAATTTCCACTGAAAGAGCAACTTCACTTCAACTCTATCTGCAGCTTTGAAGCTAAAAGTAAAAATAGCGTTTATCTCCTTTGAACAAACAAATCACAGATTTGATGACCAGTGGCCTCACGTGTAAGTTTAATGTGAAAATTGTTTTCTTTGAAGAAATATTCACTCTAAAATCCAACCTTGGTGATTTTAGTTCGTCGTGTGACGCATCGAGACTCGACGATCATCAGAGGATTTGTTGTTCTGTGATGAAAAAAGCAGCGTTTGTGAAGGGACTCGGTGAGCCGCCCCACTGCGCTGACTCGCCCCTTGCAGATGGTTCTCAGTGTTTGAAGCAGTTTGATTCCCCTCAGTGTGGGAGTTGATCATCTTCTAATTGATGCGGTGCATATTAAGTTGTGCTGTTTCTTTTAAAATAGCACTAACCTGAGAAAGTAAACGAGCAGGAGGCGAGAAATAAAAGCTGTTTTGGTTTCTACTCTTTGAATGATTGATGAGTGTATACTCTGTAATTAGCAGGATGTGCTAACATAGTGATAACATGGATTTATAGCTAACTTTATTAGCTTAATTAAGATTTTTTTTAATTAAAAGAAACAAAAATATCTTCATCCCTGTGTAGACAAATTAGGAAGGTGCATGATGTAGTTAGAAAATGGTGTTTTAAGGGATTTAAGAAACATTTCAGATGCAGTATTGGCCTTAATATGATGGTATTACTATTATTTAATGGTTAGTTCAAGTAACACAACTTTTTCATGGTTCTGCTTTCTCCTTGATGTAAGCTGAGAAGCACACACTTACACACACAGAGAGACACACACAGACAAGTTTACACAGAATCTGATCAGACCTCTCCGGTGTGCTATGCTGACTTGCTGGGTCCACATGGGTTTCAAAGGTCAGACTGGAGGTAGCTGCTCACGTGTTGCATCAAAGATTTACTCAACACTGATTTAACTCCCTGAGGAAGTTTTAGGACACGTTGTAGCTTTTGCTGTGTGACGTCTCCGCTGACACCCGTGCAAGCTGCACATCTAAGTGCATGAAGTCTGCAGAGCGGCCCGCTGACGGAGCGTGATGGCTTCAGACTGAACAAGGTAAAGCTGAAGAAAAGACTTGTCCCAGACAAGTTCTTTTTTATTTTCCCGTGAGTCACCTTTACTTGCATTTTGAGGTCACAGTATAGATTCAGACTGAGACCTCCAGTCACACAGATGGTGTGTAATCCCCTATAATTAAAATGCTTAAAAATCCTTTGTGAATAGGCTTTTGTGCATTCAATGAGGCTTCATTATTTTAATGTGTATTATATTATTTGCCATCAACATGAACAGGAACTGAGGTGGAACCTGTAATAGATAATAAGTCCTGGCTGTTGTCCAAATAGACAAACAATTTACAGCTACAGCTTTGTTATTTGCATTCCTAGACTACTAAACTCACAAATAAGACCTTCACTCAGTAAATCATCTACCCTGCTTATACAACAAACCTGAACAAAGATTATAGTTAACTCACTGTCTGCTTTCTAACATGCATGATGTTTGTTTTAAAAACAGAGCGTTAATATTTGTGTACTCCTGCTGAAGAAGTTCATTTTTTAGAACTGGTGCTCCTTAGAAAAAACACAGGTTTAGTCATTATAGTGATGAGACCTTGAATCACATGTCAGTCTGGACTTTTATATTTTATTAAATGAGCAAATAGACTTGTCTTTTAGAGTGGATTGAAATCTCAGTGTTTGGTTTTACTGAAAACACAAACATATTTTCAACCAAATAGCACACAAATGACCTCTTGTTGGATTCCAAAATCACAAACAACATACTGCTGAAGCACCTGGGAAACCTGTCAAGATTTCTTGTATAATTTTGGAAGATATTTTTAGGTTGTTTTAAAAAGCTATTTGTGATCTGGACTCTGTGCAGATAGATTATTGGACATAATTTGTACACAGATATTGAAATAGAAGAGAATCCTCTGCAAACTGATTTTCCTGCTCTCTTCTGTTTGACTGCATAATAAACACAGAGTTACTCCAGCAGACAGGAGCGTGCCAACCAACATGTAACCCGATTGCTGTTTTATAGTCTTCACACACTGCATGCTTCAATTATTAATAACAACCTTGGAACCCATCCCTGCTCCACCCCTTGCTCGTGTTTTGCAGGCCACCATGTTGTCCAAGGTGTCCTGTTTCTTTTGGTAGTGTGGTTGTTGGTTATTCCTTCTAATGGCCTCCCACAGTGAGTCTGGAAAACTGGATGACTTCTAACCTTTGGTCCTAAAGAAATCAACTATCCTGTAAGGTGGCATGCAAAATGGAGGAATAAAGCCAAGTGGTATGGTAAAAGAATTGTGCATCAGTGTCATTAGAAATTAAACTACATTACCAAAGATAAAAAATATAACTTTATTATGTATCCCCGTGTGTTTATGGGTGTTACAGAAATCATTGTGGTTCAACATGGACTCTGCAGAGAAGGCTCAGAGCAGAGGAGAAGCTGTGAGACCAGCAGCAGCACCAGATGGGAGCTACGCCTGGCTCATCCTGGTGTCTTGCTTCCTTGTCTTTGGTCTGACCTTTGGTGTGATTAAGTCCTTTGGTGTGTTTTATGTTGAAATACATCAGTACTTTGAAACCACTGCAGCAGGAACGTCATGGATTACATCAATCGCAGTGGCAACTATTCACATTATAGGTAACTATTGATCACTGCTTTCTACGTCAACGAGAGTTCAATATGGAGGCCAAGATGATCCAACTAACGCAACTTTACAATAAATGGTTATTTAGTTGGAATTATTTAGAGATTCCTGTCAGACTTGACCCCTGGATTCACCGGATGTACTAGATTTAGCTTATTTGTTAGTAATTTTCCATATAAATAACAGTGAAATGTGAAACTGACAGCTTTATGAACTTTATTAAGTAATGTTGCATGAACCAAATTTTAGACCATTTTTAAGACATCACCAATACGCCTTAGCCATTAGCTCCCTGTTACTGTAGGACATAAGTGTTATTTCTGAAAGCAGTGGCTGTTCAGGAAACTGTCTAACACTTTTACACTGAAACACACTTTAAAATGACCAAACAAATCCCTTAAAGCTGTTTTCTTTTGTTTATAAATTGTAAAAGAAGTGGCATTTCATGTCTTGTGTGTTCAGCTCCAGTAGCCTCCGCTCTGAGTGCACGCCTCAGCCATCGTTCTGTAGTGATAATGGGTGGACTGATGTGCGGTGCAGGAGTTGTGTTTGGAGCTTTTGCCCGTAATCTGACTGAACTCTACATAACTGTTGGGTTCATTAATGGTACGTATTACAATCAAAGCAAGTCCACATAGAAACTAAATGCAAGCTTGAACAACTGACATGTGATTTGTTTATTGCAGGGTTTGGTTATGCATTAACGTGGACCCCCACAGTGACCATGCTTGGCATGTACTTTGATAAGAAGCGTCCAGTAGCAAACGCCCTGGCCAGCTCTGGAGAGTGCATCCTCACCTTTGTTCTCACCCCCCTATTCCAGCTGTTGATTGACTGTTTCTCTTGGAGGGGTGCTTTACTAATCCTGGGGGGGTTGCAGCTGAACCTGTGTGTGTGTGGAATTCTGTTGAGGCCCGTAAAAGCTACAGGAGCTGTGACTCAAGTCACAATAGAAGACGACAGCTTGCCTTTCTCAAAAGAGGACATGGATGAGACCCAGATGAGCGTTCATATAGAGAGTGAACTGGACGTATTAGAGAAATCTGATCAGGAAACAGTGAAATCTTGTTTGGATGAACCATGCGAGAGGTCTAAACTGACCAACGACTCTACTAGCAGCTCACACAAGACTAAGCTGAGGACCAAAGTCCAGCACTATGTAGATTATACCCTCATCACACACGCCCCTTTCATGGTGTACTCGATGTTCGGGGTGTTTGCTGCTCTGGGATTCTTCGCCCCGTCTCTTTTCCTGGTTCCTTATGCTCGCAGTAAAGGGATCGAGGAGTACCAGGCAGCTGCCCTCATGTCCATCTCTGCAGTGTTGGATCTCATTGGAAGGGTGTTCTTTGGCTGGGTGGCAAACCTGAGACTCATTGAGACAGTATGTTCAGTGTGACGATAAACTGGAAGCTGACTGTTTTAAGAGTTTCTAGCACGCTTTAAAAAGTCTTTTCTCTTCACCAGGTGCAGCAGCTGATGGTTACAGTGGTTCTGCTTGGTACTGTCTTACTCCTCTGCCCACTGGCCTCCACCTTCTCGGAGCTGGTTGCTTTCAGCGCAGCTCACGGCCTCGTGTACGGTGCCACAGTCGCCATCCACATCACGGTGCTGCCTGAGGTTGTGGGTGTCCACAGGCTCGGAAGTGCACTGGGGTTTTTCATGCTGATACGCAGCAGCGGAGGCCTGCTCGGACCACCTATTGCTGGTGAGCTTTGATAGTCAGCTGTGGGAACGCAGTCATCCTACTGTGCATATCAAAAAGACGTCAGCTTTGAGATGTTGTGGTAAAAATCCCCTATGATCCACCCTCTCTTGTGCAAGCTAGAAATAAACACAAAGCGTAACTGAATTTAAAAACATTCATTTGCTGTATGTTTCTATTTGCAGAGCTGCACAAAAAAGTTAGAGTTTCTATTGTCATTGTGTTGATTCTGCTCCTCTGACTTATTAAATCCAACACAATGGATGTGCTAATACATCATTTAGCATTGTGGCTGCAGCTCTGTGGGCCTCATTCAAACTAAATTCAATCTTTAGACTTTTCTGAAATGTGCTGAACCACCTTTTAATAATTGTAGATTTTTCCTATTGTTATTCCCACAGTATACTGCAGGTTTAATACTCAAAGTGCAACAGTAATAACACCTTGAGGCTTTATTTTCATGGCTGCTATATGTTGTTAAAGAGAATTTTATTACCAGATTTGTTTTATTGTTTGATATTTTCATACCAGAAATGTGTTGGAGGAACTGTGATGATATAATACACAAGACAAATCAAAGAGAAACTTGTAAAAATTTAAAAAATGATCAAAAGCAATGTTAATATATTGCATTATATAAAGTTGTTTATATATAAGATTAAGGCGTTTCATAGCCTTATGCAATTCTTTATTTTCACATTCATCAGACACATTTATAAATATTTGAATTATATAATACAAATTGTGCCAACTGTAATAAAAAAATGCACGTTTCTTTTTATATTTATTCTGCTGAAATAACATCATTTTCCTCTCCTCTTTCTGTGATGACCCTGTCACACAAACCAGTGAGGGCTGAATGTGATTAAACGTCCTCACCTCCAACCAATAGCAGCGATTACAGTCTGGAAAAACACCCTAATTGAATTGGCATCCAAGCAGAGACACTTCTGTCAGAAAGGCGTGCTGCGTCTGATCAAAATGTACCAGGAAAATCAGCTGGGGACGCCTCTCCACCTGAGTGGAAAATTACACAAATTCTCATATTTGTAGTCTTGATGTTTCACACAGATGTTTAAATAGGCTGGGACATAAGCAGCGTAATCTGAGTTCTTCAGGTGGGACAAACTCCTAGGCCTTTTTGTCTGCAGGACATGAACACCGCTAAATTTTCTCTTTGAAATGTATTTATTACCTCTGCTGGTGTGAGAGGGATGTGATTATTACAAGTCAGAAGCAAGTGACTCTGACCTCTGTACACGTCATTACACCTTGAAGGCAAATAACGTGTTAAAATTACAAGCTGGTATCACTGAAGTCGTCAGGCTTCTCCCTGCTGTCTTGATTTCCAGAATGATCAGTGTGACTGGCTGCTCTGTTTTTATCTGAAGGCTCTGAGTGTTCACATTCATTCTCAGGAGGGTAAAATTACATATGCTTTCTTTTTTTGCTGAGGTCAAGCAGCTTAGTTTGTATTATTTTACATAATCAAACTAAGTATTTTTAGCACTAATATCTAACCAAACAATCCCTGAAAAAGAAAGGAATCAAACTAGAGGGGATTACGTGTTCCTGAATCTAAGACTTCTACCTGAAGGTTTCACAACTCAAAACTGCAATTTCTACACGTTTTACACTTTATGGGGGTTTTACATTATTTGTATACTGAATATTATATAAACAAATAAAAATTGACACATCAATATTCTTGTAATTTTACATGCTATATTTAACTGCATAATGCTGAATATTTTATATTTGTTTGCTCTACCTCTTTAGCAGGATTAGTGCTTTCCTAAAAAACCAGCTGTATTGAATCCTGTCTCCTCTAATGGAGAATTGCATGTGAAAAAGGCCAATTTCATTTATTTTTATTATTGTTCTACGTAACTAAACTGACCTCAGTTGAGCAAAATTTAATTAAGGAAAAAGGATACAAATATAGACAATGAAATCCTATTTTTAACACTACAGAGACTATTTTTAACATTTTTCTCTACCTCTGACAGCACTTCTACGACTTTGAAGACAAACTCCCGGCTGCTGTATAATACCCTGAATATGCTTCCTGGAGGAAATGAACTGAAAATACTGACTTCAGATGATTTCGTTGCATTCTGTCCCTCTATCTATAACATATAGCTTTTGTAATTATTATGTATTTGGCCCAGGCATATTCCAACTTTAATTTTATCGTTTCCTTAAGTCATAAAGTGAAAGTTTGTGTTTCTAACACTTTGTCTTTGACTTTTAGGATTCTTCATTGATAAGATGGATAATTATGGAACTGGATTCCTGATGTCTGGAGCAGCTCTCATTATTTCTGCTTTGTTCCTGCTCATCCTGCATCAGATGAACCGAAGGAGTCGGGGTAAAGCTGCTGAGACACAGGATGCCCACAAACAGACAAAGCTGGACAAAGTTTCTTCAGCGTTGAAGAAAAGAAGTCGGACGTGAGCATTTTCAGTGGATCACAGGTTTTAAAATCATTAAATTTTTTCATCTAAACTCTTACTTTCTACAAACAGTCAAATGTGAGGACATTGGGACAAATAAACATGTCACATTTACCATAATCTGTAGGATCAAAATGGAATTTTGACTTTCTATTAGCATAAACTGCACAAACTCTGTGTTACAAAGATAATATTTTTTAAACTTTCTTGTGATCAAGTATTTAAAACATTTAGAGAAACGTTGATTTTTCTATTCATTTTTTTCTCTTTCTTTTTCATGGATAAATGCTGGAATGCTAAATAAAAACCATGTATATGCCGCCACCTAGTGTCAGAATGATGAAACTGCACTTTGGAACTTTAGTTACTGCAAAGCTAAAAAATATTAAACTTCTCTTAAAAAATGAAAAGCATTATAAAATGTTCCTTTAAAAGCATAACTTGCAAAGATTACTGTCATAAGCATGTTTTTGTTGGTTGTATTATTTTAGGGTAAAACATCAAAAGAAGACTCATGGAAACGTTTGTCTGCTGCAGTAGAATTGTGGCCTGATGTGATCACGGCTGCAGGTTTACGAAGCTCAGTGTTGTGGTTTGCTCTTTTCCATTAATAAGTAAAGCTGGGTGTGCGTTTAGATGTTTCATAAATACACTGGCTTGAAAAAAATTGTTTGTTCTTTAACATGGAGAAGTAATGAAGCTCCACAAATTTGGGAAAGTATAAGAAGAAGACTGAAAAGGATTTTTAGGACGGTGTTATAACTTGTTGTCTTGTCTTCATGACACTAAAGACAATAACATGTTATCGGTTTTGTTTGTTTCTCCTGTGTCTGAACACTGTATGACACTCGAAACCTGCAGACTAATCAAACTTTTAAAGTGTGGCTGTTAGAGTTCAGGAAGGCTGACCTGACTGGGTTGATGCACAATCTCCAAATGTATCAACACAGCTTTGATAGTCAGAGGAACAATTTTTTGCGTTTTGCTTCAAATTCTGAAAAATAAGTGCTAAATCAGGTGTGCATCTACCACATAGGGTTAATAAAGTTAAAGTAATAAAGCTTAGAGTCCCTTTAGTTGTTTCAGAGCTATAAAAGATGTATTTATTATGTAAAACCAGAGAACAAGGTTTGGCAGATGAATCTGTCTTTTGGTTCTAGACTGCCTTCAGGATGCTGAATTATTTATCTGCCTATTTGAAAGGAGATATTTTGTGTCAGATTCTAGTTTTAAGTCCTGATGCAGCCTGAGGCCCAGTGAAAAATGCTTTTCTTATTTCCCTTCTCTGCAGTAGCATGTTTACATTGTGCAACTACCAGGAAATCTAGCTTTCATAACCCTGAACCAAAACGAGGCCCTAAATAAACATGTCCACGATCAGATCTGCAATAATTATGTAAAAATAAACACGTCACTCTTCATGAACCCACAATTACACACTTTAGTGGACTAACAAAGTACCAGACAGAAACACAGACATGATCCATGTTTCATGATAATCATACAGACACGTTTTAACACAGAGGGGCTGATAGGTTGCTTGTAATCATAAAAAAAGGTTAAACTCAAGTAAATAACATAATAACTTTAGATATGAGGGAGTCAGATTTTTATTATGTGCAGCTAAACAACAACTGAGAACTGAAAGTTTGTTAAATATTTATTTCTTTGCTGGTTTTTAAACTTTGACAAGATACTTATTAAAATGTAGACAATGTGAATATATACATAATCTGCCACAGGAATGGCTGACTGTCAAAGCAGCAAGAATAAAGGATGAAATCTGATAAAAAGATGAAAGAAGTCCGGTCGTTCTGCTGGAGGTTTTGCCTTCGTTAAAAGAGAGTCGTTCCTTCTCACTGTCACCTCGTACTGTACTGCTCAGGATGGAGGAAGTAAAGATTCGATAATATGAGCTGGTTCCTTTATAACAAGATAACTGGTGTTTTATATTAATCTAATTTTACTACAGCTGAATTTCATCTATTGCAAACATCTGGATCTGGACCTGATATTATTTGGATTTACTTTTTTCCAGTGCTTTATGGTGACTTGCGTTGTAAACTGGCGCTCTATAAATAAACTGAATTGAATTAAAATCTCAGGTGATGTTTGAAGAATTATTTAGACTTTATTTAGCCGCAGCTCAGTCGACAGCCTTGTTTGGGTTATGCAGTAAGTTCCTGGTTGATTTTAGTTCAAAATAAATGTTTTGTCAGATGGCGAGGAGGAAGACCTCCCAGGTAGCACTGATGGCTGTTTTCATCAGGAAAGCTGCTCTCATATGGGCAATAATAAAGGTCAAATACACACTGATTACGCAGCAGTGTACCCATAGAGCCAGTGAAGTCTGGTGTTAGAAACAGCACATGCATAGCTTTTAGTAATCTGCACTGCATGATTTATTTGTAGAACTGAGCCAGATTGTGCAGCCTTTATTCAATTATGAATGTCTAAAAATCACAACCAGAGTGTGATTTAAAAAGATAATTTAAGTCATATGAATGAGTCATAAACATTTTGACTTTGCCTAAGAATAAAATCTTATAGAATAAGTTACTATTTGTTTTTGAGCTGTGCTTGACTTTGCTGAGACATGTAAAAAGAAAGAGAGAGTGAATGATGTGAGGGCTTCTAAATGTCAGGTCCACTAAAACAGAGAGCGTGACGAGCTTTGAAGTTGGACGGGATTTACTGAAGTGCTCCTGAGTGAATGTGACCCACGGTGAAATCCCTGGGCTGAAGGTCACAGCAGAAACAGCTGAAATACCTTTTCCTTTTTTCTGACCTCCAGGTCATGTTGAGGAATGCTGCACTGCTACCTGAGTTCAAAGTACCAGGATGGAAGACTAGAGAGGAGCAGGAGAAAGGAGAGCATGAGGGAAAACTACAGTAATTTGGACAAAGGAGGAAAACTGCATTAAAAACCAGAGCAAGAAACAGAAAATAACTGTATGCTTACTGATCATTGAGTTAATGCAACATAAATACATTTAAGGATCAAATATAATGATAATAAAACTAAATCACCACTGATGAAAAACACAAGAGAGTGAGAAATGCATCCTGATAATAAAAATATTAAAGCCATGCTGGTTTCAATCTTTATGCTGCTTCAACCTGTTGCTGATCTGAGTAGTAAATTTTTTTATTTTTTTTTTAAGTGACTCATTCTAAAAACATTTGTGCTTTTTGGGTGGTTCTGAGTAGAAATAAATCACTTGAGTTCAACCCAAAAGCTTGAAGAATGTGTGGACATAAATCTTGTTTTAGTCTGATTGTAGGGAGTGACTCGGTCCAAGTTCAACACTCATTTTTGGTTTTGTAAAATAAAGTTTTAGAGACTGTCCAGTTTCACCGTTGGACACCTCACGTTTGATCTTAGCTAAAGCCTTTGATGTTCATGCTGCCATTCACTGTTCTCTTTTTATCTGTTCTCTGTCATCCTGATTATTCTTTTATGTCTTTTTCCATCTTTTATTTTTCTATCAGTCGCTGCCAAACAGCTGTGATTTAAAACACCAAGACTGTTGTTTCCAAACTGAAAAGGCAGGATTTCACAGACACTTTATCTAGAATGTGAAACCTCAGAACTTTTTCTTATTTGTTTGTCTTAAGGAGGCAAATTGTAAATGGTCTGTACTGTCCACCTACCAAAGCACTTCACACCATTCACCCACTCACACACACGCTGATGGCAGTGAGCTACGTTGTAGCCACAGCTGCCCTATGGGTGGGTGAAGTGTCTTGCCCAAAGACAAGGTCACTCAGCTGGAGCTGGGATTGAACTGACAACCCTCTGGTTTCCAGACGTCCTCTCTACCTACTGAGCTATGCCTTATTGTCTCAGAGGAGGATCATTTCTGTTCAGATGTAGTTTCTAGTCATGAAACGTCTCATGTTTTCTTGGCTGCTTTCACACGATACTTGCATTGTTGTGGTGTATTTATAACAAGATGTTTGATTGATTCATTTGTAACTTTAAAGAGTCATAATAAAAAGTATATGTATACATTATTGTACATTAAAATATTTGTTTCCAATTTCCAGCAAAGTAAGGAAAAACTGTGAGTACTTTTTAAGACAGAGAGCACAGAGTGCAGCTGGTCGTACTACAGCCTCTATGACCTCAAATCCCACGTTTCTCACAGATGCACAAGCTGGTCTCCATTATGACACAAAAGTCACACGTATTCCTGTAAAATCGCTCTCACAGCAGTTGTTGAGGCGTCTATTATGACTGAGGAGCTGCCCGGTTCTCTAAGCCACATTTGAGTCTGGACAGCTACCAAATATGACACCATGGATCTGACTGGAATTAACTTTGACATCCAGAGTGGGAGCGTGTGATATGGAGGCCCCTGAGACTCACAGACACTTTATCCTACAGACAGCTACAGTCATCCTTTGCCTCCAGAGAGGACCTGTCGGATGAAAGAAATTTTTATCCTTCAAGTAGACTCAGAACAGATCGGTTCTCCATCAGCAGACGAAATCTCTGAGGAGTTTCCTTTTGTTGTTTTTTAAATACACAGAATATAAGATTTGATACTGAGAATGATTCACACCTTGCAGTCATTTACAACCACATCAAAGTTTAAAGAACAAGTGTCCATGCTAGATGTCATTTGACTTTAAACTTGTTGCATCTGTTCGTGAATTGTTTATTCCTGCACGCTGTAAATTCCAGACTTGGATTCCTGACAGGATGTGGATGAGGTATGTGAGTGTGTGTCTGGGCTGTGAACCGGGGAGATGAATTCCACTCCACTTCAAAATACCACAAGATGAAAGTTACATTTTTGTCTCAGTTGCAAACATGTAATTTCCTCAAAATGGAAAAGTTTACTGTTGGAAAGTGCTCCTCTGTCCATGTAAAGGCCTTTTACGATACACTGTTTTACTTAAGGGAAATAAAGATAATGTTGGTTGAGAATTTTTCATTTAATCAATATTTGAAAATGCAGTAAAGGAAACTTTAATTTGGCAGATGAGTGACAAAAGCAGGTGGCAAAGTCAGAGCAAAGGATACTCTGAAAAAGAAATACCTTAAATACTAATTTAGGTAGCCTGATACTTGTGGTACTTTCAGGGGTACTTTAAAGGTACTTAGAAGCACTTGACAAATTCTTGCAAGGGTATGTACAGAGTTGTAATAATAACTGGGCTACTGCTTTCTTTCCTCCTCTCTGTACCCTGCACACACACCTATAAGTACCTAAAAAGTATCCTGTATGTACCATAAGTAAGTTCACAGTATGTAAAAACCCTGTACATAACCCTGTAAGTACAGTAACCCCTTAAGTACCCAGTATTAGTCTGTACCTGTAAATACCTTGGACGTATAATGTATACCTCTGTACAGTGTTAGTTTTTTATTTGTACATTCTCTTGTAGTGGTAGTAAAGTACCTTGTGTGTACCCATGGACCTACCTAGCCTTCTGTATGTACTCTCTAAGAACCAGGCTGTAATATGAATTTCTTTCTTTTTATAAACATAAACTAATGCTCCTGCTACATGAGTATTTTCACTTATCTGACTCACTCTTTCATGCACTCTCTACCACTGCCCCCTCCCTCTAGCTCTATGCCCCCCCAGCCTCTTTCTGCTCACTCTTTTCTCTGTCTTTTGTGTGTGAGAAGCTGGGGCCTCCCAGTGACATGAGCCCAACTTCTGTAAAACTAATAATGACTGAGATTTGTGCAGGCTTAGCATTCTTTCACCCTTTGACATAGAGACAGGAGGAATGGAAAGAGGAGAAACGTCTTGAGGTAACGTGGTGCTGGGGTGTCCTGGTTTAAGCAGATATGTGAGCAGTGAGATGGAGAAAAAGACAGAGAGGCCCCTTTTCCCTGAAATCCTGAAACACACCACATACCTTCATTTAGCATGGGTCAGTGCCCTAAAATCCCTCCGTTTCCTCTGATAACACGTTATAAACTATGTATCATGTTATTAATTGTAAAGTATTATATTAAAAATGATTTGACCAGATTTATCATCAAATAATAATTAAAAAAATAAATATTTAGATTAATATAAATATATATATTTGGAATGAAATGACAATATATAAATTCACATCTTAAAGTTAATTTATTAACATAAACATGTTTATTTTTCCACATTGTTTGTCTTTATGTTTATTCATTTAGACATACAATTGTAAATCCCTTAATATATATATATGTACTTTGAAAATTTCACGCATCATTTATTATGATGAGCTAAATGTAAAATGCACACACACATTCATATATTCATGTTTACACCCTGACCTGAGCAAGTCTTGATCTGAAGAAAAGTCAGGAATGTCATCGTGAATCTTGGGCTGTTCTTAGTTAAAATGCATGCTTGAATTCCAGACTTCCAGTCACTTTTTTCAAGCAAACAAAGGATTTCTTTTTTATAAAAGCAGAAAAGCACAAACAGAAAACCACAGGATATACGATTCCAAATTGAACATCCCTCACGTTTGCACAAAGGTCAGCAGAGATGATCTAAGATGCAACAAGAGGACAAAGAGGAGGTTTCACCCAGTAGATACTGCCCTCTCTAACACTCTCCCCTCCCTGCTTTCACCTCCCCTCCTCTTCCTCAGACATGTGCACGCTCTGCAGCAGACAGCTTCAGCTCTCTACAGTTGATGCACAGACAACTGCTCTTTCGCTCTTCCCTTCCTATTTGCTACCTTCAGCTTTTTTCTTTCATTTCTTCCCATAACTCCCTCTTTTCATCTGCCTGTACTTTCCCTTTTTTTATTCCCTGCTCTGTAATTCTGCTCTGCACTTTTCCTTTTCTTTAGCCGGATATAAAGTCTGGTCTGGTTGGAGGGAGAGGGGCTTGTGTAATTTCTAACTGCACATGAGGACCCGAGAGTCAGTGCTTCAGTTGGAAAGGCAACACGACAGAGGACTAATAAACACTTAAAGGACTAACTCTGGAACAGGAAGAGGAACAGGACACTGGAGAAGACGATTTTCACATTAAGAGATAGGAGATAAGGTGAAGGACCCAGACCATGCCAGGCTGTCTGGTGCTGCTGCTGTCCCTGTTGGTCCTGTCCACAGGAAGTGATGCCAGGAGAATAAGAAAAAGAGGACTCAGTCATAAGGTGAGGCTTCTATCTCACATTTGACCTTTGTTTTGTGTAAACACAAGTCGTATAAAGGTATTTCCTTATATTTGCTCAAATAGTCAAAGTGGAATTTGGTGAAAACTCAGAACCACAGAACAGTGCCGGCTCTGTTAGAGACATGCATCAGGGCAGTTCTGTAGCTGAGGTGAGAATTGACCTGAGACCTAACATGTTTTACAAAAGGCACATATAGGTAAAATTGTAACATTTTTTAACGTTTTCATGCAGAGAAGGTCTGATTGTTAGGCTGCATCAGAATAATGAATGAGAATAACTTTATTTAAAGTTGCTGCAGCACAAACATGCTGTTGTTATAGGAAATGCCTGAATCTTTCTGGGAATGAAGGACTGACTTCAAGCTAACTGCAAAATAGCGTGTGTGAATAAACTAAACTTCACTTTCACTTCACTTTCCAGCTAAAACTAGCCGTGGCTGATGCTGTATTTATCATAAAAACTGATGTTTTATCAAAGATATCATCTCTTTTTATGCCAAATTTAAAGCAACAATATATTGTTTTATGTGACACCTACTTTTGTTAGCGGATGCACTATTTTAGCACAAATAGCATGGCATATATGTTTGATTCTGTAAACTTAGCTTTGATCATGAGGAGGGAGCTTTTACTATTTTTTAGGCATAATAAAGAGGATGCCTCGAGGTCAGGAATGCTTTGATTCTAACGGCACAGTCCAGTTTTAGAGTTTTGTTGAAGAAAAATTGCTAGACTGAGCAACAAGGTGGAAAAAGTTGCTAATTTTCAGGTTTCCAAATGAGTAACTGAAGAGCACATGGGTTGTTCAGCTTGAATGTGTGTGTGAGAGGGAATGTGTGTGTGGTGGATTATTAGGGCAGGAACTGAACTTGCAGACCTGGCCTCTGCTTGTTAGTTCAGCTCAGTGTGCCTGACTGATCAACTCTAACAGGAACTCACTGTGGCATGCTGCCTGTCTCTTTCTTTTCCTCTCTGCAACCTTTTATGCCTCCAATGTTCTCACTTTCTGACCTGTTTATGCCCTCACTGGCCTTTTACCTCCTTCATCCATCTACTCTTCCCCCATAACAGAGCACTCTTCCATCGCTGCTCTCCTTTCCCCTCTTCCACAGGCCTCTCTCTGCATCTCACCCTTTTCACATGTCTCTCACGCCTCCTGCTGCTTCCTGGATGAGCCAAAGGTTAGGTCTGGCTGGCCTCCGCTTCAAAGGTTCTGTAACTAAAACATGCTGGGGCAACTGTGGAGATGGAGCTCAACTTGAACTTTTTTCATCTCTTCATTTTTCTGTTTTTCTTTCTTTATTTACACACACACACTCACACACACACTCAGTCTCAGTCATAACACCAGAGATGTGCAGAGACACAAATTACACTCGTGGATTATTTCATGGTAATTGGTGCCTTGAAAGACAGAAATCAAAATCTCAATAGACTCTAGACCAACATGCTCAGCACTTCCTGTTTTATTGGATTTCAACCATATTTGTTTTTACCAATCAGAAATCAAATGTGTCTAAACTTTTGCATCTAAAGATCATTCTCACAAAGAAAAAAAATCCATTATTAATGCTGAATCAGAAATTGTTGGTATAATTATCAGCATGTTTACTTAGGGTTTAGATCTATGTCCCCTGTTAAAATGTTTGAAGAAAATTAAGAAATAAATGATTTGAAAACACTTCAAAATCTTATGTTACAACTTATTTGCATATTGCCCATGAGATGCTTTATTTGGGACTGTGATATCTACTAAATAAAGTTACTTTGATGTACTTGTGATTTTTCTTAGACAGGTTTTAAAAGATGTTTTTTTCTTGGGGGGTTTAAGCTACATGACCTCTTGTTGAAGACATTTCACTTCCCATCTGAGAAGATTTCTCTATTGAAACTGGAATAGAGTTAATAAAGCTCCTGAGATGAGAAGCAAAACATCCTCTTTGACAAATTATTGGACATCATTTTTAAACCCATGATCATTCAGCAGCCTCCCAACACACAAACGTGATTGTTCAGTCACAGCGACCCTCAGACATCTGCCTGGACATGTCAGTGCATGAGGGCTGTGTCTGATGCATCAGAGATCTTCTTTTATGTGAAGTGATCTGCAGCACTCTGACTCCACCTGGTATTAAAACTGAGGGTCTGCCGATGTGGAGAAACAGTTGTGCTTCCCGTTCTCCGTCTGGCAGCTGTGTCTCTTGGCTCCGGCTGAACAAAACATAAACACAGTGCATTATGCAATAAGGCACATTTGTATATTTCCAGGATTTAAACTAGCTGTATTTTTAACAGGTGGATCAAAATTTGGCCAATCTTTGACTTGTGAGGTACATTATAAAGCAATCAGTCAGTGGTCTGTCTGCAATAAGATCAATTAGAATGTTTATCATCTGTAAATATGTTTGAATATTATTTATAAGTAATGGAAATTAAATCTGATCAAATATTCCTCTAAATACAGTATGCTTCACACATTTAAAGGGTCATGTCATGTATATTATAAGGTGTTTTTACAGTACAGATGAAGTCAGAGGAGCCAGTAGTTTATAAACCTGGTCTCTACAGCTCCTAGGACTAATCTCAGTCAGATGATGTGAGTCTGCTGCTCAGAAGCTCAATACTTAACAGTTAAACCAATTAACAGTCAGGACCATCGATTCACGTGCAAAATATAATGTTGAGCAGTTCAACACTTCCCTCTGCAGCAGGTCATGTGTCACATGTGTTTCTTAATATGGTTTCATTTCAGGGCTGGTTTCCCAAGCTGTGAACTCACTTGTTTTCCATCCATGTGTAAACTCACTGCTGACTGGTCTGTCTCTGCTTTATTTGCTTCTATTTACAAATCTATTCATTTCCAAGCGATGCCATTAGAAGGTGATAACCCAAAACCCATATAAAATGTCTGCTACGTTATTTAAAGTTGAATTTGTTCTTGTTTTGGCTTTTGTTTTGTTCACATTCACTGACACTAAGTGGGTCTGTTTGTGGCTCTGGGTGCAGTTTTGTGGTTGTGTGCATGAATCTTTGCACAAAGGAAGCTGAAAGTCTTCATATCTGTCTAAGATCTCTGCTTGGAACTGTAAACGGTCTGATCTCAGATCAGTTACCGACGGCCTCTAGTGGCATCTCTCCACAAAATCCACATTAACCAAAGATCAAAAACATCTAAAAGAGTAAAGAAACATAAGATGAGCTGCAATGCTATTGATTTTCAACATCAATGAAAGTTTTTTAAAAGTTCATTAGAAAGAGAAATGAAAAATGTCCCCACAGATGGACTTGGACATCTCAGAAAGTCCCACTGGCAGTGGCACAATGGGAGGGCAGCACAGTAGAAAGGAGTGTAAATAAACACTGGAACATCAGAGATGTGAGCAGGATTGTGTGATAAAACTCAGGATTAAGGCACAGCAGCCCATCTGGCATGAAAGAGCAGGGAGAGAAAGAGCACGAGTCCTGACAGCAACACCGATACAACAAGAGATTAATGACACGTATGTTGACAAACATGCAGGAAAGATTTACAGGAATCTCTTGGGCGGCTTGTTTAATTCATACAGCTCCGTGTGAAGCTTCACCCAAACACACGCTGTCCCATAAACAGGAAGGGAATATCTGACCTTTTAGGAAAGACTTTCAGGAGGCGCTGGGAACAGATCTGATACGAGACGAGGAGAGAGACAGTGCTCATTAAGTAATTATCCCATCAGAGCAGACACTGGTCTAATTACAGGAAATCCTGTGACCTGCTGCGGTTCTTCTAAAAGACTTCGAAGCTCATTGTTCAGCTTTATCCACAGAACTGAAGCAAATTTAAGAAAATTATCCCACCTTTTAGTTGTTAAGGTTTAAAAAATGTTGTTTTGTTTGTGTATTTGTTGTTTTTGAGAGAAATAAATCATGTGAATAATCCAATCAGCCTGAGCTCATGATAAAAAAAACAAATTATTAACAGTATTCATTTAGCTGTGACACAGAACAATCATTTTAAAGATTTTTTTTTTCTTTATTTTTTTGCAATTTGTATTCATTTAAGTCAAGAAAAGTGATTTGATGTAAAATGACACTGGAAAGTAATAAAGTCCAACTTGTTTTCCAAACATCTTCATATTTTTTAGAATTTATTTGCAGTTTGTTCCATTTTAGTTCCTCAATAAGATTGACTAATAAAACTGTGCTGCACCAGGTAGTAAACCTGCAGGATAAAGCGTTAAAATCTAAATCAGATCAGTGAGAAACTGCAAAAATCAACCAATTCATGTTTGATTATTTTGTGAATGCTGTAAACATGAAAAGAAAGATTTGAGTTTATAAGTAAATGTATTTCCTGCATCAGTTTCTCCCAGCTGCTCAGGGAAACCCCAGCTACCAAGCTTTACACGTGATGTGAGGTTATGCTCGTATTTGAAGGAATTATTGTGGTTGGGCTTGGAAATAACTTCTTCTTTATTATGAAATTAAATAACTCTCTTTCCAAACCTTTAACCACTTATTGTAACATGTCAACACATAAATAAACTTTTATAAGTTAAGCCACATTGTTCCCTTCATTGTTCCATGGGGGAAATTCCGTTTGACCCCACCCCTTAATAACCACCCAGCTGCTATAAGCTCACAGCTGCAGAGTGAATTAATGTGAGTTTAAAGTGAGCACAGTGTTTGTTACACCACCAACAGTGCTGAGCATTGTCTTTTCCTTTAGCGGATAGTTTGGAGGGGCGGTTAGTGAGTCTGCCAAATATACAGCACGGTTTAATGACTGTAAATCAATTATCTCTGCGTGGAAAAGACGTATTCTTTCTGAGTCCTTTGAGGTCATTTTGAAACTCTTAGAGAGTCAAGATGTAGGCCCATGATTGAAAACGTGCAAATTTAATTAAGAGGATGAATATTTTATTATTATGATGACTCTTCTTTATGAATTGTAGTAATTTGACAAAGTTAAATTCTTTATTTGTGAAAATAAACACTTTTTGCAGAAGAAACAGACTATATTTAGTATTAAAGCTAAAAAACGAGAGAAATGTGATCCCACTGCAGCCTGTTCTGAGTGAATGAGAAACTCTGAGAGGACATGTTTGTCAGGGGCAGCTGTGCTTCTTGGGATGTTGCTGGATTAAAGCCCACATGTGCACAAATTAGAACAATAAGTGACCTCTTACACTGTGGCACCAAAAGGGATTTTTGTTTGCTGCAGTGCAAAGTAGTTCTGACACAAAAAGTGATTTTTGTTTTGTGTGTACAGTTCTGCTCTTTATGTTTAAGTTGGCAAATGTCCAGCGGTCTACTCTCTACCTAACCAGGAAGATGTTTGTTCTCACAATCAACCACATGTTTAATTCAGGACAGGACAGGGCCTTAGTAATACTAACATCACCTCCAGCTCGTCTTACTGCCCTCTGGGGGTCAAAGTTCTGTCACTGCAAGAACTGAAAATGCACTTGGGAAAGAAACAAGCCACATTCTCAGTCTTTTCTTTTGTGTTCTGACTTTAAGGACTATGAGTACCCCAACCATCCCCAATCCACACAGCACCAGAAGAACGACCGGTGTCCACCGCCACCTCAGATGCTGCCAGAGCGGGCCTGTGACGTCCCAGGCTGCCGCTCAGACTCAGAATGTGAGCGTCATAAACGATGCTGTTATAACGGCTGCATCTACGCCTGCCTGGAGTCGGTTCAGCCACCACCAGGTCAGCACCTCTTCACAGCACTTCAAATCTTTCTTTCACTGAAAATATTAATTTACATTTTTTATTTTATTTTTTTCATTATGAGCAGTTCTGGACTGGCTGGTGCAGCCGAAGCCTCGGTGGCTGGGGGGAAACGGCTGGCTGCTAGACGGCCCTGAGGAGGTTCTACAAGGTGAGTTCACACACCTGAAGTCAGGAGGGAGGCTTTCTCACCTGCTCTTACTCCAGTGGATTTTGGGGAATGCATGTCTTTTTTAATGCAACTAAATACCCGATCTCTTTACTTTTTGTAATTTTGCAATTTTCTTCCTGCGTTTCCAGAATGAATTGTGAAAATCAACAAAAGCAATGAGAAAATATGTAAATTATGACAAGGCATGAGAAAATAGACCATACATTTTGTTTGTGACTTGCATTAAAGCATGGTATCTTTGATTGACAATCAGCTGAAGCGTGCAGCACGACTGAAGACGGAGACGAGCCTCTTCACTGCCCTACAGGCTATGAGTGCCACATCATCAACCCTGGAAATCCTGCTGCTGGCATCCCAAACCGGGGACAGTGCATCAAGCAGCGCACCAACTCTGGTATGATTTCATTTTTCAGGATAACATGCATAACCTTAAATCCAATAGTTCTTACAACCAATTCCCCCATTTATCAGATCTACCAAAGGGTTGTCATCTTGAGGAACACCAGTGAGCAGGGGCAGGTTGTTTGACTTTGGCAGCAGCTGTTTCGACTCCTGGCAGATTGAAAGCTGTTAGATGCCAAGTTTCTTATTTTAAATGCATCTAAAAATACACAAGATGGTGCGACCTGGCAAATCACTTAGACTGCTACAAGATGAACTGATGATGTGGGCTTGAAAGTTTTGGCAGAGATATGAAACTAATGATTTAATGAGGAGAGCTCTGTTTGTATTTTGTTTATCTAAACTGATTTCACTGTTACTCAAGCGATTCAAGTTCTGTGTGTAATAAGAAGTTGGATTTCACTATTTTATTTTGCTGTTGTCATTTTTTCAAATAGACGGACGAGGTTTGAGGCACAAATACTTCAAGGACTACAAGGACTATTTAGGTATGTTTTTTGCTTGCAAACTTAGTAGAAATACCTGACATTACAGTGTTTTTATTTCTGACAGGATCCAGTTCCAACAATGCAGTAGGCTATGAAAAACATCACAAACATCTGGGATGAAGTCCACCTTCAGGTACAATCACCTCCTAATAAAATGAATCTTCAGCAGGCTTCAGAACATTTTGTTCCTGTCATATCTGTTCCCAGATCAGATCAACCTCAGCTACACCTTTAACACCAATCCCCTTTGACCCCCTACATCTGAACCAGGATGAGATCTGACCTTTGGAACATCACCTGCAGCTGCTACCTCCTCTTCACAAAGCTGCATCTCCTCAGTTTCACATCTTGTTAGAGACACGTCTGATGTACTGTATGCATGTTTTACAGCCAAAGAAATGTCTGCTTTTTGTCTGAAATCTGTGAAAGCATAAAGGCTGGATGAGAGTAACCCGGTTCAAAATCATCTTGAAGCAACATAGAAACCTTCTTTTAGATCTCTTACAGTAAAATCTCCTTTTTACACAAACAGACCTGCACTAACCTTACATCAGCAAAGAAAATCACATCCACGTGGCCCTTAATGCTCAAAGTTTCTTCTCTTAAATCTGAAAAGTTTTATAGACGAAGAAGACAAATCCAGCTGTAGGGGTTGCATCCCTGAATCAAATCCAAATGTGATTTTATATTCAATCTAATAACTGGGGTTAGGGGAATTAAGACCGTATGAGTGTTTGTATTATGATAGTTTAAATGTAGAACAGCTGTGGATTTGTTCCAGCCAAAACATGATGTTGTAAAGGTTAAATAATTTTAAATTGTTCACTGAAGAGGCCTGTTATTTCCTGTAAGGATGGAAAATTCTACAAAAAAAGTCATAAGTTAAAATGTCATTAAAAATGTATTGTCAACAGTTTGGTCCTAAATTAGTGATTTAGGTTAGATTAGGTCTCAAGTTTGTCATTTTAAGTTGTACTTTATTATACTAGTCCATCAAGTGTGTGCGTGCGTGCATGTGTGCGTGCGTGTGTGTGTGTGTGTGTGTGCGTGCTTGCATTACAGAAAGTGGTGCATATTTAAACTGAATATCTTTTGTACTTATTTTAAAGCATCAGCTTTTAAACATAATTTTCTTTCATCGACTGAAATGGTGCTAAAGCAGTTTTAACAGAAGAATAAGCTGAAGGTGTGAAATTAAAAATGTTTGGGTGATGTGTAAAAACTGCTCTCCGGTGCTGTGATGTCACCTTGGAAGTTCCAAATAAACCTCATGATCAAAACCAGGTTGCCTTTTGTTCCTCTGCTGCCCTCACTTTCCCAAATATTTCATTTTATTGTCTAAAGGAAATAAAAGTAAATTACAGATCTATAAACTTCTAAACAATGATGTAACAATGACTTAATTTTTACATGTTTTTACAGGTAGTTAAAGTGTTTTACAGGTCATCAAGAGGAAGATGAGACACCAAACCCAACAACAGATGACCTGAAGGCTGCTGTCAAAGATAACTTCCTCACACCTCAGCAGTGCCACAGGCTGATCTCCTCCATGCCATGCCTGATGTAGTAATTCATGCAAAAAGAGGCCCAGCCAAGAATTGAGTGCATAGAAATGAACAGACTTTTCAGAAGCCTGACATTTCTGTTTAAAATATACTTTCTATTGTTCTTATATATTGTTCAAATTTCCCAAGACCCTGAATTTGGGGTTTATTATCTATAAATAATCATCATTAGAAAAAACACAGGCTTGAAATATTTCACTCTGTCTGTACGTAATAAATCTATAAATCACTTTCTGAGATGAGTGACAAAAAATATTGAACTTTTTTACATCATTCAATTTTTTTTTAGATGTGTTACAAACCTGTCAGAGTTCCTATAAGAGCAGGAAAAATTAAGAATTAGACTTTCAAAATAAAATTTGTGTATGTTTCTAATGATGTGTGTATTTCAAAAGATTATCTTTAAGATTCCAGAAAAATAAAAAAATATATATTTAAATATTTTTATTTAAAACAAGCACAAATAACAAGTCAACTGCTGAGATGAAAATAAATGGGTTCAAGAAAATAAATTGTATGTGTTGTAGTAATATCTCACCTAATAACAAAGTAAATGTTCAAACAAAACATATTTTAACTGACAGTTTATTCATTATGTTATCTGAACAAATGAAAACATTTATGAACCCTGTATGTAAAACTTCAGTTATTTACAACAACAAAAAAAGACTTTTAAATAGAAAATTCTAAATAAAAACATACAGAAAATAATTTTTGCACTAAAGTATGAGTATGGATTTATTTACTCTAAAGTTTGTTTTATTTTCCTCTACTCGATTTTATTAGTCATCTTTAAGCTCAACTACTCCCCCTACAGGACAAACTCCACATAACAGCCTGATTATTTCATTACTGTATATTTAAAAGACGTGTCCCCTGAGGATTTAATATTTAGAAGAATTGTTTTTGCTGCTGTTGTGTCATTACAGCTTCTCTGCTGCAGGGCCAGCTTACATCGAGCAGCTAAACGTATCTATATCCCAGCGGGAGTCTCTCCTTTTGTCTCGTGCTCTGTCACCTGTGCGCGCGCTCAGGCACGCACCTGCCCGAAAGCTGCAGCAGGAAAAAAGATCATTTTGAGAGCGAGTCGGGCAGGATATTAGCCTTTATGTTGTGGGTAAGCTGCTGTCTCCGGATTAGAGCCAGAAAGGGGAACTTTTCCCGGGCATGACCACTTCATCATGAACACACCGGGAAAGTACTCAGAAAAAAGGTTAGTGGTTGTTTTTATGTACTACAATTTTAGACAAACGCTCGAGTTCAGTGCCTGTAGGGGATGCTGGCACTATAAGCACCGGAAACGGTCCGACTTGGCAGCAAAAACCAGGCAGAGTGTTTAAAATAAAACCAGCGTGAGCCCAGGAGGTGTCAGTATAGTTTATTCCTCCTACTGTTGTGACTGAGTAGGAGAAAACAACTCCTGTCATTGTTTTTGTTTATGCATCTCTTCTCAAACCCATCAGGACACAAGGAAATCATTTCTTAATTCGTGTTTGACTCAGAACGCATTTGATGTGTTTCCCTTTGTTTTCTTGTTTGGACAGGAACACCTCCAAACATAAGCTGGATAAACAGTTAAGGGAGAGAAAATGCACTTTTCCACTGCTGATCAAGGTATGAGGAGAGACTTGGTTTAAATAACTTGCAGTGTTTACAAAGTCTTTGATTTTTTTTTTCTTGCCTGTTTGACAGCTGGGTAATTACTATAAATTATAGAGGTTGCTATGTTTTTATAGGATGACATAACTGCCCCTCCAGCAACCAAACACCCAGTTTTCATCTGCAGGCTATAAAATAAATGTTATTTGGGTGATTGTGTGCACTCAGCAGAAGTGATTTACTAGGGAGCATACTTTGCCCTGTTATGTTCCTGGCCTGCACAAGTGAGAGGTGCTCTATTCCTATTTGTTCCCAAGAGCAAAACTACCCAACCCCGAGGCCACAAGCTGTGAAGTCCTCTCATCATAGCTCCTCTTCCTGGAAAGTTCTACAGCTCTAAACTCTGCAGACTGATTTTGGTCTCTCCTTCGTGGAGGGATTGGTGTGTTGCTGAGGACACTTTTCTGATTCAGTGTTTACTGTTTGATCAACATATTTATGATCAGAGGGAAATAGTGACCAACACTCAGGGACTGGTTGTTTAAAACGTGTGTGACTCACTGTTTCATATTGTAGAAATGAAGCAGCTTATTAGTCTTCTCTAGTTTGTGGATATTAAAGCTTGGCTGTGTGCAATATTGCAGAATAAATTAACTTGTAAATGCTGAATCTTAATTAACATCTCCATGGGGAAATTACCCTCAAATCAATATTTACTAAGATTTATTCAAAAGGCAATTAAAATGAAAAAACTGGTCACTATTTTTAGAACATTAACAATTTTAAGATTGCCTCTTTAAATGACTCCCACTGAAATAAAGTTTAAACCCTTTAATGTTATTGAGGCCAGTTAGAAAACTTTTTAAATTATATTTTTACTTTTGACTTTTAAAACTATTTTTAGTTGTTTATTTTATTTAAATTGTAAATGATTTTTTTTTTGTACTTTTTAAACTTTAAACAGAAACTTTTCTGTGAAACTTGAATTCTGCAGCAGTGAGTGTGTTTTCTGTTTTGAGCTGTCTAATTGTCTGTTCTTAAACCCTTTTCGTCTGAGTGTTAGATTCCTAGAGTAGACATGTCAGTTTCTCTTGACAGAAACATTGCGGCTCATCATGTCCAGTTCAGGTCCTGGAACGGTTTTCAGAGTTTTCCTGAAGGGATGCTTTTATTTTTGTAATTTTGTGTTTTGGGTTATTTGCATGTTTTGTTGAAATGTAAACTCCTTCAGCCTATAAGGTTGTGAGCACTCTATAAAAAGATTTCACTCAGATTTGATCTATTTCTTATTTTTCCTCTCTACACCAGCTTTAGTTGTCTTTTAAATGTTCCTAAGTGTGTTGATTGTCTTTTAATGAGGCATGTCTCCCATCTGTCCACTTAAGGCTTAATTCTTCAAGCACGTGTTTATTTTTGTATGAAGCTTAATTCTAGAACCTGCTAATGAAAATGGCTGACAATTAAGTGGATATAAAAATAGCTGCAGATTGTTCTGTCAAACTGTGGTTGCAATAGATTTATTTATAAAAGCACCTCACTGATCATGATCTAATAACGATGTGTGCACTTCATGACCTGCTTCGCTGGGTTGTCTGTCACAGCCGACCCAACTGGCCCAGCCATCACCCCCACTGACAGTGGACTGTGTCACCCTATTATTTTGACGGTCCGAGGCCGATAGAGTTACTCATCGCAGCTTTGTCCTGCGTTGACACCGGACCCCGATAATAAAGCGGGCCATTAGAGGGAGAGCTCACCTCTGCTGAATTACAAGCAGATATCAGTGTCACTAAGTGCTTTAGTGACTTTTGCTAATTATATATAACCAGCATAGGTTGGTGTACAAATATACGATTTATCTTTTTTGGCTTTTTATTGGTGTGTTTTGTCTGTTTTAAGTGGAGCTGGTATTTTTTCCTGCTGCCTTCATGTGAGCTGACAGAAATGCCCGTCTTTGTCCTGAGAGCTGTCACATGAACCATGATTGTTAACATTTGAATCTCCAAGTACCATTGGCACCAAAATAGTCCCATGCAGGCATAGCATGAGTTATCCCTCCCACCGGTCCACGGTGCTTCGTGGAAGCCTGGGCTGTGTCTCGCTCTGCGCTGCAGAGATAGTCTGTTTGTGCAACCACATCATCACTTCAGGTTGCCATGGTTTGGAGGGGTTGTGGTCCTGCTCCAGAGAGGACAGCTGGACTCAGCCACTCATCCAGTCTGATAAACATTAATTGGATCAACAAAGAATGCTGTTTAAACAGCCACCCAGGGAGTTTAGTTAATGAGTGCCTGGCTGTGCTCCATGAAGTGTGTGTTTTTCTTTACCAGTGATTCATGCAGCACAGAGCTTCAGGGTATGCCAACTTCCTCCCCCGTTGCACCTTCTCATTCCATCTCCATAGGCTCAGGAGCATCGTTGCGTAATCTAGTCTTACCTAAATTGTTGTTATATAAGAAGAGCCTGTTGTGGTTGACTCACAGATTATTTCACATGTTAGCTCATCTAGGATTTTACTGCTGCTTTTCAGGATGCACATGCAACAAACTAAACTGTGTCTGCAGCAATAATGATGATGATAATGATTTGTATGATTTATTTAAAAGTAATTCAATGTAATGGAGTTATAGATAAATCTATAAGAAAACTTCTGCTCAGCCTATACGCAAAAAAATTACTATTCATTACTTGATTTACAGTTTTAATTAGAAACGTTGACATTTTTCATTTAATGTCCATAGAAAACATGGATTATTAGGATTTTGAGTTTTAATTTTATTCTCAAAATATGCCTTTTCAGAAATAACTTTATATTTGAAAAACAACTCTTCATCTTCCCAGTTTAAAACGTGCTTCTGACCAAAAATATCAAACCACAGCTTCTAATACTTTAGTTTATCACTCAACACTCTATGACTGGGTTTACTTCATAATGAAGAATATATCATAAAGGGATCATTTGGATAGTGTAAACTCTTAACACAGTTCTCTTTGTATGCACCTCACATGAAGCAGTTATTAAATCATATCAGCCTCAACTCTTAAACACTTATGAATAAATGATTATGATGAATAATCAGAGTTGACCTTCAAATTATGCACATTTTTTCCTCACGCTGGTGAGAAAATAGCCTACTCAAATGTCACGTTTTGTGGGTTTTATCAGACTTTTGAATTATAAAACCATTAGAACACTAGACATGATTTAGAAACTTTCTGTGTGAAACAGCTTCTTGTATTTGGCACCAAGACAACAAGCTTTCTGTCCTATCCTCTGTGCATGTCTTTGGATTACATCCTCCAATTTGTGCTAATTGACACAATCTGAAGAGTGTGTCCGTGTCCACGTAGCTGCAGACATCAGGCCTTTTGTGGCTAGGTGGTAATTAAAGAGTGTCACGGTGCACAGCCTGCTGAGGAAGGTGTCAGTTAGAGTTCTTAGGAGTCAAAATGGGGCTCATAACTCTCATTTTACCTGGTTGATTAGCTCACTTGAGGCTCTGATCTCTGTAGGACCATGTAGGCAGATAAAACCTTTGAGAGAGGAGGTTCTAGTGACTCACAGTGACCTTATCTTTTTAGAAGTGGTAATAGAATTAAGCAAAGAGAGGAGCTGGGTTCTTGGAAAGTTAAAAATGGAAAAAGCAGCGTGGTTACCAAGACCCTGTTGCTTGGAGATCTGGGTTTACTGGGTTAGAATGAACACTATTAGTTGATAAGCTGGATTGCATCTGACCCACTAGACATGCCGGGCCATCATCACTCACACAGGCCCGTTGATGCTTGCTTGTCACCTCCATCCTCGAGTTCTTAAATCTGGCAGGGCCGAGTCCGGGGCATTTAGGTCATCACCCACAGCGCACATGATAGGTGCTAAATCTTATAATGTCACATGCACTGAAAACTACAAGACACACTTTTCAAATTGGAAACAAAACCTTAAGCAGACACACCTTTGCAGGTTTTACTCAGAACCTGCTTCAGTGCTCTGATCGCTGTGTTTGATCAGCTTCATGGACAGAACAGAGGTTCTGTGTGGCCGGTTGAAGCAGACATGGGGCCTTGGATCCAGTCTCATTCCAGGAACGGAGCTCAGCACATCTTAGATGAAAGAATGATTAATGAGGTAAGACTGAAGAGTCCATTTAAAGAGAAAGACAGCTGGCTGCAAAGTAATTACAGAATAAAGGTTATGTTTGATTGTTGTTTACATTCTGTGACTAGAAAATATCCTTTTTGCTAAACTTGCCTACAGCATTGTCTCAGTGATTTTCAGGTTGCATATTGATTTATTCTTTTATAAATGAATGTTAAATTTTGAAAACAAAAATATAAAAACTTGTGAATTCCCATGTTAATTCAAAAATTGTAAATTTATTTTCAGCGTTTCTTTAAAACTCTTTTAGACATTTTCCAAGCATTAATGGTTTTTCAGACATCAGAAGACTCGATAGCTTGTAAATAACTTTCAGTTTCTGTATTTCTGCAAAATATGATCTGAAACCTACTCACATTTTCAAATAAGGTTTAAAATTAAAACTGAGGAGAGGAAATTTATAATATAAACTGGATTTATTCATAAAAATAGTCTAATATCAGGTTTCTTTTAGAGGCAGAACCCTAATGATTTGCAGCTATTTGGAAAGTGGGTGTTTTTCATCAGATTTTCTGAAAATAATTCATGAGATTAAAACTTGAACAGAGAAAAAGAGTGAAACCAAAACATTATGTTACCTCCTTGTTTTGGTCAAAGAGCAAAAAATACTTAAAGAAAATACTGTAATACTTATTCACTGCTTATGTTAATGTTCATAAATCTGACTGAAAATACAAAACAAACAACTTTGTGCACGACCAGAACGTACATTACAGTTCATGAAAAGAGCTAGTAGCTATTTTGTGGAAGGAAAACCAATGAAGATCTTTCTGTTTATAAAAAGACTCTCATCCCATCTGTGAAACAACATGGTGATAGTGTCATAAACTGGCACCGTTTTGTTTCATCTGAGCCAAGATCTCCCAGCTCTGATGTAGAAAATGTTCAGAATTACATCAGTTAAATATTAATGTAGTCGGTTAAATCAGGTCAGGACTCGAAGTGATTTTACTAAAGAAAACTAAAGTTTGTGATTTGGGATGGAGGGAAAATGTCAGCGTCTGAGTTAATAAACTGTTTCACAGGATGGATCAAAGAAACGAGATGCAGATATGTTGATTGTATATAAGATTATAATCATAAGGATTACTGTCTTTTGGGTTATTTTGACACAGAAATAAAGAAATGAAAACATTACGTAGTTCACAGAAACACTTCTATACATACACATCAAAAAATTAGATATCAAAATACAGCCACAAGAAGATAAACAACCCATGGAATAATAAGCAATGATAAAAGAATAAGGTTTGCACTTTATTCAGGGTTTGGGACATTTATTATAAGGGGAAACAAGGATTTCATAACACCACTGTGTTTAATCTTCTGTTAAAGAAAGATACCTGTGGCCTATTTCTGGTCATTTATGGGTCTCTGTCTGAAAACAAAAGACCAGCAGGAAGCTCACGTGTCTCGGTTCTTGGATTTTATTATTACACACAAAACGATGCAAAATGTGTTTTAATTCATAAGAGGGTTATAGTCTGTATTTATGTGGTGTCAACAGGTAAGCAGAGTAAGTCAACTTCCATCACTCACAGCCTCCTGCCTGCAGCACATACGTATGCTTATAAATCATCTATAATCACTGTAAACAGGATGTTTAGTAGGGAACACTCAGGAACTGTGCTTAGACAGTATGGTGGTGTGTTCTTTTCATGCAATAATCTAGAAGCCAAGTTCACGACTCAAGAAATACTCTGTGAAGTTTATGTCTAGTTAAAGCGATTTTACCACATTTTAATTCCAGAATTTGCCAAATATAACTTAAATTCTAATTAAAAACTTAGTTTAAAATGCAACTAGTAGTTTGTTCGCACAAACGTGGAAGAAAACGTTTAGAAATGGAACACACTGAACTGTTGCACACAACAATTTTGCATTTCTCAAAACTGAAAAAGTTGAATGAAAACATTTGTTTTTGCAGTTTAGAATGTTGTCACACTTGGATTCTTTTTTAATGTCTTTATTCAGTCACAAGCTGTCGTTGGTTCCCAACCCCTCCCAAAGTTGTCTCACACTTTCTGACTCATGGAAACTAACTTGAGAACCTTCAAACTAAAAGACTTTTATGACGTTTTGGAAACTCCTTTATAAATGTGACACCTATAGTTAGATAGCAGTCCAGTTGGATTTTATATAAGATATTTTTATTGGGAGGAATGGAGGTTAAAACGGCTCATTCTGTCACACAGAATCTCAGCTGGAGAGTTGTTTAAATTCAGATTTTTTGTGTGTGATAACCTACATTGTTAGATTTGTGCTGACGGGTTTGCCAAAGTGTTTTGTCAGGATGTAACGTGAGCAGCTTTACTTTCTGTTCCTACAGAACCTTGACAACTTTGTGGCTGCTGTTTCTCTTTTTAGACACACGAGCAAAATTCTCTGCTCTGAATCTATAAAGCAGTTTCACAAAAATAAATTGAGAAGTGCTTTAGTTGGTGCTGACTGTAGCACTTGATCTGATTCCAGCTGCAACAAAAATCACAAAAATAGAAGATCCTCACAATGATCAGATTTAAACATCCTCAAAGTCAGTTTTCTAGTTCGATCAGAATGTGTTATTATTAATGTATGGAAGACAGGCAAGCACTAGCACACAAATCCCTTCTTTCCTTGATGAGATGATGATTAAGTAGTTGTTTCTCTCCTCCTCATTCATCCTGTCAGCGAGCACCTCTCCGCCCGGCTAATGGAATCAGTCGTAGCCTGAGGGCTGTTTCATTTTCAGCTGTTTCCAAATTCACAGTCACGCACGAGCATGACTGCACAGATTTACTCAAATACACAAAATCACACACATGCACTCAAAATTACAGTCATCCGGACACAAAAAGAGTATTATAGTTCTAGCATTCTCAACTTGTCTTGATTAGAATTACTTTATAACAGCTTTTCAGATCTTAGTGAAGTAAAGAAGTACATTTTTTGAAGTCTAACTTGGAGTTAAAGTTGAGTCAGGGTCTCTCGGATCTTTTAGGCGTTACTGAATTTCACGACATGTGTATTAGACTGATCAAATCAAACACTTTGTCAGCCTGAGCCCCAAACCCGTCTGAAGCACTATTAACGTAATATTTAAAACACAATCGAGCCTATAATCACCTGTTTGTCTGAGTGTGTGTACGAGTGTGTGTTTGTGTCAATGTGTGAACTTGACCTATATCTCACTGAGTAGCACGCTGTAACTAAGTACCCTGCTGTGCCTCTATAACTGCAGATGGTGCAGAACACCTTCCAGCCAGGTCAAACTTACCCAGACTCCTCTCTGCCAAAAGACGAGAGACACAGACATGGTCTGTTTTTGCTGGCAGCTCACCTTTCCTCAGTTTGCCTCATGTGACACCTGTCAAGGACCAACAGGACTCATCTGAGCTGGATTAGCCACATCCAGACCTGCCTGATGGCTTATAAAAGCCCTGGAGGGGAAATGACTCGTTTAGTGCTGAATGGAAGCTTGACTGAATATTTTAAGGACCATTTTGTAGATAAATAGAGAAGAGCTGGAGCAGCTACTGTACCTCTGTTGCTCGCAGCGTGTCCAAACAGGCTGACTGAGCAGTAATGAAATACAGTACCCCGGT
The DNA here is from genome assembly GCA_006937965.1 of Callopanchax toddi. Taxonomy (NCBI): domain Eukaryota; kingdom Metazoa; phylum Chordata; class Actinopteri; order Cyprinodontiformes; family Nothobranchiidae; genus Callopanchax; species Callopanchax toddi. The sequence continues at coordinate 1,010,067 of SSNR01000221.1, read as the reverse complement.
GCTTCATGCTACAGAAATAGCAACATTTTTTCTGTCACTGAAACATGGTGATTTACAGATCGTATTTTCAGTGTAGAGGGGTGGAACTGTGAGCAAAGATGCTTATTGCTAATGTTTCATTTGGTATGAAAACAGCATGCTAAATGAAATGTTGCACTGTAATCTACCTAATAACTGGAGGTTAAATAGACAGCCACTTCCAGTCAGTCATTTATTAACCAACAAAGAATAATAGTTTCCTGCAGAATAAAGTCAGCCTCAGAGACCTGTCTGTCTACTGCTGTGTGCAGCACAGGAGTCCAAGGCTGAAATCCAATGGGATAAACTATTTATCAGCAAGAAAGCTTCATACAGGGAGGAGTGGAAGCTCCAGAGCAGGAGGAGAAGGGCGGAAGATGGAGGATCAGATAAGGAGAAACAAGCAGGGGATATTACATCCCAGCGGCTTTGTCTCCAGGATACAGGTGAAAATGTGCAGGCGGAGGAAAGATGAAGGTGTCTGTTGAACATCATGGGAGGCCCATTAGAGCAGAGCCTCCTCCCTATCTGACTTCCGAGTCCCTTGAAGAGCTCACCTGGGAGCACAATGGGATCTGTATCTACCTTTCTCTCATTGTCTCTTTATCTCCCCGCCACCACCCATCAACCAATCCCTCACCGCTAGAGGCTTTTTATATGTAGCTAAGAGTCAGGCCCCTGCTGCTTTGTCTCCGACTCAGGATGGGTCCCTGATGAGTCCCATCCGTACGTCACTGGCAAAGGCACAGAGTGCCTCTTTACCTATTACAGTATCAGCATCCTCTCGCTGTCTGCTGTTCTGTGCTTTTCTGTCTGAAACCTGGAGGCTGATCCAATGGAGGCACTGGATTGTAACCTTAAATTAAAAAGTCCTGAGTACAGTGGAGAGCTCGGAGGAAACTTCTAAGAACTGTTCTATAAGGAACTCGTTGTGCTGATACCGGGAGTTCATGGCTTCAAGGGTCTGTAAAGAAGAAAAAATTGAAAACGAGGAGCAAAACTTTGAATCCTTAACACAAGAAATAAAAAGCAACAGGAAATGTCGACTTAGCATCATTTGTTTTTCTTGTTCGAGCAAGTGGGCTCCTGTTTCACCTGTTGTCTAATGACCTCTCCTCCAGCTGGAAATGGGTTCTGGTTGAGATGGGGTTCTGGTTGTGGGAGAGATGTGCGATGTGGGACGACGGGATCTCATCTGGCTGCTGTGGTTTTAGCTTCCTGGGCTGCTGCTGGGGCAGAAACAGGAGGGTCAAACCTGAGGTATGTTCAGCGACCGGAGTTTAGAGTCTCTTAATGTCCCGTTCACATCTATTGGTCCAAACTCGTATCAGTCCTTTTAATCTAATATTTGATTGATGGATGTATTTCTTTTCAGAACTATTCAAAGGTTGCCTCCACCATATGAAAGGTTGTGTTTTGTTACATGATTCTTTGGTTGCCATGGTGATATATACAATAGCACTGTCACCTGGGAGCTCAATGCACACATAATGACTCTCTCATGTGGACTGTGCAGCTTTACAGTTATCCATCATTTAATTTTGTTTTCAGTGTTTTATGCCTTACTGATCTGCATTTGTTTGCAGTCTTTTTTCTAATTCTGCAGCACCAATGCTAACTAATGCATAATTTTGATCAAAATGAACTAATTTGAAACTCCATTCTGCAGCACTCCAGTTATAATCAGGTTTACAACATGAATAATTCCAGATCAGCTCCATGTCGTTTTTAAACAGATGTCGTATAAAAGAGCCCTTCTTAGAGAACTGTGTGTTCCCTGAGTGTGTCTGTGTTAACTCCTCTAGAGACTGAGACCACAAACACACATTCAGCAGAATTTATGAGATTGTGAGTCCGTTTTTGTACCTGTATTGTCTTATCTTTGCTCAGATATTAAGATTACTTTGTACTTTTTTATTGCTTTGCTCGGATCCAAGTTGGAAAATGTGGTGAAGAATATTATCAGCTTCATCGGCGGTTGCTCACCTCCAAAGCTGAGGCTGATTACTGAGGTGACCACTGCTGTTGCATAACAGCATCATCTTATCATATTCAGATCCTGTTGTGAGCTAATCATCAGAGCCAGTAGTTGTTTTCCTTCTGTGATGGGGATTAGTCACTGGAAAACAAATAGCCTCCTCACACATTTGCATATTGTTTTTGTATAAATGATCATTTTGCTTTCTATTAGTGATAATTCTGCAAAAGATAACACAATTCTGTTGTTTTTATCATGCAGCCCAATTAAAAACACTCTAAAATGTTTCGTTTTTCTTTGCTTTTAATGATGTGACACATGCCTTCATTATTGCATGCAGGGGCTCAATCTGCATAACATTCCGTGTCTTGAGTGCGCTCAATGTGACTGGGACGTGCGTGCGTCGGTGTAAAACCCCTCTCTCTGCGCACAGCGTCGGTGTTAGAAAGCGCATCAGCCACAATAAGCATGGTGTAGGTGGACCACACAGCAGACAAACCAAGGAGGAAAACAAAAACAAAAAAATCCCGATTCTATATCGGGACTGACCAGCTGTCAGTGGCAGAAACCTGAACAGGTGTCTCAGCAGAACGCGTCAGGGCGCAGGGACCCTCAACAGCTTGTGGCGCCCGCTAATCTCCGCTCTGACGACAGCGCATTAACCAGTGCGCGTAAAACCAGGAGGACGGCAGGTTTGGGTTTGGGGATTCTCATCAGTCATCGGGACTTTACTCGTCGGTGTTGATTCAGTCACGAGAACGGATTTGTGAGAACTCTGCTTTTGTTTTTACCTTTGGAGTTGGATATGATGACTCTCTTCTGGATTTTATAATTTCTCCTGAGTGTTTGAATCGACTGACTCAGATAACAGAATGTTGCCAGAAATTAATAACAAGGTGAGACTTTGATGATGTTTTAGGGTGAAGGAGGGTTTTTCTCAGATTTATTCATTTTATTATTATTTAATTTGGACATTTATCTTGGAACAGATGAAGTTGAAATGCCAGTGCAACATTTTTACCATCCATTAATTTGATTCCTGTTTTGTGTCATTGACTCTTCTGGAAACAGAACTATTGAATTAATTACATTTTCTCACTGCTGCTGCCATTCTAATGTTAACACCCATTTAATGTCTCCTCCACAGGTTATCCCACATGAATGATTATTTTTGTAGTTCGCCCTCTCGCTCCTGAACACTTGCCAAGTTCTGATGAAAAATCTGATCCATTTCTATTTCAGTCGTTGTTTAGCCCACTCATTTCAGTGTTTGTTGTGCTGACAGATTCCATAAGTCTAAATGTGCTGTGGTGTATTTTTCACTCCGTAGAAGGAAACTGATAAATTTAACCAATGCTGCTTTGAAATCTTTTTAAAAAGAAACTAAGTCAAACTTTTGCGTGGAATATGTGTTTTATTTGAATGCATTGGGTTATTTTCTGCAGCAGAACAGTGATGTGCATCTAAAACCAATAGCACATTGTGATTTTGCATTGAAAAGAGACCCTCTGATAGATGATAGTGTGAGCGATCAACAGTTTATAGCTTGTTGATGTTTACTTTGCTTCAGATTTTATTGCTTTGGGTTGACCCTCTGACCAACTGACCCTTCTGGAGGCCAAGCTGCCCTCACGGATCGTAGATCCAACAAAGTCCTGCAAGATGAATGGAATCTGCTTTGCAAAAGACTTTAATTTTCTTGTCTTTGATTATGACTTAAAGACCAAATATATTTTATCTGAGTCTGACTTGTGTAAGGTTAACACACATTTTTTTAGATAATAGGGGAATATTGGATCTTTTTATGTATAAATTTGTTACAGTGAGCATAATTTTCTGCTGAGCTGATTTGCATGCATCACAGCTGAATAGGAGGCCATCATTTATCTTTGTAACTTGGTCACCTGTCAAGAAGTCATGGCTCAGTGCTCATTAGTGAAGCTTACCTCAGACCTTCACAGTTGATTTGAGGAGTCAACCTGTCACAGTGACCTACATGGTTCCTGCTGTCACCACTCTACCCCTGATATTGTAACATGACTACACAACTGCGCCATTTGTCTGCAAGATGAGCACTATTATTAACATTTACAGGAGAAAATTAGGAACATTTGAAAGGCGGTTTATTTTTCAGTCAGTTTGGGTGAAAAAGCAGAATACGCTCGTTTGTCTTTTTTCTGAATGACATCAAATGTTGCTTTGATCTCCCAGTGAAGCTCTTGCCCACCTGTAAATAGCACACCCTTTATCCTGAACAGCCACTCCCTCTGTCTGAACAAGGCAGCTAGATTGAGTTCAGCACACGAGGCTAAGCTTTGTTTTTCGCCCATCTGGTGTCACCCATCACAGCTGATTAATAAAGCACGTGTAAGCTGGCTCGGGGCTGGCATGCTGAATCATCCCAAATGATTTTTTTTTCTATTTCTGTGCAGCACCAAGATGCTTTTAGTGCATCCGTTTAACACATTCTGTCAAATCAATCTCCGGTGTGCTCAGGCACGTGTACGCCTACTGCCAGGCACATGGGCGTGCACATAGGCATGCATTTTGCACTGCAACTGTAACTAAGACAGGGCGTACTGGAAAGCGAGAGGATCGTTGTTGCTGGGTTTTTGCAGAAGTGATCTATTTTAGGATCACAGTGCATTATTTCTGCTCGTCTGGTTTTAACCCAGCTCAGAAGCCCGGAGGCTGTGTGTTGCTGAAGAGACTGGAGAATCCAGCCAGCGTGCACACAAGCAGTTTCATTTTTATTTAAACAGCTGATTCTTTGTCGTCTGTGATGAGACGTGGTGTTATGATGCATCATTTTATTCAAAAAGCCTCTGCAGGAGAGAAATATGGTTGCTCATTGTAAGGGTATATTTTTATTTTATGAATCACTCTTTTTTTTTTCTCCCATAGGCGTCACGGCCGGAGGTCTTTCCTCACCCCCACAGACTCCCAACAGAAGGCAGCCGTATTGGAACAAATCGACCCTGTTCACAGGTCAGCGCATCACCCTGCACGACGCCGTTACAGCTGACAAACACCCAGAACATGTTGTACCAACAATACCATCTTTACTTGGTTTTATTTCTCTTTAAATCACAGGCAGTGTTCCACAAATATCTGTCTGTTCACTAAAAAGCATCTTTTATTTCTCATCTCATTTCCAACAACTTCTCATAAACCCTCAACGAGAATGATGCTCATAAAATAAAATGTGGATTGTGGTTTTAAATCATCAGATTTCCACCAGTTCAAGATAATTTAAGCAATATGTGTCCTTAGCTATATGTAACTATATTTAGCTCCACCTCTATGCATCATAACACAATTATCTACTGTTTAGAAAGGCTTTAATTTGGAGTTTAAATGTAAGTATTCTCCAAAAGATCTTGCAAAGGACAAAAGTCTAATGATGTCTTTCACTGTCGAGGCTGATTCTTCCAAGGCAGCAACATATGTAATCATGCTCTGAAAGCATTCACAGTGTCAGTCAGAGAAAAGCAGGTTGCTGCACCTCACCTCCCCCACAAAGCCACCAGACAGACCCTGTCAAGTTCCAGCCTGACGAGGCTTTGTCCCCGTTTTACTCTCAACCCTGATCAGTAATTCCAGTCGCTACCTGCTGGAGGTCCTGGTCACCTGAGACTTCATAGGGAGGTAGATAGTCGGAAAGCACAAACTCAAACGAAACAGCTTGATCTGCAGTATTTGTGACAAATGTTTTACAGAAATAATAAGCGTAATGTACCATAGTTTTTGCTTTATTCTTTTCTCATAATGATGTAAGCATTTCCTTTGAATCTCAGAAGTTTAGCTCTGGTGTGGGGACCCTGCCTCAGCTTGATCCACCAGTGGTCCAGGTGGTGGTCAGCAATGCCAAAAACCAGCACCAGCAGTCAGACAACATCCTGCCTCAAATTGCCAACAAGGGCGGTCAAAACAACTACCAGACAAACTTGGTGAGATCCTGGTTCTTCAGACATCTACAGCTGAGTCTGAGTTTTAGTTTGAGATAAGATAGTTTGTGATTTATATCAAATAACAAGCCTGGCAGTAAATCACCATGGAAACATATATAAATAACTGTAATATTCTTTTTCTTATAATACAAATGACCTCTACTGCATCTGTGTGTGCTGTTTACCAGGTCGACAGGCCGAAGCCAACCCAACAGTTCAGCATGCGGTTTGGCACGGTACTGGATAAAGTGCCGGTCACTCGCAACAGCAAGATTTTTAGCAACAAGCTGGAAAAAGAAAAAGCGTACGAAGGACAAAGGTTACCCATGTCTCCTACAGGTGTGTTATTATGGTCCAAAACGTGATGTGACTCAATCACAGAAGCTCAGAGATTTGTTTTCACGCTTTCTGTATAATGTAGGTGTTCTAATGCAACACTCTATTCTCATGTTGAACTCAAAATAAAACGCTGGCATTAAAACATATCTGTTCAAGATCCTCTGCATTTGGCTGGGATGTCATCAATATGGCCGTGACTCATCCCGTCCTCCTCCTCTAACTTCCTGTTGCAGAGGCTTTGAACAACTTCAAGGAGCGCCTGACGGAGTTTGAGCAGGAGGAAATCAATGACTATTCAGAGGTCTGGTTCCTGGGGCTGGGCTCCCAGAAGATCGAGGGCTCCCAAGGAGCAGCGCAGAACAACGGATATGATGATGAGCACGGCAGCTACATCAGGGTAAAGAGTTGGAGGTTTTATTCTGACATGATGACCACTAAAGCTTTTGTGTTTGACAGGATGTTAGATAAAACCCCAAATATGTGCTTAAGAGTCACATTTAGGGTATGGAACAGGGGAAAAAAATCTATAAGAAAATCCTCTTCGTATCCACAGCTTCTGCTACTTAATTTTAAAGCATATTCACATTCAGCACATGTCAGTCATAAAAACCGTGACAGTTACACTGTTCTTGCTTATGAGCCTGAGATAAGTGGTCCTGGACCAGATGCCACATGACCTTAATCCAGCAGCTGAGTCCAGCTCCCCCTGTTTAATATGGCCAGCCTTATTGTTGAATTAACAATAAAACCCCACAAACGCTGTAACAGCAGGCTGAAGTGTCCTGTGTGAATTAGACGTCTGATTGGCAGCCGTGTGTTAACGGACAATGTGCAATGAATGAGACCTTCAAGGTTGAGTGACTGACTATTATTTAGACTCTCGTGTGTCTTTTGAGGCTCATCGCACTGTCGCAGTTTAGACTGACAGTTACAGCAAAGCCAAACAGCCCAACATGGAAGATGTTTACAGTCAGGAGCAGGTCCTTTATGGCTGTAAAGGGCTTTTATACCAACTCTCCTACAGTGAAAAAGGAAAACGTGGATCCAAATTTAAAAGTTGTTTCAATTGATAACAAGTATTTTACATAACTTAATTTTTTAATTTATTAACTTAACTGAATTCAGTTTTAAGTTGAAATGTTGCTGAAGTTTGTTGCTACAAGGAGCCAATTTCGAGGAGCTGAAGAGCCACATGTGGCCCCAGAACCACAGGTTGAGGCCCCTGCTTTAAATCTACAGTATCATCTAGCTCCTATAAACAATGTGGTTTTGATCATTTTGTACAATTTAATGTTGCTGTTACTTTTTGCATTTCCCTGCAACATTAAGCCAAAAAAGTAGTTATAGACAATAAAAAGATTATATTTCATATTTCAGTAAAGCTGCTCATAGAGTCATAATGTTCTTCCTGTTGACTTCCAGGTTCTACACGACCACATTGGATACAGGTTTGAAGTTCTGGAAGTGATCGGGAAAGGTTCCTTTGGGCAGGTCCTAAAATGTCTGGACCACAAGAACAACGAACTTGTGGCCATAAAGATGATACGCAATAAGAAAAGGTGTGAGCCTAAGTTTGTCTTAATGATTTTACAAAAAATAACTTACAAGTTATTCACATATGATTCTATTAAAATGTTTTTTGATGCTTATTTACTTTTAAAACATCACATTTCTGTATATTACCCTCTATAGAGTAAATTGGTTGACTTACATTTATTAAAGATCTGATGGAGTGTTGTAAGATTTTCCCACATGCCTGCACTGTGATCGTTTTACATTTTATGAGTGTGCCAATTTGTTGAGACCAGATTTAGCCTCGTGGAAGTCGTTGCCTCGTGGTGTTATCTTACGGTCCTTCCTCACAGAGGATCGTATTGGCTGCAAAAGCCTGAGTTCTGTTAGTTAGATTCCCTCCTTCAATAATGCAGAAAACAAAAAGGTGCAAAGTGCCACAGCTCTGCTTCAGCAGAACCCTTCATTCCATTTGATGTGTTTTCTTCTGAATGAAGGTGGTTTTCTTGCTGCACAAGTTTATTAAATATAGCCATTTTGGCATCCCAGTTATTTTAGTTCCTGCCTTGCTAAACCTGGATGTTAAACATTATTCACTCAATCTGTCTGCAGGTTTCATCACCAGGCTCTGGTCGAGCTGAAGATCCTGGAAGTCATAAAGAAGAAAGACAAAGACAATCTACACAACGTCATTCACATGAAGGAGTACTTCTACTTCAGAAACCACCTTTGCATCTCCTTTGAGCTTCTGGGGTTAGTATGTGCACAAACACCCAGCTTGTAAACAAGCAGGCCTGCAAAGGAGAGTGTAATCACTTGACTGAATAATTGATCTTCTAATTGAAGGTGCGTCACCTTCACCAGGTACAGCAGAGCCATTTCTCACTTGTCCCCAGCTCTGCTAAATGTATTTATGCGAGAGTTTAGTGATTATCTTTGTACCTGAAGCCATCTATATATTGTAGGATTATTATTCCTTCATGTATTTGACGGGGCACCGTTTTGTGTCCTGGTCTGGCTTAATGACCTTTAGGGGACAACTTGGACTAGTCTAATATTACTGTCATGGTATCCTTTAGTTAAGGCCTAGATCAGGGCTCTATCTCTTACCCCATCTTGCTTCATGGTGTGAAGGATCTATTTACATACTCTAAAGAAGTTTATGCTTATCACAAGCAGCTAGATATATCAGGAGGATACATTCTGTATCTGTCTGCCTGTGGATGTTGGAACGATCATGTTATTTTCTCTGTATGTGCTTGACAGCATGTTTAATCAGCGGTGCTGATGGACACCAAATTTAGCCGCCATTTCCTGTTATTAATATAGAACCTCATTTTATAAGCGAGCTCACTTGTCTCTGGTTTCCTTTGTTCTTTCTGTACAAAGTTTATCCAGAGATGGCAAAGAAAAAAAAGCAGGATATTTAAGGAATTCAATGGAAATAAATTAAACGTGTAAATGCTCTTTAAATTTTCTCAGCATCTTGAATTAATCATGCATCTTGTTTCGTCTCTTTGGACAGGGTGAATTTGTATGAGCTCATCAAAAAGAACAACTTCCAGGGATTCAGTCTTGCTCTTATTCGTCGCTTTACCCATGCACTTCTCCGGTGTCTGCAGATGCTGCACAGAGAGAAGATAATCCACTGTGACCTCAAACCGGTACTAAACTTCACCATCTTCCATATGAGAGCCTGTTCCTGACTGGCTAACAGAGACTGTTTTTGTTCTGAATCGCTCTACCTCTCAGCTGATGACTAGTTGGGAAGATTTTCAAAACAATAACATTGGGCTCCATCTTGTGGACAGTTACTGTATTTCATCACCACGATTTTGAAGGTTTTTTCTTCTCATCAGGAGAACATTCTTCTCTCTCAACGAGGACCAGGGAACATCAAAGTGGTTGACTTTGGATCAAGCTGCTATGAACAACAAAGGGGTAAAAATATAAAGATAAAATTGCCAACTCCAGTATTGTCAACATAAATATCTGAATGCATCTCACTAGTTGTGTATTTCTCTCATTTTTCCTCCTTTTTCATTGTACTTAGTGTACACCTACATTCAGAGTCGCTTCTATCGCTCCCCAGAGGTTATACTGGGTCACCCTTACAGCATGGCCATTGACATGTGGAGTCTGGGCTGCATCCTTGCAGAGCTCTACACGGGTTATCCTCTCTTCCCAGGAGAAAGCGAAGTGGAGCAGATAGCGTGCATAATGGAGGTATGACATGGGAAATTATTAACCTTTTAACTTCCACACCAAGAAAAAAGCTAATAAAATGTGTATTTTTTGCAAGTTTTATTAGTTTGGGGCAACAAGAGTTTTTAATATAGTGTAAGGTATTATTATTGTCAAAAAAATGTATTAATAATTAAAGGTAATAGCGTTGAACTCTTTTCTTAATCCCTAATTTTTAATTTTTTTGTTTGTTTGTTTAATTCAGTGCATGTTTCCATAACATATAGGGATTCAAACATACTCTACCAAGTAGATAACCTGCAGATAAAGGGTTTAAACCATAAAATTGTCATGTTTGTGCATGTGTGTTTTAAAGAGTTCTGATGTGTGTAACACACAGGTTCTTGGAATGCCTCCAAATGATTTTGTTCAGTCAGCATCAAGAAAGAAGTTGTTCTTTGGTGAGACTTTAACTTTACGCAAATTCTGAGATGTTATTTGATATTATACAAGTTATAATTCTGCATGTAATTCAGTATATGACAGAATATAATAAAAGTAAAAGGCTTTCTTCATTTATTGACACATGCTTGCATTTTGTGTGCAGACTCTAAAGGAAACCCAAGGAACATCACCAACAGCAAGGGGAAGAAGAGGAAGCCCAGCTCCATAGAGCTCTCAGCTGCACTCAAAAACAACGATCCTTTGTTCTTAGACTTTATCCAACGCTGCCTCGCGTACGTTCAATCAGCTATTCCACCAAATGCTCTTTACATAAAAATTCATAGAGTGTCTCCTTTGTTTCTTATGCTTAACAGAAACAATTACCGGTATATATTATATTTTCTTTTTTTTTTTGGTGCTTTTCAGTTGGGATCCAACCAAACGCCTGACTCCTGATGAGGGGTTACAGCATCAGTGGATTCTGGAAGGAAATTTCAACAAAGTCCGGTCCAGAACAAAACCTACAGTCAAGAAGACCACAGACAGTTCCACCAACACAGACAAACAAGTTAACCCTGGTAAGGGCATACGCTCACCAACCAGAGGTAAAAACGATGCATCAAACATACAGTTTGGTGCAGATTGCTCAGTTGCATAATAAGATGATCGTAAAAGTTTTTGTTTTTTTCTGCAGCAGAGAAGACGAGCTCAGAAAACAGCAGTAAAGACAAGCTAAAGAGGGACAGTTCTGAAACTGGAATGAAGACGGTCTCTGCAGAGCGCCTACGGCCCATCGGGGCCTCGGCGGAGGAGGAGGTGTGTGAGGGTGAAGGTAGAAACACGCAGCAGCAAGAGGTTAACGGAGAGAGGCCCATTCATATCATCATCAAGCCTCAGGAGGAAGTAGGCACTGAAGGGAAAGATAGCCAGGACCCCCCCTCACCCTAACCGTCCAGGGAAAGCATGTTGCATTCATGGAGATTGGGGGAAATGGAAGAAAGCTGCATTTGTTTGGCTCTGTAGAAGAAATCAAAGAGCCTCAAAGCGATTACGTTGCTGTCACAGAAAATGACTGAGAGGTCAGACGTTTGGTGTTGTGTTTGGTTTGGTTTCTACCGACTTGAAGGAAGCTACTTGTTTCCCACGTGATGTGAAGAAAACAAATGTACATTAAATTAACTAACCATCAGCAAACATATATATTTTGTTCATTAGTTGACGTACACAGTTACTGTGTTTAGTTTTTTGTTCGGTGAGACTTTTCTCAGACAGTGATGTTCATCATCAGTCAGATTTTTATAGACGTAGAGATAACGTTTGTTTGTTTTTTCTGTCATTTATGAGACATAAACTTATTTGCCACATCAGAATGCTCATTTTGATTTACAGAGTAACTTTAACACTTACTGATACTGTTTCCTGTATGATTGAGTCCAGTCTTTGCTGTGCATCGAAAAAAAACCTACATTAGATCTTAAATTTGTTTAAAAAAAAAAAAAAGTTAAAAAATAAATTTTAAAAATGTAGCTATTTTTAAGTGCATGGTTAGAAACGTTATAAATCTGTTTGTTTTATTAGTTCATTCTAGAAATGATGTGTTTATTCTTCTTATTGGTCAAATATTTGTAGAACTGAGTGCATTAAGGCTGAGCCAAATGCTTTTTTAAGTGACAACAATAGAAAAATTGTCGTCTTACAAGTTGTTATTGTGAATGAAGTTGATGACATGCAGTACTTATTATTGGTTTTTTCTCTTGTTTATTGTGGGAAAATCTCAGAACCTGTTGAACAATTTTAACCAAACAATCTATATAAAATTGTATTTGTAATAGAATTTATTGTACATATTTCCACTGTAATTTCTTTTACATATGTACCACAGAACTTATTTTAAAACTTGTTGAGAATTTAGACAAGGTTTTACTTGTTGTGTTGTTACTGTATGAGATCATTTTGTACGTCTGTTATTCCTAATATTTTTGTATTTAGATCCAAAAGGACAATCCTGATAGTTTGTGCCTTGCAGTATTAGAATTTTTGCACTTTATTATTGTGTGTCTACACTTGGATTAGAAGCAGCTGCTTTCTTTCCCAACATGATTTGGGATACCCTGCCAGCACCCTTTTTATTTAACAAAGTTATCAGATGTTTATAAGGATATAAAATAATCAATTTTCTTTTTATAACAGATTCTTGTTTTTAGAGATCTAATTTCAAGTAAAGATAGCCCCAAATGTATTAGATAAGTAACTGAACATCCTGAGAAAATGGATTGTAGCTAAAAGTATGAAAAATCAAAAAAGTATATTTTATGTATTTTATTCTGAAATAAATGTTTCAAAGATTCTTTGTTTTTAGTATTTCTGGTTGTTTGTTTTTTTTATCATGAGCTCACAATTTAACCTGATATTAAACTGAAATCATCAATATATATATATATATATATATATATATATATATATATATATATATATATATATATATATATAATTATTTATTTATTTATTTATTATTATTATATCCCTCTGGGATTAATAAAGTATTATTATAACTGAATTGACTAAGATTTCCTGTATTTAGTTTGTTGTTTCACCAATTTTAATTCATTATGGGTGAGGCTTCTTAATCTTTTGTTTTTAGATTATTTTGTTAGTGGAAGTGTGTTTGTAAATTTTTAACTTGACACAACATGCACGTTTATATTAATAAAAAGCAAACAGTTAATGAACTTATTCGTGAATTTTAAATAGAAACATGAATACCTGAGTGCAAACTGAAGTCTAACTAATTATATTATAGCCAGTAGAATAGATCAAAGTACAGGAAGGCAGCGAGTAGTTGAGAAGTTTGCAAATAATACCAAAGTGTACATTTACTGCTGCGTGAGTTACTTATAAAAAAAATTGATAATTTCAATTGTACATTTCAGGGACTGCTTCTACGTGTACGTTGTTTAATTTTTCCGCTGTTTTGTCTTCATAAAGTAAGTTTTTTATTTTTCCAGCAGCAATCTGCCAAACTATTTTGTCCTAAGCGGTTTGCTGTAGTCAGAAAGATGGCGACCGTAATATTAGTTAGCCGTCCTGTGGGTGTCCTTTCAAAGATTTCAAGTGAGTAACGTTACAACAGTAGCCAGAACTATTTTCATATTATTCAGGTCAATATAGTATATCTTTAAATATATATATACACATACCACTTCAACACGGACTAACATTTAGGCCTAACAATCGGCTGGAGTGACCTTGCTAACAGGTTCGGCTAACTTTCCGCTAGCAGTGGTTGAAGTTGGTCACTGCATTTGTTTTTTAAGCATCATTTTTTTATATTTAGCTACTAAACAGTACGAATGTACGTGAAACAATGCACAACGCAATAAAGAATAACTTGTCATATTTGGCTATCTTCTTGTGCAGCTGTGAAGTTCGGAATCAGAATTTATCGCTTTTTGCTAACTCGGAATCGCTATTGTATTTTAATAGCTATTGATTGTACAGTGCAAATGTGTCAATGTGCAAAAAAAAGTTGTTATATTTTTGTTCAAAATAATTATGAGCATCGATAAGACTGAAAATGTAGAAACGGATTTATATTGGAAAAAACAACATTTCTTGTGGTAGCAAATGTATACTAGAACTACTGTAACTAATACTGTATTAGATAGATTGTGTTTATTTATATTGAGAAAAGATAGAAATTTAGTTATGTTGTCATTTTTGCATCTAGGGTTCATAAAGGTGCTTGAAATCCAATGTTAATCCCTTCATTTTAATGGGGTATTTCAAGGTTTTTAAAGTCCTTGGGGTTTTTTTAAAAAGTGTTTGAAACTAAATAAAATGGTTGCATATAATGAAGTAAAACAATTGTTTTGAGCAAATATGTACACAGTAAGAAAAATGTTAAAAACAGATAATGTCCTGGTACGTTTCTGACAGTTGTTTTTCTATTAAGTGTACAGACGTTTATGTTTATCCTAATGCAGATTTTAATTAAATAATTAAAAATAGAGTTAAACTCTTGTGTAAAGTTAAAAATTCAAATTTCTTCAAATTCTTAAAGTACATTTAGACCTATCCATCCATCCATCCATTTTCTGTAGCCGCTTATTCCTCCACAGAGGGTCGCGGGGCAGCTGGTGCCTATCTCCAGCGGTCAAGGGGCGAGAGGCGGGGGACACCCTGGACGGGTCGCCAGTCCATCGCAGGGCCACACAGAGACGAACGAGACAAACAACCACACACCCACTCACACCTAAGGACAATTTACCAGCCCAATTAGCCTGACAGTCATGTCTTTGGACTGTGGGAGGAAACCGGAGTACCCGGAGGAAACCCACGCATGCACGGGGAGAACATGCAAACTCCACGCAGAGAGGCCGCAGAGCCGGGACGCGAACCCACGACCTCCTTGCTGCGAGGCAACAGTGCTAACCAGCTGCGCCACCATGCAGCATACATTTAGACCTAATTTCACATTATTTTTCTTTATTCTGTAATGTTTGTGTTAAAATAAAACACGTAAGGTGTTGGAAAAATCATTAAAAACTCCCCTTGATGGTGCTTGAATGTGCCTGAACTTGATTTTGTTAAAGGTGTAAGAACCCTGATCTATTCATTGGGCAGTTAATATCATTTGATGAATATCTTTGGCCTGCATTCTCTCCTCATAACAGGCAGCTGCTCTCCTGCTGTCTTAGCAGCTGTGTCAGGTACCACAGTCCAACAGAGGACTCTGCACCATGCTGTCATCCCTAAGGGGAAAGGAGGACGCTCATCATTCAGTGGAATAGCAGCCACAGTGTTTGGTGCCACAGGTTTCCTGGGTCGATATGTGGTCAACAAACTGGGTAAGTTTTCAACAACAAAAAAGGCAACAAACAACTTTTTTCTTATTTTTCTTTACATTGCTGTGAAAAAATGTGAAGTTCAACAGGAAATAATAAAATTAAGCAAATGTTACATGGTGTTACAGGTCGGATTGGCTCTCAGATTGTTATTCCCCACCGTTGCGATCAGTATAACCTCATGTACTTGAGGCCCATGGGTGATCTTGGACAAATTATGTTTATGGTAAGATTTATATAAATGTGTTTCTCCTGCAAAAATCACTCCCTCCAGGATTTTGCGGTGTTTTTTGTGATTGTTGCAGCCTAAAATGACTGATTTTGTGGCACATTTTTCAAAAAGTTGCAGTCAAAGTTCCAATTTTTTCAAGCTTTTTGTTTTGTTTCATTTTGTTTAGTGCTGGGCCGATAACGCCGTTAATGCGCTGCGTTAACGCGAAACTGTTATATCGCGCGATAAAAAAAATAACGTCGCTAACCTAAATTGGGTTGCTGGGTCTAGACCATTTTGATTGGTCAAAATGTATCCAAGTTGCAGTGGTTGGTCAGAGAATAATGCAAATGTGGCGAATGCTAAGGTGATTGGTCAGATTTGCGGAAAAGTTGAGGTGACTGGTGAAAATTGCAAGTCTGCGCAAAATTCATGACTGATAATTGAATTGCATTAATAGATGCGATTGCAACATTCTGGAGGGACTGAGAAATGTTGTCACGCTTGTTAAATGTGCAAGACTTGTAGTTTTTAGAGGCTTAAATGAAATAATAGTTGTCTTGTTTTTGTTCTTTTTTGTATGAAAGGAGTGGGATGCAAGAAACAAGGACTCCATCCAACGGGCCATAGAGCACTCTAATGTTGTCATCAATCTGGTGGGCAGAGAATGGGAAACAAGGTATATCTTTGAAAACCCTACATCTGGTTTAGATTGTGTGTTCTAAGTGGGTTTGCATTGTAATTTTAAAGATTGTTTTAAACAGGAATTGTTTAAGTGTTTTCCTAATTTCCTTTCTTATTTTTTGTCTTTAATACAGAAACTATCGCTTTGAAGATGTCTTCGTGACAGTCCCCCAGCAGCTTGCCAGGGCAGCAAAAGAAGCCGGAGTCCCAAAGTTCATTCATGTGTCACACATCAATGCTGACATTCGCAGCCCTTCCAAATACCTGAGGAATAAAGTAGGTCACCGTTTTTAGATTACTAACAAGTCTCAGTCAGTTAAACTTGCCTTACAAGTAAAAAAACAAAACAAGTTTTGACAATGTTGAAAAGTTAAGTTGATCTTGCTCCTAATTTTCTGTCATTATAGGCTGTAGGGGAGAACGCAGTGAGGGAAGAGTTTCCTGAAGCTATTATTATGAAGCCATCTGAGATGTTTGGGAGAGAGGACCGATTCTTCAACCATTTTGCGAGTAAGAACGTGTGTTTGGGTGACGCAACGTGGTACATCCTGTCATTTGTTATCTATAATTTTAATGCTGAAAAATAACTGCGGTTTTATCTTTGTATAAACATGTACAAGCACAGCTGTGAAGTCATTTTTCTACTTGAGTGTTTCAGTGTAGGAAATATTTGTTTTGATTTTAAACTTTTTTTCTTTGTTTTTTAGACATGCGCTGGTTTGGTAGTGCTGTTCCTCTCATTGGCCTGGGAAAGAAGACGGTGAAGCAACCAGTTTATGTAGGTTTTTCAAAGAGTTTAAACCCTCCTATATTTGCACAGTTCCACTGAATGAGATTTAGCTTTTTGTTGAAAGTTGTGTCTTGAGCTTAAGTCTTGTTTTTACTGTCAAATTTACATTTTAATGGTGTCAGTAAGTGTAGCCCCCTGGATACATATGCTGAAACAAAGATAGATAGACTCAGTTGTGTATCAAACCTACACATTTGTCTTTTTTTAAATGTCCTTTAGGTGGTGGATGTGGCCCAGGCCATTGTCAATGCTGTGAGAGACCCTGATGCTAATGGAAAGACGTATGCCCTAGTTGGGTAAGTGGACAGCTTATTACAAAAGTGATTAAATTGTTTAGATAGTACTGAAATGTGATAATTAGGTTACAGAAGTTTTCTTTTAGAGGTTTAAACGTTATGACAAACGCTCCATGTTACCGTTCTCATCTATTTTGACGTCTCATCCAAGCATGTTTCTATTTTTTTTTAAGTAATTTGATGAACATGTTCTTGTATAAAAGCAACACAAAGGCAGAGAAAACTATTTAAAATTTAAGTCAAAAGTTAAACATGTTCAGTGCTTTATATTTATAATTTTTCAGATGCTAATAAATATACAAATCTGGCATTTTAGCAAGTGGTTTAGACAGTTCTGTGTTTCCAAACACTTTAGCTTCTGACCCACAAAATTACTTGATAAAGATTTAAATTATTGCTGGTTAAACTCTACATTTTTTGCTAAAAGGCTAAATAAATTGGGGCATAATGAAAACTCATGGCACTTCATCTCATTTTCACTATTTATTGCAAAAAATTGCTTGGCATTATTTTCTGGATTTATTCGATTTCTGAAGATCTCAGGACCTAAAAATTTGCCGGTTTTTTTACCCAATTTTGAAAGCCAGTATTATAATACATAATGTTGCCAGCTTTCAGAATGTATCAGCTGATGTAAAGCAGGTTTGTCTTGTTTATTAGAAATGTTTTCTTTTAAGGCTTACTGAAGAAAAGCCAAGAGACAGTAATCTTTATTCTTAGTCTTTTGTGTTTGTCAGTTTCTGTTCTTTATTTCACTTCATGCCTATGTATCACAGATATAAAAGGATCAAGAACATTAATGGCTTATTTTGTGTTCTGTGTTGTCAAGTCCCAACCGCTACCTCCTTTGTGACCTGGTGGAGTACATTTACGCAGTGGCGCACAGACCTTTTGTGCCCTACCCTTTGCCCCGCCCACTCTACCAGTAAGCACCTCAATTTACATTTTTTTCTTGTACAGAACATGTAATTACTCAAATATGTCAAGCAACTCCACAAAGAAGCATAGCGAAGATGTTTGAATGTCTGCCAAATAGTAAATTTTATTAGGGCGTGCTGCGAAGCAAAGCACACCTATTACTTTGTTTTATTATTCTTCCGTCAACATTAATGCGGCCCGCACGGAGGGTTGCAGCCAGACACATGATACATCAAAACGACCGGCTCGGTCCCGTGATGTGTGCTATTACTTTTATAAGAATTCGGAGTTACCATGGCGACGTAATTCGCAAAAAACCACGCCAAAAAACGCATTGAAAATCCCATTGGGATTGCTGAAAAAAGCCAAAAACCCACCCCTCTTCCCAGGCCTAGTGTGCGGACACACAATCACCTAGAGACTCCATTCAAAGTTTAAACGGGTCACAAGACTTTGGACTCTAACATTTGGAAGAACTGTGTTGATAGATTTTACCATTTTCTTAAAATCGCGAGAGAAGTTTAATGAAGAAATCAGATTCTGACAGAAAAAATCCTCCTCGTTTACATGTAAAATGACAGGATTTGAGGGGGGGTTCTGGACCTATGAGGGCCATTTCTGAGAAAACCGTAGGTCCTAGAGAAAAGTAGCTCCTGTATTTTTTGAAGCAGACAAAAAAAGCTACCAAATGAGATAAAAATCATGGGTGTATTCCAAACGGTTTGGGAGATACACGACGTTGTTTGTGAGGGAAGGACATTTCTCAAACTGCTTCACTCTGAGTCATGTGACCTCAGAGGGTGACATGGCAGATTTTTAAAAGTTCTAATCACAAACAACATCGAATATTTCCGTAACCGTTTGGACTACAGTCATAATTTGACCTCTGTGATTGGGGATTTTTGTCTGCTTTCTGGTGAAGTGATTTTCATGTCTCTGTGACCTACGGTTTGCTCACAAGTTGCCAGTGAAGGTTGAGAGGAGCCACATAAAAAGGTCTCTTTTCCATGTTATTTCATCTGGATCTCTGCCTTTCAACATTTTGATGTCTTGTGAAATCGAATCGTCATTATTCGGACATAAAACATAGGACACGCATGAAAATCAGGACTATTGACCATTAAAGCCTCCTGCTTCTAACGGTGTTTAAATTTTTCTGATTGGTCTTATACTTTTTGAATGGGAACAGGTTGTTTCAGAAGAGTGATTTTCTGTTTAAACAGCCATTTGTACATCAGTTCACAGCCATGAGGCGTGCATGTGATCACTGCATGACAGGGAAATGGATCGTTCTGATTGGCTGATGCTGTTCTCATTCTTTCTAATGGAAGGGTTAAGATGACATTTGATTAGAGCAGTATCAGGCAGAACCAGCAGCTGAGAGAGCCTGCCATTTCAACACACTTTAACCTAGAAACGTCATTCTTGGTTTAAAATAGTCATGGGACTTTGGACTAGAAAATATTGAGGAACCATGTTGATTTCACTGATGCCGCCGGTAGCACGCCCTCTCAAAGTTTCTTCAGGAACTTTTCTAGTTACTATTAAAGTTTGTTTTTGTCTAGCTGCTTTTTCAAAAACATCATAAGTTGCTCATCAGAATATGTCCAACTTGATTTAAAGTAAATCTAGAAAAACAGCTCTTCTAATGTCTCTTGTTTGCAAATGTCATATCATTGTTTACTTAACAATTTATGTATTTTCAGCCTGGTTGCAAAGTTTTTTGCTCTGAATCCATTTGAGCCGTGGACAACCCCGGACAAAGTCGACAGGGTACGACCAAAAATTAAGTGCAACTATAGTTATAGAAGTTGTGAATCATTCCCAACCAAAGCTTCACCAAAATTAACTTTTTATTTTCTAGTTTCACACAACAGACATGAAGTACCCAGGACTTCCTGGTCTTGAGGATCTGGGAATCACAGCTTCCTCTGTAGAGGAAAAGGCGATTGAGATTCTGCGTATCCACCGCCAGTATCGTTACCTCGATGCATCTCTGGATGAGACAAAACCATCCAAGACTGTCAACTATTAAACTTCACAATGAGAAGTCTCCTAAAGTAATTTGTCTTTAACTATATTCTGTACATAAATAAAGAAATATCCTCAAAAGGTGCTTTTTGTTGTTTTGATTTCTTTTTTGTGTTGCCATGAATATAATAATGAGCAATAGCAGTAAAGACTGCAGTACTACCCTTTAGATACACTATTTTATAAAGTCTCATTTATGACTTTATTAGTTGTTTCAAAGTTGCCCTCAATGGACTTTGTGTATTCTTTTACAATTTTTACCCTTTACATTAATTTCTAAAATGAATTTTATTAAAATGTGTGATTTTAGTTGTTTTATTAGGTTACTTTTAAAAGGAATTTTTAGTCTGCATTGCAAAGAACACAGATAATAAATCCTAATATGTTGACCTTTGTTGCAACTGTGGGGATTTGACGTAAACTGATAAAATTGTCACCAATCTTAAGCCCTTGAATTATCACTGTAAGATAAACATTTACCTGTACTAGTGTATTAGTAATAAAGTAGTTCACCAATGAAGTCAGTGAAGTTCTAATAGAAGTTATAGTTTACTTAACGGTTTATATAATCTGTTAGTTTTTTTGCAGCAAAAACAATAACTGCACTTTAAATGAAAGTCATAAACTAAATGTCTCAGTTGAACACACACATGCATGAAATGTTATCTTTAAGATAAGATGTGCTACAGTTTGAGCTGTAAATCCTGCTCAGTTGAAGCTTTGCTGCATCGCTGAGAACACACAATGACCGATCTGTGAGAAATCATTATGAAGGCTTTATATCGAGCTGGAATAATTGGAGCCTTTTTACTTTTAATGTACATATTGATCTCAATGACTTCAAGCTGGAAAGAAGTAAAACCTTCTCCAGGGAAAGTCACAGATGAGAAGGTCGTGAGTGGGAAACTGGACAGGATTGAACGGACTCTAGAGAAGTTGAGTGAGTAGCATTTTCTGATGAATTTAAAAAGATGTAAATGTTTATGATTATATATTTTAAACATGTCTTTTAACAGTGCATATGATTATACATTGATCTTATCTACTTGTACTTTTTGTGCATATTTTATTGCTCTTTTATTGTTCTTTCATTCTTGTTTCATGGACCTGGAACTTTAACCCTTTATTGGGAAAGTGATCACATTTGGTAACTCCTGACACCCAAACTAAATTCAGTGCTAGCTGTGTTTTGGAATGATGAGAAAGAAACAAAAACCCTCAGAAGTCCTCACTTCAGTTCATACTTTAAGTGTTGGTTTGAAGTGCACATTTTAGCCATTTTGCTTAACTTTAAATTTCCTGATATCTCATCAAAAGGTCAGACATGGTCGAAGTGCTGTAGGATAAATGTACCAAAAACCTCTTATTGCCCGTCTTTTGAGCTATTGTCATTGCAGCATTTTTTCACATTTTTAGAAATAGTTACTTTGATACTTGCACTTTCTTTATCGACAGCTCAGTAAATGACAGACTGCCCCAGGGCAGCTGTGGCTACAGACGTCTGTCGTAGTTGACCACCATCAGTGTGAATGAGTGTATGAATGAGTAATGCAACTCAGTGAAGCGCTTTGAGTAGTGGAAAAAGCGCTATAAAAATCCAATGCATTATTATTATTATTATTTTTTATTATTATTATTATTATTATTATTATTATTATTAAATGTAATTAAACATTAACGTTAGGGCATGTTATGAGTCGTACAGTAAACTGTCATTAAAACGCTGCTCTGCAGGTACACATTAGTAACCAGATGGGCCAATTATTATTTAATTAATTAGTTACAGCAACCGCATGAAATGTTTCATTACAAACTGGTTTTTATGTTTACATTGCATTTTCTCTGGGTTTTTATGAAAACATTGTAAAAGACTGGTCCTTATTATAATGACATTTATGTTTATAAATAAATGTATATTTATGAATTTATGTGCAAATTGGAAATTAGAAAAATCTGAATTATAGAACTGCACATTATTATTACAAAGTTAAAGGTAAAGAACCCTTATTGAAGTTAAGGTTGGAATGAAATAAAGTTGAGGGTGGGTATTTCCTCAGTAACATTTTCAAACCTCTAAACAAAAGGTTCGGGTTTTCTTTTTCTGAGTTTTTTTTTATTTATTATTATTATTTTAAAAAAAACAGGCTGAAAATTCTACAAAACTCTTTAGGTGTGTTTGAAAATTTAGATTCATATAAAAAAAGATCATAATGTGCAAATGTCAGCTTTTACTTTTGAGATAATAAATGTGTCATTCTTTTCCATTTCCAAACTACAACAAAAGCAAAGCTAATAGAGGAATATGGCCAGAAGAAATCTGTTGCTGAGGTTGTTCACAAAGTGGACCAGGAAAAGCAGGTTCCTGTGGTTCCAAAGTTATACCCAGACTCCTACCTGTTTACAAACTGGGGAGACGGTCTGTCAGAGGGGGACCAGAAGGAGGCCGAGGCTCTTTTTCAGATTTATGGCTACAATGCCTTCCTAAGCAACCAGATTCCACTGGACCGGAAACTTCCAGACATGAGAGATCCCAGGTATGATTTATTAAAACAAAAGAAAACATTTCTTTTCTGATATATAACAAACGCATCATCTCACACCGTTCAGATGTCTGGAGAAGAATTACCCCAAAGACCTACCCAGCATCAGCGTGGTGCTGATCTACATAAATGAGGCTCTATCTATCATTAAGAGGGCGATACGAAGCATCATCACCAACACTCCGGAGCACCTGCTGAAGGAGATCATTCTGGTGGATGACCACAGCACTTACAGTTAGTTTAACATAATATTCTCCAAAATGTGCCTGATTTTTTTTTTTTTTACACATCAAAATAGAGGTTGTTTCATGTATAATTTGTTCTTTATCTGACCAAGGGATTTATTTTCAGATGATCTTGGAAAAACGTTACAGGATTACATAGATCAAATTCACAAAGAAAGACCTGGACTCGTTAAAAAAGTGTGGCACTCACGACAAATGGGTCTGTCCCAGTCCCGAATCACAGGCTGGGAGCACGCCACAGCTGATGTTGTAGCCATTTTAGATGCTCACATTGAAGCTACGCAGGGATGGTATGCACAAAACAACACATAACTCCTCTCTATTATGGTTATAGTAAAGTTATATAAAGAACATATTTAATTTGACCATTATATCAATGTTTCCCCTGCAGGGCAGAGCCCTTGCTGGCCAGGATCAAAGCTGACAGGACTGTCGTGGTGTCTCCTGTGTTTGATAAGGTTCATTTTGATGATCTACACGTGGAGCGATATATCCCATTCGCTCATGGCTTTGACTGGGCCTTGTGGTGCATGTATGAGTCCTTCAACCCTTACTGGCTGAAGATGAACGACGAATCTCAGCCTGGGAAGTATGTGGAAAAGGGCAAAAAACTTTCAAGTACTCTTTCATTAGATGTTACTTCATGTAAAAGTCACAAATGATGACACTGTTTTAGTAGTACTAATGTGTGTTTCATACAGGAGTCCTTCTGTTATGGGGATCTTTGCAGCAGACAGGGTTTTTCTTGGGGAAATTGGTGGACTCGATAGTGGAATGTCAGTTTACGGAGGGGAAAACGTTGAACTTGGGATTCGCGTGAGTGTCTATAAATGTTAACAGTTATAAAAAAGTTTGACATAATCACTAATGACCTCTGATGTATGTCCTGGCTCAGGTATGGCTGTGTGGGGGAAGTGTGGAGGTCGTGCCTTGCTCCCGGATAGCTCACATTGAGAGGGCACACAAACCGTACGCTCCTGATCTCAACCTTTCCATGAGGAGAAATGCTTTGAGGGTTGCAGATATTTGGTTGGATGAATACAAGAAGAACGTGTTTATTGCCTGGAACATTCCTCTTCAGGTTGTTTACTTCTCTTTAAACTCAGAGTTTATGTAAAGTGTTACAAACATTAAATGTTATTATGAGCCAACTAGAAGTGAATTCATCATCGACTGAAATTTAAATCCCTGTGAAGTCACTGAATTTGCTTACTGCAAAATTTTGATGCAGTCCATATTTTAAACATTAATATAGAATATAAATATAATGCTGTAGAAAACGTATTTGCCCAAAACCACAGACCAAAATGAATGTAAATTCATGCCTCATATTTGCCAAAAGAAATGATGAAAATTAGAGTTCTTTCATTAAAAGCTAATGTTCAGGCATTGACCTTAAGCAGGCTGTTTAATGGAAAACTCTCAAATGTGGCTGAATGTTAACAATTCTGTTAAATAAATAAGTGGCTCTTATTAAATCTTTAATAAATTTTCCTAAAAAGAATTTGATGCTCAACTATGATTAATCATTTTAGACAAACAACAGGAAAACAATACTTCAACATGTCTCTGCAGGAAAGTTAAAAATAAATCAGCTGATTCTGTCTCATTTTTCACCTCATATTTTCAGTTCAATAATTTAAATAAATACACATTTTAACTTAATTTTGTATTCTCTTATATACGGTAAATGTAAACACAGAACCATGGAATTGATACTGGGGATGTATCTGAGAGGAGAAAACTCAGAGAAAAGCTAAACTGTAAACCTTTCAAGTGGTACTTTGACCATGTCTACCCAAGTCTGGAAAGGTGGGATAATGTCTTGGGTTATGGAGTGGTAAGGGCTGATTTTCTAGACATTTACACATTGGTTTTATTATATAAAGCAGAGATGAGAATTACACTTTTGTCATCTTGCTTAAGTTGCAGAACACTCTTTTTAAGAGGTTCTGTGCAGACCAGGGAATCCTTCCTGGAAACATTCCAGTGTTGTACGAGTGCCACTTCCAACAGCCACAGGTAATGTTAAAAAAACCTACAAATTAAGTAGTGATCATGAATATATAATTCATATTTCATCTTTTTTTATTTTATATTCTGTATCAGCACTGTTACTACACCACAGACAATGAAATCATCATAGGAGGCCTCAAATCTCACAACTACAACAATAACCGCTGCCTGGTGGATCCAGGTTCTGGAAGCATTCCCACTCTGCAGGACTGCAAGATGGCTCAGCTAAACCATTTACACATGCACTGGGACTTCAGACAGGTAACAACCATAGATGTGTGCTTTTAGAGTGCCCGTGCACAATCATTAATACGGTTCGTGATGCAACAATATAAACATGTAATTTATACAACAAATAATGCAATTAAATGTAGAATGTTGTGTTTTGACTTTTGATAGTAGTACTTTGTACAACATAGATACAATTCTACAATAATAAAAAAATTAAATCCCCAGAGTCAACAATAAGATTTTGGTGAAGCAGGTGAGAAAACCCAGCCCACTTTAGAGCTCTATAACTCAGACAGACGTCAATAGAAACAGCTTTCATCATTTAAACAAGTCTCAGAGAATTAGACTTTCAATTCATAGATTTTGGTATGTTTTACAATTCAAGTTTTAAGGTTCTTGAACACTTTTCACAGAACATTTAACTGATAGTTGACAACGTCAAACTAGCTTTGAAGCTGCCAAATTGTTTTCAATCTTGCACAAACTCTTAGCTGTGCACATGTTTTAATTGTCCATCAAAATGTAGGAAGTTTTGTCTTATTCTACCCATTTTCTCTCACTATTATAAAACTTTTGGGGTTTTTTTTTTACCTAGTATCTCCCTGTGGTGCACCTTGCACACCCCAGAACTCCAATAGGCTGCCACTATGTTTCAACCTTTACTTCTCTCTTCCAAACTGGAAATGAAGGCTTGTTTAACTTGCCATATCTCCTATACAAAACATCATAGAAACATAAAGTTTCATGTGTCAGAGCCTTTTGTCACTCAGTATTCAATATTATTTTCAATACAACTTATTTTCACACAGCAAAGCAGCAGCCTTAACATTTATTTTGGTTTCAGTTCTCCAACTTCTTATACAGTTCATACATCAAAACAAACATAATGTATTCACTTAGAACATTACTGGGTTGATACTGGAATTTTGAGCTGAGGCTGCACCCTTGGATTTTTCTTCAGATGTTTCTGGCTTTATGCTAAAATCTCATCATCATTCTCTCTATCAAACATTCACAGGGCCAAGCAATCAAAAACAAAGCAACAAACAGATGCCTTGAGATTGCCCAGGGGGAAAACTTTGACTATCAACTCATCATTCAGCAGTGCAGCGGGCAGAGCTGGACGATTCAACACGTCATCAAGAGCTTCGACTTTAGTTAAAGTCCATTACTTTCATAAAACTGTGAAACTGGATCTCATGTTTTTTATAGATTGAAATAAAAGTTTTGTTCAGATTTTTTTTGGTCTGCATCACTCTGGACAAAACATTTTGACACAGAATAAACTTTTTTATAACAGTCTTGGTGTATTAAATATTATGTGGCATTCCATGGATTTAAATTGTAAATCTATTTAAGCCTTCTGATCTAGATGTGTTCTGCTTTTTCCATGTATGAATCAAGCAGCCACACCTTTCATTAGAATTTCATTTTATAAGCTTTCTTGTGTCTGAAATCCCCAACAACACCCTTTAAATGAGTTTTCAACTTTTCTGCTTTCTGTATTCAACATATTTCTAGCTTTTAAGTCTATCGTGTTAAGTAAGTAGAAAGTTTCTTGCCTGCAGTTAGTTTTGCATTATCTGATTGTTGTAGCAGGAAGTTCCCCAGGCAGGCCGCATCAGAAGTACTGTATGTTCAAAGAGCTGTATACAACAAGGTATTCATTGTTCTCAACTTCTCCACAGAAGCCCACTTCAAAAGTAATCAAGCTAAATGTACATATGCAGTGGATAGGTTTTTTATTCTAAGAAAAATCAATTAAATGTAAATCTGGTGGTAAAGCAATTCAACAAGAAGCTAAGCTTAGGTTTGAACATCCAATCCAACCTTGGAACATAACTCCACCAATGTACAGAACAGAGTCACTTAACCTGATTCTTAATCTTAATGTTATTTGAGAACTTAATAGCCTACAGTAATGACTGGGGAGAAAAAAATTCAACTTTCTCACATGATGAGGCTCTAAAGTCAGCCAACAAAGGTTTGATTGAAATCTTGTTGACCAGGGTTCTACGTTTACATGCAGACAATAAAACATAAGAACACTGTAAAATGTAGTATTAGAACTTGATAAAATAAGAATAATCAGGAGCAGCTGCTTAATGAAAGGTAAAACAGCATGGGGAGATTCTGAGTACCAGAAATAATGGTGTGAAGAAATAAGTACTGGAAAATGATATTAATGAGAAAGTGTTAACTGACTATACTGGTATGTCATTTTAAAAAGTAAAGACATCACTCAGAAAGACCAGCTCATGATCAGAATATACAATGAAAATCTTAAGATGGAGATTATATTAACTAAGTCTTAACTCGATCCTAATGAGCTACAAGAAGAGACGGCTTGTGTTTGTGTCTGACAGCCTCTCATCCTGGTCCTATTGGAGGTGGATGAAGGTGTCGTTCCTCCCTACTGTCACCTGTTGTCCTGTGAATGCTCAGGAAGGAAGATTACATCGTTTGATTCAATCTGCTGGTGTCCTTAGACACAAAGCCTTTTTATCATCATCATCATCATTTATTTTTATTTCGCACATGGCTGTGCACATATTTAAACAAAATGATACAAAAAGAAAGAAAGTACACTTCTTTCGACACAACCATGATTGAAAAGGAGCAGGAAGAAGAAAATCTTATAATACCTGCCCCTTTCTTTTACATAACACAAAATATTCCAGATAGACTGTCATTCAATAACCTTACAAACAATATATTAAGTACTAATATTATATATTCACCTTTTTACAATTTCTTTTAATCAGCAAGTTTATACATTTGAAATGTTCTATTTTTATACAACCTCTTAAATTGAAAAATATTTAAACACAACTTCAACTCATTCTGTAATAAATTCCATAATTTAACACCATATATTGAAATGCAATGCTGTTTTAAAGCGGCTCTCTGGAGCATTTTTCTCTGTATCAAAGTTTTCTAAATGTTTTAAATGATATTTCAGGTCTAAACTATGATCTATGGGTTGAGTTCCACAACATCTGTCATTCTGATGAATGTTACGATCTCCCATCTTCTGCACCCGACTCTTCCTTTCGTCAGCTCCAGCTGACTTTGACAGCTCCTGGCTCCGCCCCCTGTCTCCGGAGAAACACGCCGGGCTCGCACAGCTGCAGGAGATTATGCCATCAGCTCGGCGTGGATAAAAACAGGGAGCGGTCAGCCATTCAGAGGGAAACTGAGCAGACTGGTTCTGGTGTGTGGTTTCCTACGCCTATGAAAGCCTATGAAAACCCATATTGTATATTTATTTTTTTTCAGTTGCATTTGTAATTTCTTCCACTATTTCCATTAGTGCCAAAGCTGTTGATCTATTTGATCTAAAACCATACTGACTCTCACTCAGTAGCTTGTTCTTATCAATAAATGAATCTAATTTCTGTGTAAACAGCTTTTCAAGCACTTTTGAGAACTGTGAAAGTAAAGACACTGGTCTATAATTAATAAAGCTTTTCTTATCTCCTGTCTTAAATATTGGAATGACTTTTGATACTTTCATCCTGTCTGGAAAAACACCTGATTTAAAAGAAAGATTAAAAATATAACTCAAAGGTCTACTTACACAATCAATAGTCTTTTTAACTATAGCCATGTCGATCCCATCACTGTCAGTGGACGTTTTACTTTTAAGTTTATTTACAATGGTTCTAATTTCATTCTCATTTACTTCTCCAAGAAACATTGACTGCAACACCCTATAGTTTCCACTCCCATGGCCTCCTGCCATCCCATCATCACATTTTTTATAGTCTTTGCAAGATTAGGACCTACGTTAACAAAAAATGAATTAAATTCATTTACAACATCATTTTTATTTTCAATGATCTGATTGTCATCATTAATGAACTGTCTGGGCAGGTCCATGAATGAAGAGCGATTGCCAATAATATCATTTAAAATTTTCCAAGTCCCTTTAATATTACTTTTGTTCTCCATCCATCCATCCATTTTCTGTAGCTGCTTATTCCTCCACGGAGGGTCGCGGGGCAGCTGGTGCCTATCTCCAGCGGTCAGGGGGCGAGAGGCGGGGGACACCCTGGACAGGTCGCCAGTCCATCGCAGGGCCACACAGAGACGAACGAGACAAACAACCACACACCCACTCACACCTAAGGACAATTTACCAGCCCAATTAGCCTGACAGTCATGTCTTTGGACTGTGGGAGGAAACCGGAGTACCCGGAGGAAACCCACGCATGCACGGGGAGAACATGCAAACTCCATGCAGAGAGGCCGCAGAGCCGGGACGCGAACCCACGACCTCCTTGCTGCGAGGCAACAGTGCTAACCAACTGCGCCACCATGCAGCCCTACTTTTGTTCTCATTTAACTTTTCATTATAATAGTCTCTCTTAGCTTGTCTCAGTATATTTGTCAATTTGTTTTTGTAAAGCTTGTATTGTTTTTCAGCATTCTTTGTTCTAAATTTAATAAAATCCTTATAAAGTTTATTTTTCTTTTTGCATGCATTCCACAACCCTTTTGTTATCCAAGGCTTGTTATTGTTATTTCTTTTACAGCATACTATTTTTGGACAATACTTGTCATAAAGTGACAGATAGCTCTTTAAAAAGGTTTCATAGGAAGCATTTACCTCTCCGACATAAACCCCACTCCAGTCCTCCTTTAATAGATTTTCTCTGAAGTTAGCGATTGTTTCATCAGTTCTTAATCTTGTAAATGTCTGCCTATTCTCCTCTTTCCTTTTCTTCTGTTGCCAATCATATAAAACAAATACAGGTAAATGATCACTTATGTCGTTTATCAGTAGCCCACTTGAATGTCCTATAATATTCATAAAGATGTTGTCAATCAGAGTTGCACCATTTTAAATTATTCTAGTAGGTTTTGTAATCAATGGGTGTAATCCTCGACTGTAGAGTGCATCCAGAAAATCTGATGTTTTTTATGCTTAGACACATTCAGGAGGTCTATATTAAAATCTCCACATACAATAAGTGTTTTATTTTCATTTGCTTATCCAGAATTTCCTCCATACACTCTTTAAATACCTCTATTTGACCCTGGCTTTCTGTAAACACAGGTGACAACAATATTTCCCATCCTTTCCCCTTCAATTTCCACAGTCACACACTCTAGCAGATCATCAATTACTATTGTCATATTATCAACCATTCTGGATTTCAAATCACTGTCAATATACAGGGCCACGCCCCCACCCCTCTTATTGATCCTATTATTGTAATACAACTCATAACTCTGTAGTGTTATAAAACCTGGGGTTTATTCTACACCTTCCGTAAGAACACTAATGGAGTTTTGTTAGTTTTACTCAAAGGGTGACCCTTGACACTATCACTCTTTTAGGGTTTAACGGGGATAGTTCTCTAGGTTCTTTAATTACAGGGAGTTAGTAGGACCTTTTAATATTGACAATAGAAATCTGAGTCATGGAAATAGACTTCATTATTTTATTAAGAAACACATACGACAATTATCACAGATAAGAAAGAGGTACAGTAGTTAGCAGGTAGTCAGCATTAAGTCATTCACGATGGTAAGGTGTCCTGAATTGAATCTTAAATAAGTTTTAGCAATCTGAGACTCATGAGGTTTTAGGAGACTAGGGATTTACTTAATTTAGATTAAGGATTCTGATGGAGGGGAGCTAGTTACGGATGGATCAGTAACTATTTTGAGTGAGCTAATGTTGTTAGCTTTTATCAAGAGGCCTTTAAGCTTTACCAGAGTCGTGGTTACTTAACTGCGTTCCCTGGATCGTCACTGTTGGGGGTCGGATGAGACGCGCGGAGGTGAGGTTTTCCCCCTCGGTCAGGATCAGACGGCTGCGGGGGTCGAGGACCGCCGGAGGCTACAGGTGTCGTCCGTGGATACGAGTTGAGATAACTCATCTCTAGCAGGGAGCATCTAGGCCTGGCCTTCCCATAACAGAGCGTCAGACTGAAGGTGTCTGACCTCAGAGGGAAGCTGGTTTCATCGGCTCAGACGGGCTGAGGTACCGTCTCAGGGGAGCCGGCAACTAGCGTCAGCTGTGTAGGGTTTGACAGCTGAGAGGTGAGGTCTGGTCAGCGTCAGACCAGAACCGCCCTCCTTTCTCTTAGCTTGTTCAGCTTGTTTCTCATTGAACTGGCTCTCTAGCTTCCGGGGTCGGAAGTTAAAGGGAGTCTACAAGGGACGTGGGCCAATGAGGAGTTATTAATGTCACGTGACTCAGACCGCTAACTCTTATTGGTTGTAGTAATGAGTGACGTGGTTGTCATAACCTCACATCAGTATGTATGTGAAATAATACTGAAGCAGATTAGATTCATTAATGCTGGAAGAAAATGCATTAATCATTTAAGACATTTCTGTAACAGATTAAAGTGTCATTTTAGGAAGAGACACCAAGAGTCTTTATTATTACTATTATTAAATAGAGTCCGGTGGATTCTTCCGATACGACCGTGACCTTGGAGGAATGTTGATTCAGGTTAAAACACAATAAAAGTCATTTTATTCCAAGTTATTGGGAAAAAAGATGGTTATTATTTGTGATGATCTAGAGGTCAAAGTTCAGAGGTAGTAACGCATTTGGGTTCGTTACAACCCTTAATCCTGAAATCAAAACCTTTCTCTTGGTTTAGCCATGTCTCGGACAAGGCTATCAAACTAAATTTATATTTAAATGTTTCTAAATAATCTATCTTAGTAAAATTAGCATAAATGCTTCTACAATTAAAATGTATCAACGAAAATGCATTTTCCATCTCCACCTTGTTCAAGTCATCCTCTATGTAATATTTACAAATATCAGAGGTAGAGTTAAACACATGATAATCCGGATCAATATCACATTGAAAATCATGTAATTTATGCTCCATGTAGCCCGATTTTGAAAAGGTTTGTCTACTGGGTTCAGTCATTTAGTCCTCAATCATAAATAAGTTCCTGTTCCCACAGAGAACTGTGGGCTTATATCTTCATCTTTTATATTAAGTTACCTTATTAGTCCTTTGTGATATCTTGCCGATCCATTGAATCCAATAATGTCTTTAGTTCATCTGCTGGTGTTCTCCTGTTCCTGGACCGGGGCGCCTGCCAACCTGCTGCCTGCAGCGTGGACTCCAGATCCGGCTCACTGTCTGGGGCAGGGGCGGTTCTAGGAGGGGGGCCAGGGGGGGCCCGGGCCCCCCTGACAACAAGCTTGGCCCCCCTGTGGCCCCTGCTAAATGCTGAGTTTTTTAGATTGTGCCCCTCTAAAAAAGCAGCTGGACCAAGGATGGCCCCCCCTCTGGGAGGGCCAGGCCTTGGTCTAGAACCGCCACTGGTCTGGGGTCTCCATGTTGATTCCATACTCCCGTAGCCCGACTGCTGCAGCTTGAGGGTTGTCAAATACCCTGGTTTTTCCATCTTTCTCAAATACTTTCAGTCTTGCAGGGTGAAGGAGTTTTTAATTATTATGATTCATGTCTGCTTACAAATGTATCCTGCTTGTAACCTTTTAATTTTCAGCATCAGCTTTCGATGCACAGACTAAGGGTTTTGAACAATCAAAACACATTCCATTCTTGTGAGGTATCAGCAGAACTTTGTTTTGAATCAGCAACATCAACGGAAAAAGTTATTAGTTAGCTACCTGTGAACAGTAATAAACCAACAGCAGCAGATTCTTATCTTTTTGTCATGAATGCAATCATGTGATGTTGTGCAACCTGTGTTCTAATAAATACTGAGCTGAGAAAAGATCCCGGCAGAGTTCCACTCCGATGCCTAACCAGCAGACGGGTGGTCTCTCATCCACAATGCTCAAAAAACTTAAACTGTCTGGTCTGATTCTGTTCCTTAGATCTTGGGGTTTCTAAGAGTAAAATCTCTAACACAGGGAACATTATGCGTGACTTAATTCTTCTTTCCTGGAGTTGTTTTCTTGCCTGTCTGTATTTTGCGCTCTCCTTAAACACCCGGTTTGTGAAATCTTCGTCAAAATAAATCCTTATATCATTCATCCTTATGTCCTTTTTTGTCCAAGCCGCTTGAAGGACCCTTTATAAGGATATTATAATTTTGAAAGCCCACCACTATTGATCTGGGTCGCTCGGTATGTCCATTATTCGGGCCAGCTGCCCGGTGCGCTCTTTCGATGTGGATTTCGTCTTCCACCTCCAACTTTTCCTTGATCATGTTCTTCACAAACTCAACCATGTTATTTCTTTCACTTTTTTCAGGCACAGAACAAATTCTTAAGTTTTTCCTTCTATCACGGCTTTCAAAATCCTTTATTAATAAACCCATTTCATGGCAGGCCTTTAGACTTGTTAGACTGGAAAAGAGGTGTATCAGCGAGGGCTGCATTCCACTCCTGCAGCTGCTTGTTGTGTAGAAAGACGAAGGAGTGGAACTTCCACTTGTTCCTGTGCAGGGAGCTGGGACCTGTCTCCAGAGGTCATTAAGATCACCAGTCAATCACAGGGCTACAGACAAAGTATGTTTGAAGACAGACAACCACTTGCACACACACACACACACACATCTATGGCCATCTAACCAATGTGCATGCCTTTTTTTAGTATATTAAATATGGCAGGCAATTCTGCAAATAAAATGTTTCATATTAAAAAGTTTGACACCTTTAAAATAAACAGCAAAATAGAAAGTGAGTGAATATTTGTTGAGTATTTCTTTGTTGTAATGATGCTACTTGGCAATTCGTCTTAACTTAATAATGAGAAACACAGTTAAACTTATGGGTGCTTTCCCAAACCTTAATTACTGTATTATCCTGTTCACTTAAGGTGGACTGGATGATTGCACTTTCCCACAGTTGCTAATGAAGAAAAAACAGCACATATTGTCCATTTTTACACTGTCAGGGGCCTTTAGAGTGACTCCTCCTCATCACCAGTCTGAACACATTGTGCTGTAGAGTCACGTCTCACTCCTCAAACAGGAGCTGTTGAAAGTCACCCAGCGTGGTGATGTTAAGGTGTTACACACCTGTGACTGACACATGAAGCTCAGAACATGAGTAACAGCAGAATGCCACAGCAGAGGATCATTTTTGGAGTCACACGTTTAGTTGTGTTGTATATTCCACTCGTGCATAATTCTTATTTATTGTATTGGTGGATAATCAGGCTTTTCAATAAGAACATGCAGTCAAAATCCTTTACAGCAAAGATAAATCAACCAAAGAAAATTAATTTTGAGCGAAGTTCAGAATGGTATGTAATAATGTGAGGGGGACATGTTCAGATGCACTCACTAATCACTTGATGAACAAGTCTGACGTGCGTTTTAAGGGCGTGACCCTGCTTTAAACATCGCACCTGCAGCTCCATGATGACAGCGAGCTTCAGTGGCTCACAGGGACGTTAAAATCTGGCTGTAGTGGAGATCTGACTAATAATATTGATAATATAATTGTCTAATAATACATGAATAACTGTGAGGACCGATCAAACTGTGTTTCTCCTCTGAAGCTGATTTTCAGCTGTAGATGGGCGGTGCGCTCGGAGCTTACGCGTAAAGTGACGTCACCACGTCGCTGCACTGATCAGCCTCACCTGTTGTGGCGTAAAAGTCGCATCTCCCATCAAACGCTGAATAGAAAGAATATATGTGCCAGTCCTTGTTCAACCAGGCGGACGTGATAGCGGACAGTTCGCGTTTAGAAAGTTTCACTTTTTCTTTCTTTTCTTTTGACCCATCATGAGAGCGTCGTGGTGGAAGCGGCCGGTCCTCATCGCGGGCTGTGTTGGACTCTGTGTGTACCTGGGCATGTTTCTGAGGAACGGAGCTCTACAGAGAGAGGAGTCCGACAGGGACCTGGACTCACATCGTTCCATCAGGAGCTTCTCCGATCTGGAGGCGAGCATCGGTAACCTCAGTGAGTTCACCTTTACATCAAATCTGTAAATCAGAGATGTGAAAAGAAATAAAGTAATAATTAATCATCAGATCACTAGTTAAAGGTACGTATCAGAAGATAAAGTGAGAAATTATGAGGGGAAAAAGTAGTTTACACCCTGGTGTGCTTTTCTTTAATTTCGTCCCATTAAAGGTTTGTTTTCAAAGATGTTATCCTCATGAGTTTGTGTGTCTATCAAATTATTTTGTCCCTGACTGTTCCTGTTAAGCTGGATCTCTTCTTATTTTTAGCCAAAGTTCTCAAGTCTTTCGAGCAAAAGCAAGACATCATGCAGAAAATCCTGCAAGAGGAGAGGGAAACCCAGAGAAAAGTTGCAGAGGTCCTGCAGCAAGCAATCCAATCAGGAGCCCAGCAGAAGGAGCAACCTAAGGAACAGGCAGCACCTGCAAAGAAAGACATCGGCAAAGTGTTCCCTAAGTCTCCTCTTTTCAAAGAGTGGGGGGAGAATCTGTCAGAGGACGAGCAAAGGGAGGCACAAGCTCTGTTTGAGCAGTATGGGTACAATGTTTTCCTCAGCGATCACCTCCCTCTGAACCGGAAGCTTCCAGAGACCAGAGAACCCGGGTAGAAACAGCACTTCTACATCATAACCCTGTTAAACGCTCCTGTTTTTCACCTTTCTGTTTACAGCTTGTTTCAACAAGTCATTTAAAATGTTATATCAACTCAATTACATTGTCTTTTTTAATAGGTGTCTAAAAAAGGTATATCCAAAGGACCTGCCAACCATAGGAGTGGTGCTGATCTACCTGAATGAAGCTCTATCTATTATTAAGCGAGCCATGCGAAGCATCATCGACCGAACGCCTAAAAACCTGCTGAAGGAGATAATAATGGTGGATGACAACAGCTCTAATGGTAGGCTGGTTTCCAAACAATTGGGCAACACACATGAAAACATAAGGCTCACCTGTAATTACAGTAAGATAAATGAGAGGCAGGGCAGATTTTCAAAACACGTTTCCCTATCTAAATACCTCCAACACTGTTAATGTGGCCAGACGGGTAGAACCAGCTGCTGGCTCCAACCTTCTGTGCTCCTTCGTCTTATGTATGCAGCACAAGCATTCTATTTCTAAAAGTTTATTGTTAATTGAAGGTATTCATTAAAAGATGACGCACATCGCACTGCCTTTCATGTCCGAGTTTTAAACATCTTTGTTTTAGAGAAGTTATTGAGTTATAATAGTTTGGATAATGTCTATGTTTAAACAAATGTACCTAATTTGGGATGGATGGATGTTTAGTTGATTCCAGAGGGAGCTTCAAAACAGAATCCTTGTTAATGCGTCAGGGATCTCGTACGTTTGACTCAAAAACAAAAAGCCTCACATTCACTAGATTTGATTGGTCGATTGTTTTTAGGTTTCTAGAAACTAAATTCCCCTCCATTCTCAGCAACAAGACCATGATCTGGGTCTTTCTTTAGTCATGTTGCTGGATTTAGTCACGTTTTAAGAACGGTGTTTGCACACACTTTTTAGTAAAAGTCAGTGATGGGTTGTGGTTCTTTTTACCAGGAAATTAAATTATCCCAACATCTCTTAAATTGTCTCAATTGACTAAATTCTTAAAATGTAGCTGAGGGCTGCACAAAATCACACTGAGGGCTGCGTTCGGCCCTCAGGCCACACTTTGGACATGCTTGAATAATAACTGACAGCTCATTTGGTGTCCCTTCAGACAGCAGCGCCTTTAGTAAACAGTAGAATGGATGAGTTTCTTTAGTCTTTGTGTGTTGTGAAGGACTCTCAACTACAAACACATCAAATTTGAGCTTAGAATTCTTAGAAGGAAGAGCAGTAGTCAGGTTCTGTCAGAGGTGACGGTGTAGAAATGAAGTACAGGCAGAGGGGAAGAGATGGTGCAGGACTGGGAGTACTGGGTAGGTGCTGGGTGGAGATGCTCTCTGAAAAGCTGGGTCTCTGTTCACAAAGACGAGACGCAACTTCCCTAAAAAAAATTTTTTTAATCCTCTAACCAGATTTTAGTGGGGTTGTGGTGTGATGATGTCATCAGTGTGAGGAGAAAAGAAGTGAAGGAATCGGGGAAGGAAGCAGAAATTTGAGTGAAGGTGTGGTCAAATGCATGAAATAAAAGAGTGAAATAAAAGAGTGAGCAGACTATAAAAAACTTGGCAGGTGATTAGAGGTGTGGTTCAGGTGTAACCTGCTTTTTAAATTACAAACATAAAAACATACAAAACCTTACAAACTAATTATACATTAATGAAAAATATTATAATGATGCATATTGACGACTTTGTTTTTTCTTTATCATGATCAGCTCGATAATTAATTTGTAGGAAAAATACAACTACTCTAATTGTATTAAACCATCAAGCCCAGTAAATAAAAATAAAGTGGAAGTGATGGATGCAAATTCTAAATTTTCTCATTTATGAAATGTGAGTACAAATACTGAGGTATGCTTACTATGATGAAAATATTGACAAGATAAAATATTCAAAGTGTAAAAATAACATCAGAAACAAAATTCAGCACTCAGAAAAAAAAACCTTGTTGCTTGAAATCAGTAGTCGTTTGTGTAATTCACACCCTGAATGCATGAAATGATCAACTTTTTCTGTGATCATAATAAACCCCTTCCCCCACTGGGAGGTCAGACCACACCTTGGTCACCCTAAAAAAGTAAGTATAGATCTAAAACTGGCAGACTGGGCAATTTAATTTACGTAATCGCAGTGTTTGACACGTCTGACATTACTGACTTATCATCCCTTCCAACTTTACTATTGTCTGACAAAACCTTAAAATCCTCAGACATGTTAACCAACCTGCTTCTCCTCCAATCTGTGTCTCTAACTCGTGCTCTCGCTCCTCTTGCTTAGATGTAGTGTAGGTTTTAGGCTGTTTTCCTCTGGGGCTTCTTGGCAGTCATCTCAGACGTAACTACTTTCAATAGTTCAGATTCAGAACCAGAAGTGAGATTTGTCTTCTCAAATAAGTGCTTCCAAAGCTCACTAACAACCACGATGGAGCTCTTGTTCACTTGGTTTTTCCTTGAACATTTTCATATAACGATCAAAACGGCTTCCTGAAGTGTTATTGGTGACGAGATGCCAGAACAGTATGCTGATGAATACTAACGCGAGTAGAAATGTCCTGCCTGAGACATTTTCCACATCTGCCAGTTTGGCAAAAGTTTTCACCAACACTGTGTCAAGTGTATTAATTCAATGGCAGCACATGAAAATGGTGGTGAATAGTGAATGTTGTAGTTGTTGTTTTGGTTGGGGGGGGGGGGGGTACTGACACTCTCACATGCATATAAACTGGTGTACATTCATAGGTTTAATTTAATGGTCAAAAACTCCAAAATAAGCTAAGTTTTCATTGTTTAACTTTATTAGGTCAGTGCAGATAGGAGCTATAAAACAGTTGGTGTTCTGTAGTTTGAAAACCTGAAGGGTGAGTTTGTGAATGAATGAATGAACAGTTCTCATATGTTGGCGTGCTTTGAATCTGCTTTGAATTCCGGTTGCTCTTTTTGACATATTTTTTCCGTGTGTCAGGTTTCCCCTTGCCTGATACCATCTCGTTTTATCATGTTGTGCTTTTTGTTTCAGAAAACCTGAAGGGTGACCTGGATGTTTATGTGAAGTCCCTGGAGGAGGAGAATCCGGGTCTCCGTATAACGAGAGTGAGGCACACGGTGCAGAAAGGCCTTTCGTTCTCCAGAGCATCTGG
Source organism: Callopanchax toddi (assembly GCA_006937965.1). Lineage (NCBI taxonomy): Eukaryota > Metazoa > Chordata > Actinopteri > Cyprinodontiformes > Nothobranchiidae > Callopanchax > Callopanchax toddi. Next base: position 971,216 of record SSNR01000221.1, on the reverse strand, counting down.
GGTGAGGTCTGCAACCGCCGATGTGGTGGCCATCCTGGATGCACACATTGAAGTCCATGAGCTGTGGTAGGAAACCTCAAGATTGCCTACATCTGTGTTGGTGTTTATGGGCAAGACATTTATTTCTTTACAATCAAACGGAGATAATAATCAGGGACATGTGGAGTTTTAGCATCCTACAGAGACACCTTGATTCTACCAGCTGAGATTTATTTATTATTAAAACAAACTGTACTGTATGTAGTTTAAACATTTTACTCTTGGGAGCATCCAAACTCCTCCTTGCTGTAATTATTGGACTTATGTCACTTTAATTGGGATAATTTAGCTGAGAAATCTGTTTAGTTTGCACTGACTCAGTCACTGCCCAGTAAACCACTGTCTGATCCAGACAGAACCCAGTCTGAGCCACGAGCTTGTGTAAGAGACGGTGTTGCTGCTTGTTAGGAGGCTCTTCTCAGATTCACAGCTTTCTAGGCTCGGCCCTAAAGTAGCTGCAAATAACTTGTCAGTGTGTTTTCGTAATAATACATGAGCAAACATTTGGCTTATTTGTTTCCAGTTAAGCTACAATGTGCTCATCTAAATGGGGGCTGTGTATTACACTCTGCTGTCATAATCATTGTAGTCGTAGAATGGTTTTAATATAAGGGGAAGTTGTTAATACAAAAGCTGTACTGTAGGAACAGTTGAGACTCGCTGATCCTAATCCTGAAGCACTTCTCCTTTATGTCCTCGCTCAGGGCTGAACCCCTGCTCACTCAGATCAAAGGGGACCGGACCATCGTGACTTCTCCTGTGTTTGACAGAGTCAACTTCGATGACCTCAGGGTCATCCAGTACATCCCGTCAGCGCATGCCTTCGACTGGGCTTTGTGGTGCATGTACGAGAGTTTTTCTCCTGACTATTACAAACTCAACGACAGCTCATCGCCTGGAAAGTAAGTTCAAGTGAAATCGTTCAGTTTTAGGAACTTGTTTTATTTTGTTTTGGTTCAGACTCCTCATAAAGTGGAGTCATGTGATGCAATTAGGTTTTTATAAAATACGAGTCATATTGTACAGAGAGTTTTGTGTATTTCCTACTAGTCTAGTTGAGATAGGATACAACCTGAACAAATCAATCACTTCAGGGCTGACACACACACACATTTTTAGCACCCTGAAGTGGATTCAGAAAACTTTATGAAGTAATCGGTACTAACAGTTCCCTTCCTTCGCTTTAGGAGTCCGTCCGTCATGGGAATCCTCGTGGCTGATAGGAAGTACCTTTTAGAAATCGGACTTCTCGATGAAGGAATGAAAGTATACGGTGGAGAAAATGTTGAGCTTGGAATTCGTGTAAGTACATATAGGAATTTAATCCCAAATCTAACACCCTCTGACTCAGCGTCTGGTCTGGATTTCAGCAGAATTACCCAATCAGTAAACAGCTTTTTAATCCACACTGATTGAAACAAAGGGGTTAGCATAGTAGCATAATTTCTTTTAAAAACTCATAGCCCTGATATTGAATACCATCTTTTTATTGGACATTAATACAAGAACACAAACATGTGGACTGCAGAGGGAAAGGTCGCAAGAAGATCTACAAACTATCAAATGATCGAAATAATGTGGAAATATACAAAAACAAACAAATGACACTAAAATCTAGCAAAATAAAGCAAATTACACAATCAATCAGTTTTAACAATCCTACATGTAGCAGTAAAGTAAAACCCTTAGAAGTAAGAGCAATGAACAATAGAGCGCCTTATAAAGACCGGTACCACTTCAGAGTAAAGGCTCCTTTATTAATGATTTTTAATGCTTTATAAATGTTAATTAGTTTGTAAACACCTTTATAAATATAATTAAGCAGTTATAATGCATTAGATTAAAAGAGAAAACAGGAAATTTCTTGTCAAATATTGAGTCCGTATTTAATGGAAGCCCATCCAAAGTTTATTATTATTATTATCATTATTATTATTATTATTATTATTATTATTAAAGGTTGTGAGGTTTAGACTTTACAGTGAGGTTTCTACTGAAAGTAAAAAATGGCACAAACACATGAATATGTATAACGGCCATTAACTAAAGTGATCATTTAGCAAAAAGGTATATTTTACCCAGTTAAATAAAATGTCAGTACCTGAACTTGCCATATAGTGATCCTGTCATTGATCAATATATTTTATAACTGGTTTATTATTGATTAATAATGCATATTAAAGTGTTTACAATCTACTCAAATCTATTTATGATGCATTTAGTGGCCGTATCTAAAGACTCACTAAATATATTGAGTGAAATGATTACAATAGTTTTAAAACATCAAGGCAGCAGCGTCCTTATCGTTATATGGAGACTTTATTTGCTGATGCCCTGTTCACTACAAACCACCACCTGCTTGTCTTGCATGTGGTTTTTCTGCCTAAAGTCGACACGACGACACGGCTCAGGTTTTGTTCAGCGTCAGCTCATTTACTGATGCGGTTCCTGTTGAACCTGAAAGTCAGATAGATCTGTAGCTGACTCTTCACCAGGAACTGCTGTTTACCATGTGAGACGTACGTCACACGCTAAAGTCGCAGCACTCCTGAAAAGGTAAACGCATATTCAAGTCTCGGATCTTGGGCTCTGCCTTTTGAGCATCGTTACTGGAAATAAGGCCAGGTAATGCAGTGTTTAACGTCCTAAGCATCAACGCTCATTGCAGGAATTTTTAGCCACTGGATTATCGACGCAGTGGCCGAGCAGTTTGATTTAGCAGACTTTGAAGTGGTGGTATGCTTTTAAGCACTAAATTTACCTGTATAAAAAGACATTTTGCAAACATTTTCACAACAAAGTTTAGCATTGTCGTGTTTAAATACTTTATACAAAAGGTCTTTGATTTTGTTGATGACAAAAAGTGACAAACGTCTCTGAAAAGAGCTAAAAAATCAGTGTAGGCTAAACTTCCCAAAGGTTTTGCTGATATAAAGGTATTCTGCTTATTGGAAAATAAAAAAGAGAGGAAATAGGCTCAGGTGGTTCGCCTTTTTTAATGTTTTGATGCAGTACAGTTACATTTTTAAGTAAATGGTGCATTTTCTTCTTCGTGAAGGTGTGGACGTGTGGAGGCAGCATCGAAGTCGTTCCATGCTCCAAGATTGCCCACATTGAGCGGTATCACAAGCCCTACCTGCCAGACCTGGGCCCTGCCATGAAGAGAAATGCCTTAAGGGTCGCAGAAGTCTGGATGGATGAGTACAAACACAACATCAACTTGGCTTGGAATCTGCCTTTTGAGGTCATTAAAATGAGCCTGGGGAATACAAACAGTAAATTGTGTTTCTCAGAAGGAGTTTAATGTGAAAAGTCAACAGTCTGTGAATGAAAGTGTTCATGTTTTGCATGACTGAAGTCACAATGGATCCAGTAAATCAGGTGTTTTTGTCATTTGTCTGTGCAGAATCATGGAATTGACATAGGAGATGTTTCTGAGAGGAAGAAACTCAGAGAAAAGCTGAAATGTAAACCTTTCAAGTGGTATCTGGATAATGTGTATCCTAAGTTGGACCCCTGGGACAACCTGCTTGCTTACGGAGGAGTGAGTCTGTTCTAATCAGGATTCATTACCACACTGTTTTTAAGAGATTCCTACCTCTATCTTACCGTTCGTTCCTCTGTGGGCAGATGAAGAATCTGGACTCTGAAATGTGCATAGACCAAGGTCCAGTACCAGGTCACACACCCATTGCCTTCAACTGCTACTATTACGGACCACAGGTGAGCTATCACAGCTGATCGTCCAGGAGCTCAAACCCTCTGAGGTTTTTAATTAACAGCCCTGTCTGCTCTCTTCTGTTCGATTTATTCCAGATCGTATATTACCGTGCATCTGGTGAGGTCTACATCGGTGGCATCAAGTCCCACAAATACAACGACAATCGCTGTTTAACCGACGTAGGACAGAAGAAAACAGAACCCGGTTTGTACAACTGCAAAGAGGCCATGCAGAAAGGAATGGGGATCCACTGGGATTTCACTCAGGTACGACTAAAATAGCTGGAGATTGATAATAAACTCGTATTTAAAACAATATAAATAATAAACATGAACAAACATTTGTTCCAGGGCAAAGAGCTGAAGAACAGGCAGACAAAACGATGTCTGGAAATCATAAAAGGTGTACTTCTAATACAGGAATGCACTGGCCAGAGATGGGAAATCCAAAACAAAATCAAAGACTTTTAAAGTGAAAGTGTTAAACCAACAGCAAGTGCTCTTCTCCGTTTGTCACTTAATAATAACTTATCATTATTGTCTGAAATGAGTCCTGTAACTGCTGGAATAAAACATGAAGTTGTGGTTGATTTTTGTAAAGTTAATGATGTTACCAGATTATTTGGTTTATTTATTATTTTACATTTTTAACAGTAGACTGTTTAATTTAAATAGATTAATGGTAACTTCAAGCTCCTCAACCTCCCAAAGAAGTACTTTTTTGCAGAGGCCAGTTTATAACAGATGAGTTGGTACATGTTTTAATATTTGTTAGTGTTTAGATGTTCCTGCTCTGTTTGTTTTTTAGTGGTGAATGAAGAGAAACTGCACTATAACAGCATTATTCCTTATGCTCCTTAAACAACCCAACACACACACATCTTACAGCTTGTTACTCCAGAATGATGCACAGCAATACTGATGGTTTAAGGTTTTTCTTTTGCACTTTAAAGTTGATCCTGCACTGGGATTTAGCCACAGCTATAGTGGTAATGAAACACTTCGTACAGTTTTTGCAGCTTTGTTTGTGACTTTAAGATCTAATTATTGTGACTGTTGTGAAGAATTCTTGTTTTTTGTTCACTGTAAGCTGTAAATGGGTTTTATTTCTGTAACAAGTGCAGTGATACAAATTTCTAATGCTCTAATTTTGTGTTTATGAAATAAACACGTTTATATAAAGGGTTCTCTACATGCTTTATTTCTGATGGCGTGGTTGTGCGGTAAGGGAAACAAAGATCTAAAATTAACACTTAAAAAAGTGGAAATTATGAAATGGTTGAATCACAGTAAAATAAAACAAGTAACACACACACACTGTCTGAATGACTGATGTTAAAAAAGAAATGGCTTCCCTTTTTCATCCATCTCAATTTAATTTTTTTCCTCTTTTATCTAAACTTCAGTCAAGCATTCAGTTCTGGAACACGCTACCTATATCATTAATTGGTCAAGTTAATGCTATCAAATGATCTTTTTACCACAGTTACTATACTTAATGCAGAATCTTCCAGTTTTCCTTCCAAAATCAAACTTTAAAAAATTAAATTCAATCATAATATCTTTTTTATGGGGTTATAAGGTACATAGGATTGCAAAAAAACACCTCTAAGTTTAAAAATGAGGGAGGTCTGGCACTTCCAGACTTCCTGACATAATTACTGGGCATCACATATCAAATTTATGACATATTGGTTGACTGGGACTGACGATCCTCCTGCATGGCTGCACTTAGAACGTGATGCATGTGAGCCCTATTGTTTAGGAGCTATACTGTTATCTCCCCAGATCATTGACAAATCTTTATATAATGGTAACGTAGTAATCCATAATACTATACGCATTCTAAAACAGATCAGATTACATTTTAAGTTTAAGTCTTTACCTCTTATTATTCCAATTGCAGATAGCCCATCTTTTAAGCCATCCATGTTGGATAGTAGATTTAGATCTTGGAGACAAATGGGTATATGTACTATTAGTGACTTATTTTTTACTTCATTCAGGCAGTTACAAGAGCAATACAAGCTCCTAGGGAGGGACTTCTTTAGGTACAGTATTTACAGATTAGAGATTATGTTAAAAAATATGTGCAAAGTTTTGAGTTTTTTAATGATTCTTGATAAATGCCTCCAATTTTTACCTTGTACTGAGAAATTAATTTCTCGTATCTATGAAATTTTGATGTCAATGAATTTAGATTCATCTTCTGTGAAATCTAAATGGGAGAAAGAGTTGGGTATAACAATCACTGATGTCCAGTGGGAACTAGGCTTGGAAAATGTTCATAAATGCTCACATGTTGCTAGACACAGCCTGATTCAGTTCAAAATATTACATCGTCTGCACTTTTCTAGGGAAAGACTGCATAAGATCTACTCTGATGTCTCCCCCGTTTGCCTGAAATGCTCTCTAACTGAAGACACCCTATGCCCACAGCTTTATGTTCTAAGGTTCAAAATTACTGGTTCGAGATTTTTGATTTAATATCTCAAATTATTCACGTTCAGGTGAAACCAGGCCCTCTAACAATTATCTTGGGGAACTCTGATGATATTATAAGATTAGGTAGGGCAGCTTTATTTCCTATTGTATTATCACTGCAAAAAAACTTCTCCTTAATCATTGGAAGAAAGAGGATGCTCCCCCCTCGAAACTTTGGTTTAATTATCTTATAAATACATTGCATCTTGAAAGAATTCGATACACTCTGATAAACTTTCCTCTTTTTATGAAATTTGGGCACCTCTCGCTATATTTTTACAGAAGTAGCTAGTAATTAATGGCTTCTCATGGTGTATTAATTACAATGAGGCATGGTGGGTAGTTGGGACTTGGTGGGGTTGTTTGTGGGAGGTCATTGGATGTGTTTATTGGGTAATTATGTTTTATTTTAAATTTCTTGCTTGTTATTATTTTATGTTTGTTTTTATTTTGGTTGTTTTGTATATATAAAAAGAGCGTTTCCCATCAATCTTGTAAACTTTAATGAGATTTAATTGTATGAATCGCTCAATAAATATATCATGGAAAAAAAGAAATGGCTTCCCTCACATTCTAATAAATGAATATTTAATAAACATTCTAATTTCTAACATATCACATTAAACACTTTTGTGAGGAAAAAAAGCAAAAACACAAAATCTGTAACTTGTCAAATACTTTCTCCGAGCACTGCAGACGTGCCATATCTGTGACGCTTTAAAATGCATTCATTTAATTTTGTTTACATCAGAATTGAACCTAAAAGTGATTAATTCAAAGTGGCATGAGTCTGCTGCAGTAGGATGATGATAAAGTTTGTAGAGAAGCAAAGGGACATGTGAATATTTATTTGGTCACACTACAATAAAAGCACAGTTTTCATTGGGCTTGTGTTCTTAGCAATGCAAACCTTTAACTGCTGACTAAATATTTGTGAGAGATGAACGTCTGACTCGTCTATTTGAAATGCATGACTGGTTTAAAACGTTTCTGATGAAACGATAAGGTTCCACTACTACTTTATAAATATTTGAATTTCATAACGTTGAGAAAGAAGTGCAATGAAACACAAAGGCAGATGTGTTATAAAGCGTGTTTTTTGTTAGTTTTTTTTTTATCGTAATCAGTTTTGCTGTCAATATTTTTAAAATATATTATAAAAAATAAATGAATTTCAAGCTATGAACCTATTTGCTATTTGTGCACAAGGAAATCAGAGAATCAAATAATGCATTTTGAACTGCACAGCCTTTTGTTGTCATAAGGTAAATATTGGCATGACCATCTCTGTCAACATCTGTGTGGTTAATAGCCACCTTTGGAAAACATGAATGTCCCTTTGAAAACAGTTTGTATTTTTTCCTACAACCATAAACCTTCAAAGAACGTTGAAAGAAAACGGATGATGCTTTTCCTCCCATAATGAAGATAATTCATTCTCTTTCTATTTAAATGTTTTGCTTCAAAAGGTGAAATGCTGCCTCTGAGTTTAAATATTCCTTTAACCCCCTGCCTGCAGCAGATATTTCTGTCACGTTGAAGTGACATTGTTATTTATAGGGCCACAACCACTGGTGACATCACGACAAATTAGCAGCTTGTTTTCAGGAGTTTACCATTCTTTCAAAAAAAAAGGTCACACTGGTGTGTGAATATATGACCTGTTTGGTCAGGTTGGTCAGGTTTTCAAACAGGTGATATATGGAATTCTGACACATCAGTTTGACCTTTTAGAGTTGCTATAAATACCTGAAAATTAGCCACTAATCTGTCACCATTAGGCAGCAGTCGACTGCTCCTGACAGAGGACTGTTTTTTGTTTCTTTAAGTATCTTGGTGTGTTGTTCATGAGGATGAAGTAACGGATCAGAGCTCTGCTGTAATGAGACTAGTGTTCTTCCAGACTTCTTTAGAGTTTGAGGAGTTCCTTCATCTGGATCTCAGAGCAGGGCTGCTGCTCCTCTACATCAACAGCTAGGGGCCCGGTGAGATGATTCAGGCATCTGATCAATCAGTCAATCAAAAATATTTTATTAATCATGGAGGGAAATTAGACAAGAATAATGAGGGGTCACTTTCCCCTGGAGGTGTTTAAAGTGCCACTGCAAGGAGACCCTTTGGCACACCCAGAAATAGCTGGAGGAAATATACTGTATTCTCTATCCTGGGAACACTTTGGGATTCTTAAAAGAAGGTGGAGAGGTGGAGGGATGTCTGGATTTCCTCTTGACCCTGTTACCTCTATGACCCAACCTTAGAAAACCAGAAATTTAATAAACGAATACATGAAAATAGAACCCGTCATATACCAACAGTCATTATTAATTAAAGATACGTTTGATGTGTGTGTGCAGGTGCTTCTGCTTCATGTGTTTTTTTAATGTTTCATTATTTAACTGTGAGAAAACTTGTAATGAAATTTTTAATCTCAAATAAAAAAAAAAACATTTTCAGTAAAGTAATAGGCCAACTTTACGTCGGAAAAAGCCGACATTCCACGGAAGCTCACGAATCCCTGGTTTCCTAGCAACCAGTGTGTTTGAAGACGCGACGTGTCAGGCTCCGTCTCGAGCCCGTTTCAAAGCAGACGCTACTTTCGAGTCAAAATGTTCAACACTGAGTTAATGTCGGAGCGAATCGCCAGAGAAAATCTGGAAAGACGTCGCAAAAGAGAGGCCGAAAGGCAGGAAAGGATTTTTAACGATAAAGCGAGAACGATAGGGGTAAGTATGACGTCACCGTGGTGTCGTTAGCAGGAAGCCACGGTGTTGACGGGCTTCAACTCAACACATGTGCTGGTTTGTTTTGCAGGTTGATAAGGAAGCTTTGGACAAGCAGGTGGAAGAGAAGAAGAGGGCAGAAGAAACCTCAAAGGTTGAAGAAAAGACCCGCGGTTCGTTCCTACCTGGGGTCACACGGGGTCAGCCAGGTCACCCTAGAAAACCCTATAAATGATACCAACACCTTTAATGTGTTCAGCACTTTGCTCAGTGTTGGCTGTTTTTAAAGGTGGCTCTGTAACAATATTAACAGTAAATCAAATGATCTTTAGCACTCACACCTGCAGTATACTCAGATGGTACAGCAGGTTTCTGAGGACAGTACTAATCCTGTTAAAGAGGTAGAGGTGTAAGAAACATAGAAATGGACACAATGATACATATACAGTTAAAGAATGTGGGTTTTATTATTGCTCTTCATGCTAAATGAAATCTTCTCTAAACAGATGCTGATATGCTCCAGTACGACAACTTAGCCTTTATTCACCAAAACAGACAGGAGGAGGATAACCGTGAGATGGAAAAGGCCATAGTGACTTACAGGCATCAGCTCCAGCAGCCCTGGAACCAGAGAGAGTTTGATCTGAATGACCCAGATGACATTAAAAAATTAGACCAGCGTGGGGCTCAGATGATGCTCCCTGGCCTGGTGGGAGAGGACCTGAACCATAGGAGCAGACTGAAGCGCCAAAAGGAGCAGCTTGCAGAGTGGCTCATCCAGCAGCAGGAAGAGCAGGAGGAAAGAAGGCATCAGCAAAAGATGGAAGGTTGGTGCTTTCCTTTACAATACAGGACGCATAAACACAGCTCACATTTCTGTTTTCTCTGCTAAACTTCAGAGCAGCAGTATAACCACAGCAGAACAGAAATGAACAACATGGCTGTAGAGCATCAGAACTGTGAGGTGGAGAGGAGAAAGGCAGCTGCCATCGCTATTAAAGAGCACAATCTAGCCATGGTAAGTCATTTTATCATACCAATTTAGCACTTTAAAAGACAACAAGGGTGACCAAGGTTCTTTTCAATAAAACATTAAACCAAACACAGGGTAGAAATGAAAACATATAAGAGAAGTAAAAGTTAACTAACATTTGTCAGTGGGCCAAAGAGCAGAAGTGTGTTTTTAAATGAGATTTTAAAGCAGCAAGTGAGAGCGCCTGGAAAATCATTCCAGTGTTGGACCTGCACCAGAAAAAGCTCCATCACCTCTAAATTTGCATGGAGTCTTTGGAATTATTAAAATCATCTGATCTGCTGACCTCAGAGAGTGAGACTGGGTGCAGCAATTCAGAGAGATGAGTGTAGAATCAGGCGTATGAAAAACTGTTTTTAAATGACTTTTAGAGCGAACTAGGAGCGATTGAGGAGAAACTAAAATTGGGGAGATGTGTTTGGACCAGTTAAACATTCAGCTGCAGCATTTTGAGTCATTTTGAAAATGCATTGCAATACTCAAATTTGGGGGGGGGAATGAAAGGATTATTATAAACGTTTCACACAACCTGAACTAAATGTAACTGCATAGAAATAAATGTTAAACCTACTTTAATTAGAAAACACGAGTTTCATCATAACCAGTATAGTTTCTAATAGTTATTCCAATGAGACATGCTCTTATTTTTATTTTAGTTTTTTCACCTCGTCTTTAAACACACCGCTTTTAAAACCTTCAAAGTTACTCTGTTTGGTGAAAACACTTTATCGCCTTCAAATTTTCTTTTTGTCAGATTGAGGCGAAAAAACATGAGAAGCGAGAACATAAAGAAAAGGACAACAGCCTCCAACAACAACGTGCCCTGGACATGGTGCCTGGTCTGTGTCCAGGCCACAATAGGAGAGCTCCACCTGAGAGCCTACAGCAGATCATTCAGTTCCAGAAATACCAGATAGAGGAGAAGAAGGTAAAGCTTCTTCTGAACAAGAACAGAAATACTAAAAAGCTGTCCAGGTCAAAGTTAGATGTGACCATAATCTGTGCGTTTTAGAGGATTGAGTTGGAGAGAAAGGAAGAAGAGAAGTTCTACGATCACATCCGTTTGGACTCGGCCCATTCAGCTCTGCTGATGGAGAGGCAGCAAGCAAGGCTCAACAAGCAGCTGAGGAGAAACCAGGACAGTATCAATGCTGAACTGGCCCAAATACACAAACAACAGTGAGTAATATACGTTTAAAATGTCCAATTCCAACAAACACACACACAAAAAGTCAACTTTTTTTTTGGCATTTTCAGGAGGCCCGATATTGAAAGAGGATGTATCGAAGACAGCTTCTTCTCCAAATTTAACAAGTGCAGCAGATGATGAAACAACAGTTACACTGCATGAGAGGAACAGTGAATAAAGTGAATCATACAGTCAAGAGGGGGGTTTATTTTGACCTTTTCAAAAACATCTAAACACATTTACATAGCACTGACGTGTTTGGAGAGTTCACAGCAGCCAGAAAATCTTATATTTACACAGCTTCCAGAGATTTCATTATTTATACTTGCATAAGCAAAGGTGAGATGTGCCAATCAGAACATTTGAGTTTACAACCAAATCAAAATCGACTCCATAAAAAGCCAAATAATTAACACTCATTTAAAATAATTAACATTTTATTGCACAAGCAAACGAAAGCACACGTTAAAAAACAAGACAAGCAAAAATAAAATCACATTTTGTTCCTCAACTACTTAAAAATAATAATAAATCAAACATTTTGTTATCATTAATCACCTCCCAGATTCCCTCAATCATTCAAACAAAATGAGGCAGTATGCACAATGATGCATGATAGAATTCATTAAAGTAGCACAAGCAAGTCACTTCAGTGGACCGAACAAAAAATAAAATAAAATAAAAACCATTCAACTGAATAGGGTCAGATTCAGATTTAAATTCTGTGTATTATGCTAAAGATTGCATAAAGTCAGTTGTTTTACAGAGGCATAACAAAATGCTGCAAGTATTTAAATGAATATGCAAAGAGTGCACATAAATACACTTGTTGAATAGTCGTGGTATTCTTTTCAGGGTGTTAGCAACTCCAGAAAAATACAACCTCGTTGTTTATCGGAGTATAAAAACTTTTTTTTTTAAACCCTTCGATTTAAAGCCATGTCAGTGTGACGTGCAAATTTACAGAACATTTCCAAACACACAGAGTTCTGTTCACCAAATAGTGCTGGTTAAGAATATTAATATCTATTCAAAGCAAGAGCAGAAGTTTCATGTGCAACTTAAACATCATTAAAGAAATTAGTTTTCTTTCATTTGGCTCAGATACCAGAAGTAGAATATCTAGATGATGCACGAGAGGTAATCCCTCAATCATAAAGTGCAATTACATCATTTTTCAATTAAACTAGAATGATCAGGCTGTAGATTCTACTGGACTTTATTAATTATGAATGGTCAATAAGCCTATTGTGGTCAATAAGTCCCGAGTGTGATCATGTGTAACTCGTTTCCCTCTGACGCTCAGTTGTGACACACCAGCATTCAAATTCATATTTCTTTAGATAAACAACACATGAGTCTTCTTATTTATGACACCAAAGCCTAAACAAACAATAAAATAAAGATTATTCCTGCATTTTAAACCTATAATACTTTCAGAAATAATCCTTTCATGTTTTAAAGTTGCAGCTGTGACTCTATACCAACACCAGATTTAGATTTTAGGGAAATATAATTATGCAAACCAGCCTCATATTCCTTCAACACCTCCCTGTAGCCTTTAGATAAAAACCAGGGACACTCACTCATAGTAGGGAGACAGCGCCACCTGAAGAGTAAAGCATGAACTTACTGTGTAAACCAGAAGGGCTCAGGACCCAGACAGCTCTGCTGTCTGAAGTATGACGCGTTTATTTCAGAGGTTTAGTGTTTTTTAAAGTCCATTTCAGAGACAAATTTATTCCATCTTCTTTGCCACAGAGCCAGTGTTTTTTCCTTTTGCTTTGACTCTAAAGAACTATACCTGAAAGACGGATAAGATCAGAATAAACTGGGATTAACAGAGCATGTGAAAACATGTTCTTACTTCAGCTGTACCCTGTAAATCACACCTCACCTGATAGAGTTCATCGCCAGCTGCTTAAGGGAGCCTATGTGGGATTTGATGCCTCCAAAGCCCACAAACGCTTCATAGAAGTCATAGGAGAGACCAGAGGCACCGAACATGGCCGGATCATCAGAGCTGATGACCACTGGGTGACTTTCTGACATCAGGGCTGCTGCTGGATGGTTTCGCAAATCTTTTACAAGCTTCAACACCTAAACAGGTAAACAGATGAGGAGATCTCTGCTTACAGGATTTACAGGTTCTTATAGCTGGAAGAAACGTAGCCTACAAAAGGCCAGCATACCTGGTTGGAGATAGGACATACTTCTACAGCCACTCCTTTCTTTCTGGATAAATCTTTGGCCACTGGATGGTGAAGCAGTGCGAATCCATGGCCGATACGTGATGTGTTCAAGAGCAGAGCATCTAACAAGTTCTGATCCACTTCAGTGCCCTCAAGATCTGCATGTGGTCGAGTCAAACACAACGGTTTTAAGACTGGGAGTAAAAGGACTTTTCTTTGAATATTTACCTTGACCAAAGACAGATTTAACAGACTTTTTCATTAAATGCTTTCATTTATAAACTGTAACCAAAACACCGTGTTGAATATGATTCTCAAAACGACATTTCTCATTGGAGTTTGTGTGTACTTTCTGGAAACTTCGACTCACATGAAGCACTGGTGAGCTCACCTGTCTCTCCAGCGTGGAAAAAGAAAGGAAGTGTGACCCCTTTCTCTACAGGCAGAGACAAGGCATCTCTGAAGTACCACAGGGGTCTGCCTCTGTCCTCCCGACCCACCTGTTCATCCACACAGAAGGTTAGCACCTTTCTCAACAGATACAGAAGCCATGTTAAACCTATAGTTTTTATATTTTTACTCAGAAATGGTTAAAAGCAAATATAAAGATGTTTCCTTTCACCTACAGTAGCACTGGTACAATACTGGTAATGGATCTCACCAAGTCAAAACCAGCCATAAAATCAGGGAAGGTTTTCTTCAGCTCCATGGCTTCTTCCACTGCTCTGCTCATCACCGATGCATTTACACCTCTGTAGCACACAGTTACATAAAAGTCCTCTTAATATACGACTCCAAACGCGTTGTATTTCAGGAAATTATTAATATAATTCATTTTAAAGCATTCAGAGCAGTCACCTGTGGATTGTAGCGATGACCCTCACGCCAACGAAGTCTGGATGGTTTATCGTGAACTGCCTGGTGACGTCCTGGTAGGTCTTCAGCGTCCAGACTCTGTCGTGGGTGCTGCCGTCTAACTCATATATCTACACAGCAAAGTGCATTATAACAACCAATCAACAATGGATGGATCCGAATCAAAATGGGGCAAACTGAACATGAACAGTCTGGATGTTACTGTACCTCTGGGAGGAGCGCACGTAGTTCCAGATACATGACGTTGTCCATGTAGAACTCAGTGAGGCCTTGATAGAAGTAGTCTCTGAACACAGGGGCATAAGTAACCAGACCCCATACAGCAAGGAAGGCCTGCTCAAACTTTCCCCATACCACATCCTGACTGGGGTACACCGCTTCTGGATCCCGATCAGTGAAAAGTGTCAGATTGCGCATGATGCTGAGGAGGAAAAACAAACATTTAGGGCACATTTTGCATTATTACTATGTTTAGAAGATTTCAGGCAACACACAGCATGCTTTAGTTTGTTTCTTGATATTTCTGTGCAGAAAGTTCATCACATATCACTGCTAAAAAAAAAAAACAACTAAATAATTTTGTATAACAAAAAGTAAAAGAGTGTCCAGAGAATAATAACATCTGTCCGTTCAGATTGTTCTTGTAAAATCAATTATCTTTTAAAAGTAAGTCACCTGTCGTCCAGATCTGTGGCGTTGATCATCTTGGCCCGTAGGTTTTCCAGCAGGGCCCAGGAGGAGCAACGCGGCAGCGGTTTGGGCCTCTGAGAGGAGAAGATGAATCTGACTGACTGGTTGTCAGTAAAGCACATGTAGCAGTGTGGGCGATACGTCACGTTCTTCACCAACCAGTCAACATCCACCATGGAAAAGTCATGGACATGAAGAGCTCCGCCTGAAGATATGAAAAATAGAATCACAAAAACAAAATAAACCAGGAAACCTGTCGGTTTAATCTATAAAAGCAGACATCTTTTAGTAACATCGAATGACATTAATGCAGAAAACATTGGAAAGCAACTGAGTCCCATGGAAAATGGCTGATTTAAAGACAAAAATGTTAACCTCTGCTCTTTTACAGTCAAATAACCTATATGATAGGGATGACTCTCCACCACTATGACACCAAACGTTAGCACAATATCTGCAAAACTCATAGCCATTTTTATGTTTTCTAAGGTCAGCTGTGGTGACTACCTAATCTATCAGCTGTAGATGTACATCCAATAATAATTTTCTGAAAAAGTTATTAACATCCACCCAGTGGTTTATGAGATATCCTTCTATTACAAACAACCAAACACATGTACATGCATTCTCCGTACAATCTTTATCTACTATAAATAACTGAATGCTTAAAAAATATTAAAGCGGCTCATACAAAAAGCAGCACGCTGGTTGTGTACCTTTAGGCATCTTTTGCAGCAGTTTGAAGATAGGGCTGGTTCTGATGAGCTGTCTGGCCTTAAAGAAATGCACAGCAGGAGGGAACTCTGCTCTGGCTGTCTCCTCTTGCTTCATTTTAAACAGTAGAGTGTCCAGATGCTGCTCAACATCAGTCAGCACCATTTGCCCACCTGTCTGCATGAAGGCCTCCAGCTGGATAAGAGCCTCTCTCTGCCTGGGGTCCGGGATGGACCATGCACCGGTCAGGTAGCACAGCACCAGCCACACCACAGCCACGTGGGGGCGCTGTAGCAAGACTATCATTGTCTGGAGAGCTGAGCGAGAGAGGAAAACAATAACGGATGATAAGAAAGAGCTGCTAAAAAAAGAGAAGACCTGCTTGTTTGCAGAACTGAAAACAGACGTTCTGCATCAACTTAGAGAAGAGTGGAGCATAGATTGCGGAATAGAGAGAAGAAAAAAGCAGGCTGTTGTTCCTCAGACGTTTTTACCAGGTTTAGTAAACTCTACGTGTTGTGTAAAACGAGAACCGCACGTCAAAATAATTTACCTATACTCAAATGTGCTTCATGAGCAAAGCTTTAGTTAGTGAAGATATTGTTACACGTGTTAAGTTAAAAAATCTTACTTTACCTTGCTTTAATCGTAGCTGTGAACAGTCTTGTGGGGAAAAAACCGAAGGTTGATACAGAATGCTAAACTAGTCTAGACAGCTTACTCCAGTCCACGTTGTAAACACGGTTCAGTTGCAGGTCACTTCGAAAATATAGACCCTAGAGGACTTGTTCGATGGTGTCAGTTAGAAAACTGTGTTTGCTTCCGTTCGACAGCATATTTCAATGCAGATGTGTCACAAAAAATAAAAACTTCAACGAACATAAGACGAAAAACCTTCAAAGATACACCGGGGTCTACTTGAGCGATTTTCCCTCTGCTTTGATTTCCCCAGTGCGATGTCTTCCAGGCAGCAAAGTCC
Source organism: Callopanchax toddi (assembly GCA_006937965.1). Classification (NCBI taxonomy): domain Eukaryota; kingdom Metazoa; phylum Chordata; class Actinopteri; order Cyprinodontiformes; family Nothobranchiidae; genus Callopanchax; species Callopanchax toddi. Next base: position 954,580 of record SSNR01000221.1, on the reverse strand, counting down.
CGCCTTCTTTGCTGTGATTGGCTAAACCATGACAATGTAAGCAATTTCATTGGTGCATGTAAATGTGTAAACACGGCAAGACAAAACACTGGGAATGCATTTTATCTACGTTGTTTTCGAAGAAGGCCTGTGTTAAATCTAAAATATTCATCTCTATGTATTTGATTTACTGACGTAATATGGGAAATGTAATAAAAACAATGCAAAAGAACAGGATTTATTTTCCAGACAGGTTCAGGAGAGATGAACAAATGTTAAGCTACCTAAACAAGATGATCCACTTAGGGTCAACCTTAAAGATCTTTTTAATTGATTTAGATATTTACTTCACAAAAACCTGTCAGGTTAGATTGGTTTAAAAAAAACCTAATGGTTTTATTAATAAATAAAGATCAGAATCATGATCAGAAAGATTTTTGTTGGTTTACATTACTGTATAATATTGTTTACATCATCCTGCGCATTAGGTTCAGTTAAGTATCTTCATTACGAGCCTAATTAGCATATTTTTTGTTGCCAAGTTGTCCCATTTAAACCCGAACAAAAGAATATATTACATGTGAGCTAACCAGAACCCTTTTGAAAAAAGCCTGCCTCATGTCACAGCTCAGACTCCTGCAAAGAGCAGGCAGTCAAAGCAGTGTTCAGTCTGTCCATCAAGAGGATCAACACTAATTAAAAGTGATTGTGTTGCTGTCCTTTAATAGATTACATCATTGTCTAAAGAACTATTATAGTTTAAGTACTTTTACCTTGAGTTTCTTAAATATTTTAGGATAAACTTTAATAGCATTAAATTATATATATTCTTAGTTACTGCCTGTAGTTAGAGTAACTATATTTGTCTCCTGAAAATGATTGTAAGAAAAACTCTCGCTTGAGAAAATGTATTTTATTTCTAAAACAGTATTGAAAATAATCCATTCCATTTCCAAAATAATCTATCTCAGTCAGATAAGAACATGTAAACGTCACTTTAAAATGAAAGGTACAGATCTGTTTTTCCCAATGCCGCCATGCTACTGAGGTAAAGAACAACAGTTTAAACAAAAACTTCAAGAGAAAGAGACACCAAATTTATATTAAGAACAAGTTAAAAATGTACAAACATTTTCAAAAGAGCAAATAAATATGATTCACATTTCATCACGCCTAAATGGGTTTTTTCCACTAGTGCAGAGAGATGACAGTAGAATAAAAGAGAGAATTGAACGCACGCTGAAAATCAAATGGTGCAGATTTTACACCAGAACTGCACACATACACACATCTGTACACAAAATGACAAAATCACAGCCTCTCAGAACTTTAAAGACAGCATCGTCCTTCATACAATAGACAGCATGAATGAACACCACCTTTTTTTTGGCCCTACCAGGCTCACTAAATATTCAGACAATTCCATATTTTGACAAAGTGAGTTGATGTCAACTCCTGTGTGACATTTACAAATGTGTCTCACAGCCTCTACATTTTTTTGCTGTATTTCCTTACAATGCATTCAATACCTATAACTAAGGACACTGTTATGGTGACAAACTGTATGCGGCTCATTAAGGAGTCCTGACTGGACTCCTACCCATTTGTTTAACAAGCTAAAGACAGGTTAGCTTGTAAGGTGTATAATTTATAGAGAGTCCAATTTTATAAATGCAATGCTTACATTGTCCATCATACATCGTATTATCAAATGCATCATAATTCCCCCTCAAGATAAATATTTCAAGGCCATTTTATGATTATTTTTTCAAGCCTAAACTGTGAAAGTGGTCCTAAAGAAAAGTCAGGCAGTGTCAGGGGAAGTGGGGGGGGCTTTGTAGATGCAGCGCAGTGGCTGTATGAGGTAGATTCAGTTTTTGCTGTTGTTAAACTGCACTGGGAAGAGGAAGAAGGTATTAAAAGAAAGAACATCTTTCTTTGCAGGTCACACTAATTTTACAACAAATGTACTGGCTGTTGAGAAATCATTATGATGGCAAGTGGCTTGCTATCAGATTAAGAGAAACGAACAATAAGAAATTAAACTAACATTCAATCAATGTTAATGTTAAGAAAAAACAAACACGCAAAAACACACAAGGTAGGCAAATTGTGCACTACCCTGCCTATTAAACACAATGAATAGGGACATTTTTAAATCAGCATCTTCTTGAGTTAGACTGATTAGCCAGAGCTGCAGTCTCATTTTAAATATGATGCTTCAAACAATTCACAAGAATACCCGTATCTAGAAACTGTACACCCTGAGGAAAACCTTAGTATTAACATTAGGAAGCACAAAAAAAGCATTTGTAAAAATGGCAGCGCCACGAACCAAGAACTCAAGTTCCAAACTTATGGGTGGAATGCAACAATTATTAACCATTAAGAAAACAAACTAGTGGATTAATGTATGTGTTTGTTCTGTGCATGTGCAATGTACCAGGGAGGGGAATATCTAAATGAGAATTAAAAATTATCCTCATCCAAGGCAGATCTCGTCAGTATAAGGTTGCCATTTATATATACTTTCATATATTTCTGCATTATCAGACTAATACAAGACTAACAAAGTCCACGCAATTTCAGGATGTCCAGACTGACTAAATTCATAGTGCATAACAGAATCAGGGACATTTCAATACAAATAGCTTAATCACTGCCATTCCCTCTCTGCTAAGACATTCTTAAAAAAGAAGGCAGCTTTGAAAGATGCATATATATTTTGTGTTTGGGGGGTAGAGATATCCTCAAGTTGAGAAATGTTACTCATTGGTGAAATTGGACAATGGGCTGGACGGTTGATGCTTCAGAAGATAGTTCAGTGTTGTCCTTTAATGTGCAACTACCGTGCTGCATGTATTGTCTACACATTTACTCTTACATTCACAAAAGAAACAAAGGCATCTCAAGGGGCCTGTGAGTGGACAGGGTCTGGGTGACAGTCTCATAGTGCCTCCTTTTCTACACCTGAGTTTAAAAGATATGGTTGGAATCGAAAACAGTAGTAAAAACAGGTCATCTTTTCTGTAACAGTCCAGTCGGTGGCTCCATCAAGTCCCTGGACAAGATGGTGACAAGTGACTATTAATCCATCTGTGCTTTGGCTGCTCATATAGAAGAGGGCTGTCCAGTGTTCTTGAAGGTGAAGGCAATGTCCCCTGTGTTTGGCAGGTTGATCTAATGGGTAAATGGGCTCCCGTGTGTGAGAGGATAAAAGTTTCAGCACTCATGTTGGAAAGAAACAATTCCACAGATGTTTCTGTGAGAAAGTCAGTGATTTCTCACAGATCTACAGTTATTCTGTCACTGGACCAACATGAGATCAAGTAAAGCAGTGCGTGAGAAGAAAATTGATCTCCATGGCTCAAAACAGTTCACATTTTTATGATCTTGCCAATACCAGCTGCCTGGTTGAATGTTCAAGACCAATAATGGGCAAATCTGATGTACAAGAATATCAGCAAGTGATGGATGTGTAGAGAGCCACAGTGGTCAGCGTGTGATTGGCTTCCTGACTTTGCCCATGCTTGTTGATTTTCTGTCTAAAAGAAAACAAATGTTTAGTTCTGGTATTAGTTTGAGTTTTAAAACACAAACCACAGGCACCAAACAGTATTAAAACAAAGATAACAAAACAGTTTGACAAAAGCTGAGACCAGTGGCGGCCCGTCCATAGGGGGCGCTCGGGCGCCGCCCCACCAGTCCCAAGAGGAAGAAGAAGAGAAATAGGATTACAAAATATAAAAAACTAACATAAAAATAAAACTAAACGAGCCATCCATTATATATACAATAAGTGCTGTGTATAATCTGCATTTAGGTGTAGTTTAGAAAGGTTTTCTTACTATTTTTTACTGGACCGATAGGTCGTGTTTCTTTGGGTTCTACTGCGCATGTCTGGACAGGACGCCGTCCCAACATAGCGCATTGTTTTTAGCCCCTGACGCATGCGCACTGGCAAATTTTTCCTGACGCATGCGCACTGAGTGCAAAAAATAGGAGATCGCTCGGGACGCAGGTCTTCAGCGTCCCTGTGTGACATACGCACAACGGCAGGAGTCTGGAGTGTTGCTCAGACCGAAACCGGAAGTTCTTGCTCTCTTTTTAATGGAGGGTAGAAAATGGATATTTATTCAAAGAATCCTTCTTTCCTGCTTGTGAAAACAAGCCGAATGATTCCACTTGTCCTGATTTCATCAACTCAATGGTGAGTGACTTCGTTTGTTTGTTTCTTTTTCTTAATAACAATGTGTCTGTCACGGATTTTCCCATTCAAAAACCCCATAGGCGGAGCTAGCCGCGGCTAGCAGTGCTAAGTCCTGATGAGTGAATTTATACCTTAAATAGCGAAATGTGTTTGTTGAGGTGTATGCCGAATGTTAGAGAAATACAGATACTGCTGATTGAATACGTTGGTTTATGTAGTTTAGCCCGTTTTTCATGCGTTTTCTCTACTTTTCATTAAATTGTTATGGCGTTTTAAGGAAGTTTGGTCTGACTGGGTTTGATGGGACTTATCAGTGGATTTGACTTCATTTTGTTGTTAATTCACTTCATTAGTTGAGCTGATTGTCATGACTTGCTTGGTTAGTGGTTGTTGTCTGAATTGTAACATTAATTATCTGACTGTATTAGTTAGAGATGGATTTATTTGTTTGTGGTGTCAGTAGAAAGCTAATTGTGAATATTAAGTAATGTTTTTGACTTTACCAGGTTGTTTTTTCCTTGAAACTTTTACAACTTCTGTTGTGACCACATTTTGGTTGTTTTTTATTTGTATCTGATTATATTGATATTATAAGGTCTCCTCATGAAGACTTTATGATTTCTTTACTGTTTGATGTGTAGAATTAGACCTAACAGCTCCACATTTCTAGAGAACTGGTGGTACTAGGGATTTTTACCAGAAAAATATTCAGTCAGATGAAAATATTATCATTCCCTGCCCTAGTGGTGATATGTGATTTTTTTTTGCGCATCTGAAAACTGGCTAGCAAAAATGCGCCCCACCCAAAAAAATTTTCACCAGCCGCCACTGGCTGAGACACCAAATAATCCAACATATTAATTGGAGTTTTACTCACTTTGTTCTTTTAGTATTTTCACAATCCTTGTTTACTTCCAGAGCCACCTGGTGCAGCCATCATCTGTTGTCTGTGAACAAAAATTAAACACATTTTGTTAAGATACTTTTTATCGTCATAAGATAAAAGTTTGGTACTCTTGGGTTGATAACAACTTTTCACAAATTTGACTTAAATGCCAGTGTAATAAATAAGCCTGTTAGTCATTCGCTCTTTATTCAAGGTTATAACCTAAAATTGTACAACTACTACAGCTCTGAAAGGAGGCAACTTCAGCTGCATGAAAAACTACACAATAAATGAATGAAACTTCTTACCCTGGGTGTAAGAAACGCTCTGGCACCAGGCCTCTCTGTTGAATCATCATGCCCTGAAAGTGCCCACCAGGTCTGGGTGGGCGGTACATGGCCATGCGTGTCTGACCCGGAGAGTAAGGCAGTTGCTGGGGCCGCTGCAGAGCTTCCATCAGGTGTGGATGGGGTCTCTGAGCAGCATAGCGTTCTGGATCTGGGTATGGCTGGCCTGGATAAGGTATTCTATTTCCAACTCCATCACCCTGAGACATCATGTGTGGTGGTGGGATGCCACCTTGCTGAATCCCAGGGTGCAATGCTCGAGGGTCATACATAAACCCAGATGTTAGGGGAGCAGCAGATATAGGGGGGTGTTGTTGAAGTTGCTGGATGTTGCGATGGCGGGCAGCTGCATTGTGACTATCGAGGTCCAAAATTTCTTTAGGACTTTCAGGCTGTTCTGAACTCTCGTTATGGGCCTGCTTTGCTGCATTGCCACTGCTACCAGCCTGCTCCCTGCCTTCACATTTCTCTTCCTCTGAACCACCAGTGTGTGGTCCTACTTCAGCTGCAGGGCCAGGAGATAACAGACCAGTCCCTGTAGAGCCCTCAGAACTCAGTGGTGACATATTGCTCTCCTTTGACCGACTGTTGGATCTTGCACTGGCTACAGGCAGGTAGGCGTTGGGTGGGATTGGCTGATGAGGCTGATAAGGAGACTGTTGCCATTCTTTGGGAGGGTAACCCTCTCTACTAACAGCCTGGTTAAGGGAATGAGTTTGGGAATGGGGCTGAGTGTAGTAGGCTTGCTGCTGGTACTGATGCGATGGGTAAATATTTCTAAGAGCATGAGGGTGCTGTTGTTCTGGCATTTGATAGGAGTAGGCATTTCCTCCCTGATGGTGGAAAGTGGGGTTGCTTATGGGCTGATTGTGATATGGGTGGTGAGAAGATGGTGGCATGGGTCTGTTCACGTTAGTCAGGTTGTAGTGTGGATGTAGAGGATTCCCCATACCATACTGACCCATAGCTCCATTGACCTGACCTTGAGAGTGAGGAGGCACAGCTGGACTGTGACTATGTGGCGGACCTCTCTGAGCCTGCATACCCATGTTACTTCCCATCAACTGAGTTTGATTGTGATTTGGGCTAAAAGCCTGGTGTTTATAAATACTAGTTGGTGGTCCGGGTGACATCATGGTGTGCCGTGGAGAAATGGCAGGGCCCTCTGAGTCAGGCCTACTTGTGGGCTCACTTGGTCTTTGATCTCCAAGATCTGCTGGGCTTGGTTGGGAGGGTAATAATGGGGTAGGGTGACTAGGTGGCAAAGAGGTGAGAGGGGCTGGCTGAGGAGGTCCAGGCTGAGCTCCCTGAGAGATACTCTGTGACATCCCTTGCACAGGGCTGCTCTCTGTAGAGCACTGTAGAGAGATTCTTTGGGGGGTATGTTGAGAAGGTACAGAGTGATTCTGTTCTGTGTTGTGAGTCATTTGCTGGGGAGAACTCTCAGGGTGGCTTTGAGGTGGGGAAATTGGTCTAATATGAGGCGGGGGCTGTTTTTGGGTGTTCTGATGGTGTTCACTTTGCTGATACTGTTTGTTTTCTGACATGTGCTGAGAGGAATTCTGAAACTCAGGAGCACAGGGTGGCAGTAAGGTTTGTGGAAGATGTGCAGGGCTCTGAGTGTTGTGCTGTGGACTGTTCTGTGTATGTCCAGGATGCTTATGTGGAACAGGCTCAGTGTAGCTGGTGTTACTTGCATTGACATGAGTTGAAGCTATAGTGGCACTGTTGTTTTGAGTAGAACAGATGTGGTGGACAAAACGTCCTTGTCCATCAACTTCTTGTTTGTGGCTCTCTGATAGCTCTTGTCTAAAAGGTTTCTCCTGTGATCGGCTCAAGTTTGGGGCTGGGGGACTCTGCATTCTGTCTGCTGGTGTGTTGTAATGTCCTCCTGGGCTAGTGACGACAGGGGGCTCGTCAGTGACTGAAGATACACTTTTGTGTAATGAAGCTTCATCAGAAATACAGGCAGCCAATTTGTTCTCAGGTGTTGAGCCTGTTGACATACAAAAAAAAGTTAACATCAAACGAGTATACAGCTCATACATTTCATTACAGAGTTGATGCAAACAGAGTTAAATATGATAAATTGATGACATGAATCAAATAGATCAGATTTCTTGAAGTAGGCTTCTGTGGAGTTATCTGGAGTTTGTAACTTACCCACAGTAGAAAGAAGTGAAAATCTCAGTTTGAGAATTTGAGATAAATCTTTTAAGTCCTCATGAACGAGTCAAGCTAATGGCTAGTCTAAGGCCCAATTCAGAGTGTAGTTCAGCCACGTAAAACAGCTCAAACCTCAACAGTTTTAAAGCAACTCAAACAACCATTTGATTTTAAAATTGCATAATTTTTGCATCAGATATTTACACCGATTGAGGAAACTCAACATGTTCTGTGATAGAACATGTTGATAGAAAGCAAAGTGTTCGATTAGTCAGTCTTAGTGGATGTACCTATACCATATTTATATATGTCCATATAAATGAGTTATCTCATGCAAAAGCAGTACAGTGTAATGGTATAAAATAGTGGTTTTTTTTCTGTACCTCTATGAAAAATTCCAGGTTTGAGTTGTTAGCTAGCTGAAATTCACTCCAGGTAAGACCTTAGTCATTTTATAAATTTGTTTACCACAGTGTACAATGATAATATTTTTTTATTTTAGTTGAATCCTCCTGGAGAACCTTTTGCTGATTATTCTAGCTAAATTGTTATGACTAACTAATTCACAAAACACAGAACTATCTCAAGAAATAGTCAAAAGGTAGAACATTTTACTGAACTGATGAATATTCAAATTACTACCAAATGTGACAGAAAATGTAATCAAATACTCAATAGCACTTGAAAGAGAAAGAGGATAACATTGGGGGTTGTGTTGAATGACATGTAGATCCTTTACATTTTAAAAATAACGTTTGTGTAGGGAAAGGTATGACTGAAGTTCTATCAAGCAGAACATGCATAACTTGTGAAAGCGTGAAAAAAAGATCAGGTTTACCTTTAAGATCCAAGTCTGCCTGTTGGGGGGGCAGTTTGTCTGGCTCTTTGTCTCTAGCAGGATGCAGCAGCTGAACCTCATGGGTAGGTGGGGGATGTTTAGAGGGGTGAACTGGGATGTTGCCAAGTCCTGATGGGGGCCCTGGCTGCTCAAAGTTGCCTGTATGCTGAAGAGGGGCACCAGCAGGAGGTCCAGAGGAGGCTGACAGCTGCTGCAGGGCCAACATCTCTGGGCTTTCCAGCATCGAAGACAAAAGTGTCCTGCCAGAGGAGTCTGGCTGTGGGACAGGAGCTCGTGAGGACAAGGGCCCCAGAGAGCTGGCTGCAGCAGACATTTGATACTGAGAATTAGTAGGATGTTGGGGGTATCCAGCAGCTTCTGGCCACGGTTTATGCCCCACTGGAGGAGGGATTCCACCATAACTAAAGTTACGTTGGTTCATAATGTTGGGATCCTGCATGCGCATGCCATTTAGTCTGTCCTGGCCATGGTGATTCATGCCAGACCACACGTTTGACATGCCCATACCAGAAGGCCTCAAGCCTGGGTAACTGTGCTGAACTGGTCCCTCTGGCCTTGAAAATCTGTTGGCCATCGGATGCATGGTGTGGCCCTCTGGACGGTGGTGGGATGGATACATGCTGCCTTCAGGAGGAGGTCCAGGGTGAAGGGCCATAGGGCGTGGACCCAAGGACGGGCCATGAATCGGACCCATATACCTGTGCTGTTGTCGAGGCTGTTCATTAGGATCTGGTCCCATTGTATACCTGGAGCCCATGTGAGGTCCTTCAGCCATGCGATGCTAGGTAAGATTAGGACGGAAAGTTATTAAAATATCTGTACCTAAGTATGTTTACCACCACTAAAACATAAAACTCACTTTAACTAACTGGTTAAGTTATGAACCCAGACAAAAACGACTGTTTTTATTATGATACCATAAACATAATTTAAATGTGAAGGATTTTGGTTTGTATACCTGCATGTTAAAACTGTGAGGCAAGCAGTTGAAGTTGGGGTCTCCATGTCTCGAAACATGAACTGGGTATGCAAAGCGAGGATCCATTGACAGTCTTTGGGTATACATTTGAGGACCAGGTGGTGGACGAAGCTGGTAAAACCAGACAAACATTACTTTACCTTTAGGCAGAACTTATTAGAAAAAAACTGCTGATGTAATGAATAAATAAAGTAAATCTAGATTTTAGAGTTGTCCTGTACCTGTTGTCCTGGGTGGTAAATGCCCCTGATGCCTCCTTCATAGGGGTGCTGCTGGTGTGGGGGCAGACTGTGAGGATGACCAGAGCCATTATTCCAATGAGGAGGGAGGGATGCTCGTGTAAGCTTGATGTCCTCTTCCTCTGAGCGTGTGCTGCCCTTGCCTCCCTGTGAGTTTCTCTTACGCTGGACTTGCTCCGTAGCTCTGATCAAACTCTCAGGTCCCAAATTTTTACTGTTGCGATTACGTTTTTTGTCCTTGCGCTCCTTGTCTTCCCGGCTGATGTGGAACTCTTCGTCTGTGTCGCCATCTTCTGATGGAAAGTGTTTTGATAAGGCCCGGTTAAAGCACCGTTCTAGAGACTCTGCCATGGCAGTGTATTCTAGAAAGAAACAAACATCCACATTAGTTATCCAAATGTGATAACATCTGGAAAAGGTCTCACACTCACCTACTATCTTTGCACATAAACAGTCACACAAATATGTATACCCCCTGTCATAAGCAGAATGTTCTTTCCATATTACACACAGAAATTGTCACATTAATTTAAAACAAAAGCAAAATGTTAAAAAACTAAACGTCTGTCAGAAAAAACAAAACTGCTCCACTATTCTCAGGCTAGTCCTAGCCAAATGACCAGGTCAGAGGGCGTAGGCTGACCTCTGTTTCTTCAACCTTTAGCTTCTCCTTCTGCTCCACCCAGGGCCTCCTGATATCTCTCCTCCCCCCTCTATCCCAGGGGGGGAGAGTATTCATTTGGATGGATGGCTCCAGACAGGGGGCTTGGGGCCTGGAATGTTTCTCTGGCACTGCAGGGTCCAGGTCCCCCTGAGCACTGGAGCACAACTCAATCACTCCCCATTAATCACTGTCAAGTCTGCCCTGGCCCCAGCCCCAAGACACCACCAAGTCCACCCCCTTTCTTTCCTGTGCTTACTGATACTCTCATCCTCTGTGTTTTTCCCCTGAAGTGCATTTTTTTCTTACAACCTTTGCACAGATAGAAGAAATAAATGCAAGTGGGGTTTTTTTCAGCGTGTTAATTTACCACTGTCTTCTCCATTGTACTCAACGCAGTTTTCAAACATGAGCTTCACGTCAGAAACAAACTCCTCCTTGGCAACGTACTCCCCATCACTCAGCTTCTTTTCAATGGTAGACAGATCCATGGGAGTCTAACAAGATTGATGGAAGAGTACAGTCAAAACAAATCAAATTCAACAGCAAATATATTTGTGATCGTAACTTAAAAGTTAGCACACATTAACATAAATTAAATTTCCATCAGTGAAAACAAAATACCTGGATGATTTCATGGTAATTTGGGGCGTAGGAATCATCAACGGGCTCCAAAAAGGGCCATGCATCTTTATGAGCTTTCAGGGCCTCAAGAACTAAAAAACAAACCAAATAAAAGGAGTTGAATCAAAACATTGAAACAGACATTAAAATAAGTAAACATATTTTAAATCTGTTCTGTAAGCATACCTTTATAAAGAGCAGTGTAGTCATCGTCAATATCATAGCTGAAAAGTCAGTCGTAGGGTATATTGTAAGTGGACTACATCAAGTATCATGTAAATCAGATTATTCTGAAAAGTCACATACAATTCTTTATTCTTGCGCGTTCTGAGGACAGGAGAAGGCGGCTCCAGGTTGAGGAGCTCAGGTGGCAGGTCTTTTCCCTGAGACAACAGCCAGGCCTTTTCCTCTCGCATCTTTCGCCTCTTTGCTCGCTCTGAGATCAAAAGATGAACATAGGATGCAATTAGATGCAAAAAAAAAAGAAAACCCCACCCTAATCCACCTCGTTAGTCAGATGAAAAAACTGTTTTGATGGGGGTTTTGAGGTTAAAAGTTTAATGCACTCGTTTTGATTTATATAAGTAATGTAAAAACAATTGCCAACAGCATATTTTGCCAATAAATGTTACAAAAGAAACAAATAGTATTGGCAGTATCTGGATATAACTGTTGCTGAGAGTGTGTTGTCATTATATCCTTATTTATTTGATTTATTAGCAAAGTTTGTGTATTGCTACTAGGTGAAGGTTTCTGCCATAGTTTTTTTGTAGATCAAAAGTTGAAAAGCTTGGGATCTACTCATTTTATCTGTACCTCCTTTTCTCATCGAGGATGTCAGTGTAGTCAATAAAAAACAGGCCTTGGCTATCAAAGACAGCAGCAGCTCAAAGAAGAAACACAGAATGATTCATCAGCCATCTTTCTAAGGCTCAGCTGATCAAAAGAGCAGAACTGAGAGTGCATATGTATCATTGCTTTAGCTTTTAACATGAAAGGCAGAGAGGCCTGCAAAGCCCCTGCTGTGTGGATTTAAGATGTTTGAGGGAATAATCCACATATGCAGTCCACATAGTATAGGCTAGATCTTGCTGAACATTTATAGCATTAATGAGGTTCCTCAACCGAAGCACAATCAGCAGTTCATTAACCCTTGGTAGATGAAATCAGAAGGGAGGGAGCATTTTAAAAAGTGATCAGTGATTAAAGGCGTTCAACATTCCCTCTCAGTCTCCGTGTACTATACATAAAACATAAGGCCTTGTCTGCAATGTTAAGACTTTTCAGCTGTCAAGAGCCAAATAACTGCACAGGAGACATGAAAGACAGCACGTGAACTGCCTCTTACAATACATTTTCTTCTTAATAAAGCCTTACACCTGCTTTAGACAACTGACTCCTGGGCGATGTTAAAGAACTGCTTCTTGCTGATATTTGACACTTATAAATCTTCTTTTTATTTATTTATTTAACCTTTTTCACATACCAGCAGGTTGATGTAGACGTGAGTCAATAGCAGAACCAACCTTGAAACTGTATCAATTAAAAAATAGCAGTTTTTCAACTAGAAAACAGGCTGCAGCCCTTTGTGTTCCATTCATTCACCTTCTACAGCTTTGATCTTCTCCAACTTCTCTCTCTGACGTTCTTCCTGCAGAAGCCTTTCCTCTTCTCGTCGCTGCTCAGCCAGCAGAACCTGCCTGTCCAGCTCTTCGTCTTTCTTCCTCTCCTCCTCTGATCTTGGCTTTAGATTGTCCTGGATGCAAACACAATTCTGTTGAACTGCTCTGTACTCATGTTGCTAAAAACAACAAAGTTTACAATTACTCAGAAATTTGATACAAAAACAACTGTGTGACGCACCTCCATGTCTTCCTTTATGTGATCTTCAGAGAACCATTGTGATGTGCGTATAGGAGCTGGACCCAGGAGCTTCTGTTTCTGCTCCTTTTCCTGAAAGAAGAAAAAAATGCCAAATGATTACTCTTTTTTTCTTGTTAAAGGGAGCATTTAAAAATGTATTTAATATTGTAGCATGTTCATAATGAGCATCTTTTGTGTGTTACAAGAAATATTGCGAGGAACAATAGCCATAAATGCAGCTGTTGATGAATTCTGCCTGCAGTCCAAGGAGGACCACTAAAGTCCCAAGGTCAAACAGCTTGTATGGCCTATATATAAAGCTTTGAGAGTCTCTAAGGTTCATGTCAAATAAAAAACTGAAAACTGTATTTAGTTTATCTAAAATAGCTGCTGATTCCCATCAAAAACAAAAAAATATGTTACAAAACAGAATTGCCAATAAATGAGCACATTTGACAAAAATTGTGAATTATGAAGACTGATGCAGTGTGAGAAAGTTAGTGGTGAGGGTTTTCCTCATTAGCAGTTCCAAATAAGAACTCTAAACAGAAAACGTGAAACGTTACGTCTACCAGCAACAGCACATAAATAAACTAAACATCCTCATCATAGATGACCTAAAGAATCATGCTGAGTGTTTTGATTATCAATAAAACAACTAGTAAGACCTGAAAATGTCTAAGAGTCTAATGGGGGTATGTGTACGGTTGAAGAGGAGAAAGTGGAAGATGTAGGTGGGACTCAAGAAAGCTCAAAGGAAAAAATTACAGTCTGCAACCAATTTTTCTGTTCCACCTCCGTCTTGTAGGACACACTGATATGTACTCAAGCTCCACAGCTCCACCCTACATATCCACAACCCCCTTCCATCTTTCACACACATGCGCGTGCGCACGCACGCGCGCACACACACACACACACACACACACACACACTAGGAGCGCCTCTGGTGTCACCACAGAGAGGTCGACAGAATCCTGCAGCACAGCAGAGCTGTCACTCAAGAGGCCCCATCCTGCCTCAAGGTGAGCTCCTGCTGGCTGTCAGTGTTCCAATAAATGGCTGCTGACAGCAGCTCGAGTCGTGCGGAGGCAAAGATTTTAGACAATATACAGTACAAACTACATTTGGCACACTTGCTAAAATACACCAACTCAAAAACAGATATATAAAACACGCTCACACATTCACAATTAATGTGGCCTATTGACAACAGTCACGTTTTAACCCCAACAGCGTATGAACTTGAAGTGCAATTCAGAGATTTTAAAAACCTAAACATTCCAACTACATGATTGTTCAATCACAAACAAACAGTGAAAATTACTTTTTTGCCAAGATTATTACAACCAAGTGAATTCAAAAGACAGAGCTGTTTTATTAGAATAAAGATTACATCTAAAGTGGTCGAATATCAAGTTTCCAAATAAGTGGAGCCCTATGAAATCCTTTTAAATCCTTTTTCAGAGCATGTTTTTCTCCCCAAATATCTTTGTTTTTATTCCAGTTTTATCTTTAAAAATAAAACAAACTATAAATGGAGCTTTTGAATTCGTCACACTCATATGTGTGAATAGTAGTAAAGAACTGATGAAAGACGCGCTCAACCACTGACCACTGGCAATTAGTGAGTGACCTCTGAGCTGACATCAGGCTGCCAGCAGGGTTCTTTGCTCTACTGCTGCTGCTGATGGAGAAAGGCTGAAAGGGTTTCTATAGAAACAGTCAGCACTGGTTATACATCACAGCTATAGACAACATCCACCGATCTTTGTACAAACAGGTGGAATGAAAACAGGGGCCAACCCTGAGCAGGCGTAGCAATCAATGACTAAATCCAATGAGATATCTGAAAGTAACTCAGCAGCAAAGACTAAATCAAAGAAGTCCACATGCCTTTTTTAACTGACTAAAACAACACATTTCTTTTTCACGTCACTAAAACATTGATAGCTTTTAGAAACATGAACTTTCCAAAACACAAACTAGGCTTGATTTAAATTTTTACCAAATGTACCTAAAGATTGCACACAAAAATAAATGGTGCTTCATTATTTTAATCCAAAAGATGCATTAACAATACTAAAATGAAGTAGTTGCATCAACTAATTAGGTACTTTGGTACAAATATTGGCTTTACCTTCCTAACATTTACCTGCCAAGCAAAAGTGTAAAGTTAAGAACAAAATCAGCTTTGATGTGCTCCAACAGTCTAACAGGTGTGAGTATACCAGTGATCTTCCCCTGGGGTATACACCAAGTTCTGAGAGATCAGGCCCTCTTTCAATCCAACAACACAGAGGCTCAGGTTTAAAGGAACAGTGTGAGCTCCATTACAGAACTTCAGCGATAAAATTAGGGACAAGCAGAGACCAGTTTTTCTTTGCTAAGCCATTTCTGCAACTAAAACAAGTAAGAACAATAGTTATTATAAATATATAGAAAGCACATGAACAGAAATGCAGCAGAGACTGGAAACAATTGTTGCTCTTTTCAATGTAGAAGGAATTAGAGTAAAATTTATAGAAATATAAACCTTTCAGAATTTGACCAATTAAAATCAAATATATAACTGACAAAACTGTGGTCAGCTGTCAATTATACAGGAACAAAAACAATTATTTTGTAGGTTAAGAGGTGATATTCTGCACAGCAAGGAAGTCAAATTCTGTCAACACAAGAGTAGTGTCACACAAACCAACTACATGCAAATAGATAGGTGTATAACTACTTTAAGTAGACTTTAAAAAATGATCCAGATCTCACCAGAAGATACTGTACATTGCTTAAAAGAACAAGATATATATATATATATACAGTGGGGCAAAAAAGTATTTGGTCAGCCACCGATTGTGCAAGTTCTCCCACTTAAAATGATGGCAGAGGTCAGTAATTTTCATCATAGGTACACTTCAACTGTGAGAGACAGAATGTGAAAAAAAAATCCATGAATTCACATGGTAGGATTTTTAAAGAATTTATTTGTAAATTAGGGTGGAAAATAAGTATTTGGTCATTAACAAAAATTCAACTCAATACTTTGTAACATAACCTTTGTTGGCAATAACAGAGGTCAAACGATTACTATAGGTCTTTACCAGGTTTGCACACACAGTAGCTGGTATTTTGGCCCATTCCTCCATGCAGATCTTCTCAAGAGCAGTGATGTTTTGGGGCTGTCGCCGAGCAACACGGACTTTCAACTCCCTCCACAGATTTTCTATGGGGTTGAGGTCTGGAGACTGGCTAGGCCACTCCAGGACTTTCAAATGCTTCTTACGGAGCCACTCCTTTGTTGCCCGGGCAGTGTGTTTGGGATCATTGTCATGTTGGAAGACCCAGCCACGTTTCATCTTCAAAGCTCTCACTGATGGAAGGAGGTTTTGGCTCAAAATCTCACGACACATGGCCCCATTCATTCTTTCCTCAACACGGATCAGTCGTCCTGTCCCCTTAACAGAAAAACAGCCCCAAAGCATGATGT
>SSNR01000221.1:916415-937324 GCA_006937965.1 Callopanchax toddi | reverse complement strand
TATATATATATATTTTTTTTTTTATTAAATAAAAGATATTGTGCAATGCTTGATGATGACAGTGTTTTTTTGACATCTGACCTTAAGCTCAATCATGCGGCTGATCTCAGGCAGGAAGTTTTGGCTGATGACACGGTAGAGGTGGCGGTCCTGTGGGGAGGTTTTGTCCTTGATGCTCTCTGCAAGACTGATCCACTGTTCCTCTGTATCACACACAAGGGACCAGGCGCCTCGCTTACGACCTGGCAGAAGCAAAGAGCAGAGATGCTGGATTATTGATTTAAAGGAAAAAGAACTGGGATTGTTAAGCATGTGCAAATGAGAGACACAAATATACAGATTTTTCAATATAGTCATCATGAAAATTTAAATACTTCTAAATTATTTTACCTGAGGTTGGGGGATAATCATCCAGTCCATCTTCTGTATTCACTTCTATCATTTCTCCTTCCATATCGCTAAAACAAAACAAAAATAAAACCAGATTGTATACATCTAAAATAAAATAAAAAACTATTAAGGAAGGTAAAGTAAAAAGAAATCAATAAGTAAAAGAAAAGGCAAAGAACACTAAATTAAATAAGCTGAACAGAATCATATTTTCCCAATGATTAATAATGAAATATGACTTTTAAGCAGCTGACAGGCCAGTTAATTCTACAAATGACCAACAAAAAATGATTTTATGGCATCAAACAGTTCTTAAATCTCTACGGACATTTTTTCTAGAATACTGAAGCTTCTGTTTCAACACAATACATACAAACCCCAACTAATATATTGGCAATCAAAGACCAGGTGGCAAACAGCCATCACAGCTGCTCTGACAGAGAACCACCTCTGTTGCATAATCAGCACATCTGTGCAGCACATGCACCATTCCATTCAGCATGCCACTAATTCTCTACATTAACACCGAGCTTGTCACCTTAGATAATGGTCTTCAAACTTTCTCTTCTTTGGAGGTCTTCCCCTTTTTTTCCTCTCCGGTAAAGACAGTTCAACCATTTCACTGCTGGGAAACACATGGGATAAAACAAATTATAGTTGTTTCACAGGATAATTAGCAACTGAATCCTTATTAAGGCTGTAAACAAGTGTCGGGCTACCAATATTGCAATTACAGGCCCCAAAATAAAACCACAAAAACATAACCAGTGATAAAATATAGTGGTGGTGAATTGTAGAAACAGAAATACAAAAATGTTGGTGGCAGTTACCTAAACTGGTCTTCTTTTCTCTGAAGTGGCTCTTCTTTGTACATACGAGTGCCATAGAAGTACCAGTAGAGGGCTCCATTTCCATCTTGCCCCAGAGGTTCCACCCTCAGGCTGTCTGCATCCAGCCCCTGAAGGAGGTGGGGGTGGGAACAGTGTTTCTTAAATCATATGTTTCAAGTCATCAGCAATTAGTGGATGATGTCATCCTGCCCATTGAGCCCACAGAGTTGTGAATCATACACAAACATGAGACACATTCAGTGTTTGACTGAGTATTTATGAGCAAAAACTTACTTTTTCTTTTTTTTACAAAAGCTAAAAAAAAAACATAAATTGAACTCTAAATTTACAGCAATGTAAATTAATACATTTTTAAAATGAGAAATACTTAAAAACTGGCATTTAACATTTTCCAAATACGTTTATAAGTTATAAGCTACATCATAAAAAATTATTTAGAATTTAAATGTTTTTTTAACTTGTAAGCAATAACTGATAAAACTTTAAAACAAGAACCAACTTGGGGGTCTCAGGAGAATGACCAACTTTAACTTTGTTGTAGAGTTCAAAGGAAAAAAATATATATATCAAAATTTTGGGACAAATAGCATGTAGGAATAAGAATATTTCCAATTTTGTAATGTACCTTAAGCAGGTCAAAGACATCAGCAGCGTCCAGACGATAGTCACAGAGTCGATGCAGCAGTTCCACCTGAGTACGAAGTGGGAGGTTCTCAAACGGGCCCTCATGAAGTGGGTTGGGTTTCCCTTCTTCTAGTTCCCACCGGTAGCTGATGATGTCATCCAGGTAACGGCTGAATGTCTGAGGGCTAACACACAATTGAATTCTTTTTTAAAATATTTTTTCAAAATATATATTTGACTGTTACTGATAACTATATCCGTCTTTTGAACATGTCACTGGACTCACAACTTCGATGTGACAATCATATAACATAAAATCAGCCTTTCTTTGACAACATGGGCTTTTATTTTGTCAGTTTAGGCATTTAAAAAATTTAACTGTAAACCCAAGAATACATCAATGCACCACATTTATGCAAAAAAAACTATTTTAAATTTATGTAAAAACAAACTATTTTAAATGTATGCAAAACATTTTTGCATGAATGACCTAAAACAGCAGATGACACATAAAGGCAAATGTTCATTCATTCATTCATGAACACGTTTCATGTGAAAAGTTATCAACTTTATGCAGACTGATTATATAGCTAACAATTACTTTTATACTCCTTATATTGATTCTGTTGACCAGACCTCTTGTGATGTTATGTTAATAAAATGTATGTAAAAATAAAGAGTTCACAATTTTTCAGTGGTTACTTTCGGTAGCTTAGAGAAAAAGCTACGTTCTTTATTTTTTTGAGAGACAAAGGATGTGAGACTGAGGAGAAACAGAACTGTGTGTATCAATAGGAGAAGGGTTTGTATATCAGCTATGAGTGGGTTCAGATATAAAAAGATTAGTTTGTACTTTTCAGTACCGAGTCAGATAAACCTTTGCCCCAAGTCCTTGCGGCAAAGGTTTATCTGAGCATCGCTTCAACAGCCCACAGGAAAAAGGGAAAATAAAAAAAATGGCTTATCTTGAAAAAGCAACGTGCACTTTTCACACAGCTGCAGGCTCCCCCTTCTCACTACCTAATCTCACTCCTCTGCTCTGTCCCCTTGTTTTCTCCAACATCCTCCCTCCCACCTTTCCCTTCGCTCCGGCAGAGCGTTTAACGCGTGCAGATGAAAAGGGCAGCTTTGTGAAAGGCCAGCACTGAGCGGCCACCCCCAGGATGCCAGCGCCTGTCCAGTCCAATAAAGTAGGCCGTCTTCCTGTTACTGACTGCCTGGGTGGAAAAACTGGATCACTCCTGTCTCTGTGTTTATCTCTTCAATGTAGCATCATTCTACTTTCTAATGACTGAGTAGAGTTGGGAGTTGAATAGAAGGGGAATCCCCATGAGCAACTAAACACACATGGATTTGAATACCAACCCGTCATAGTCACTTGCTCCCACATGTTCACACGGTGGTAGGAAAAAGCTTTAGTGGCAAAACCACTTTGATATCTAGCAAACACAGAGCAGGATTGCATCACACCATCCTCCACCATTTAAACGCAGTGTGAGTAAGTTCCTCTACAAGTAAAATGTGACTCAGACTTTCAATGGAAATTCCTGGGCGCTATGACTAACTTCAAAAATATTTTAATGCTAGGTTTATTTTTGAGAACTTAAAAATTGACTGCATCATTTTTCACAGTTCCCTTGATTTTTAATTAAATATGACTAATCTCCTTTGAATTTCTGTAATACAGTTCTATAATAGAAGCGATTGTGTCATAAATAAAGTAAAACAGACTACTTTAGACTTCTTTAACTGACAAATCTAGAATGAGATAAATAAAATCTGTTTTGTTATAGTATAACGTAAAGTCTAATAGGCTTTTTAGGATGTGCTGAATAAAAAACAAAGATGCAAATAATAAAATAAAATATCAAAATAGATCTTAAGTTACTGTTCTAGGTTGTTGTTATATTCTAAACTTACGTGATGTCAGTGCGTTGGTAGCATCCTTGTAATAAACAGGTGATGAGGTCACCGAGGAAGTCCAAATCCTGTTCGGACAAAGCCTTCTCAAGCTCCTGTTTAAAACAAATACAATACTATTAATGCACATTCAAAAAAACAAACAATTATTTATATTATAAGGACAAAATATACTTGTACAAAGTTAAGGTGCAACAGGTTACTTAATGTTGATTAGGTCAGCTGCACAGTCAAGGAAGTAGCAATCTTAAAAATCATGAATGTTTTAATTAAACCAAAATTAGTCACAAGAAAAGATAAATAAATCTTTAAACAGTAAATTGACACATAAATAGAGGGAAACCACATTTTTACTTGTGTTGGAGCTCTATGATAATTTAAAAAAAACACAGCACACAGATTCAACACACACGTCAAGTATGTGAAACAATCTAATTCAGTTGTTAGACCATTTTAACACAAATATGATCATTATTAGAGGTGAGCAATAATTAAAATAAGCTGCAATTCCATTTTTAAATACACGTTTATACACATAAAAACCTGAGTTTTGAAGGATGTTTTGACACTGTATAAATGTTGGTTTTGGCTGAAGTTGACAAGGGAACTACTTCTAGGCAACTTTAGGGTTATTTTTTGAAGAACTCTGTTTTTTTTTAGCTTGTTTTTAAGGATCAAACTGGTTCTCAAAATCTGTTAACGCCAGCAAGAGTAGACATGAGTCCATGTAGAATGAGAAGACTGCAGGTGAAAAAGAGGATACATTTGGGCTTAAGGAGAAATCCATGTTTAATACATGTGTAATTAGGTATTTGAAAAGGGGCAATCGTTACAATGACAGGTTACCCTATTGTGGCTGTAACTCATCTGAGCTTTGCTTTGTAAAAGGTAAATTAATGGAATATATGCAACTAAGCCAT
Source organism: Callopanchax toddi (assembly GCA_006937965.1). Taxonomy (NCBI): domain Eukaryota; kingdom Metazoa; phylum Chordata; class Actinopteri; order Cyprinodontiformes; family Nothobranchiidae; genus Callopanchax; species Callopanchax toddi. The sequence goes on along the minus strand of SSNR01000221.1, from coordinate 932,619 downwards.
ATAACAGAGATTGAGCTACAGCCAATATGAGGTAAGATGGCAGAGGAAGACAGCAGGATGGATTTGCCACTTGTCTCATTAGGGTTTCGTGATTTGCCAGAGGTGGTTGGGCAGCAGCGGTGATTCAAGTTCAGCCATGACCCCTCTCCTGCCTGGCATTGTGTTTCAACCATTCAGGTTTTATGAAGCGGCAGTAACTGGCAGAGCAAACTCTAAAAGACCTGAAAGCACCAAGGAAAGATGGCAGGCAGCAGGGGCCGAGAGCCGCAACACAGCCGTGCCCCCTCCTCTCCTCTGCTGACCAACCAAGATACAGCACCCCACACGGCCTCCCAGCATGCACTGCTCTCTTTACTGATACCCAAAAGCTCTGGAGTCGAATACGAGAAGAAAGAGAGTGAAAATGGGAATAAAGGGAGGTTCGAAATGCAAATTCCGTTTTCCTTCAGCGATGTGTCCATTTGACTTTTAAGTCAATTTTTGCCCAATGCAAAGCAAACAATTCAGGATGAATCCTGACCAAATATCCTTTAAGAGAAATAACTTTTCATCTGAGCCATGACCAATAAGAGAACATTTCCCCTCTTCCTTTTTCTCATAATTATAACTATTAAACTTTGTCCTCTCTTCTGAAATTCAAGAAACAAAGAAAAAAAGGTAAAATATTTTCAGTAATGTGGAGCTACGTATCATTGTTGTGCAGTAACTTGTTTGTTTTCAATCTGCCTCTCCCTCTCCTTGTACCTAGTTGAACCCAGAGGTCACCAAATGTCAGCATACACACCTCCTGGCCATGAAGGATGACGGAAGCCAGGAGCCAACAAGTCAGCACAATGAAAAACAGAATGGGAGGAGGGGAGAGCTAGGGAGAGGTTGAAAAACAGGATAAGATAAAGGTTTCAGCTTGAAGTTAGAAAAGACAAAAGTAGAGAAACTTAAGCCAGTTTGTTCTTGATTCTGACTCAAGATTCTGAATGATGAAATAATTTAGAATAGGTTGATAAAAGAAAACCCTAAATGACAGATACTTATGGATTGTAATAGTATTTCAAGAAGAGTTATAGAGCATGTCATAAAATCGACTGTTATTAACCACATTTTTGCTTTGTTGCACAATTTTACATAAATGGTTTATCAAAAAAAATTAAAGAGTCATCTTTTTATTATGACTTGTGCAGCATAATTTATCTCAAATGCTGAATACAATGAACCATTAGTGCTTATTGTAGTTTTAGGAGGCTGACCATGATGGAGGACTTTTTTGTTCATGGCTAGCCAAATGAGAGAGGACTACATGTCAGTGGTCGCAAGGTGATAGATTGTGATCTGTAACAACAAAGCATCTGGCTTAGGAACTGAATGTTCAGAGAAGTCAAATCCACAATGTTGGCAGTAACAGTTGGAGCAACAATCATGTGAAACTGTAACTACACTGCCTTTATTATGTTAGCAGCAACAAGTTAAGTTGTGTCTGTCCTCTTAACATAATGGTGAGTGAGCATATATAATGTCACATGTGGGTTAGATACGTTGTTTTAATTTAGGAAGGAAAAACAAAAATCCTGGAGGTTTTTTAGTCATGGAAATGCTAGAAAATGTGTATTAGTGACAGAAATGAGTAAAACTGCTAAACTTATGTTAAATAAGGATAAAATCCTTTAAAAAGTTGATATTGAAGATGGATAGTTAGTGTTGTGTCCGACATATATTGCTAGTTTTTATTATCTGATGTATTTACCTTTGTTCTTAATAGTAAATCCTGTTGTTTTATTTTATCCATTTATACCTACCGTGTGAAAAAAGTGAAAACATCTCCATAATATCTTTCTGTTTGGACAAGATGAGGGTTATTTGGCGAGTGAACTCTGAAATTTATTTTTATTGTAAATTTGATCTTTTTAACAAAGGGAAGTTACCTGTACAATATTGTTATATTTCAAATCATTTTGAGTTTTGATTTTTAAAGGTCATTTTGTAATAATTTAGCTGATCACAACATACACATGAGTTCACAATTCTGAAACAACTCTCCTTACAAAAACATCTGGAGAATTGTAAATAAAACTCTTGATTTTGATTCTAATTTAACATATTTTAGTTCAACTGCCTCCTCATCATGAGAAATACATTATTCAAACTTCAGGGCACAGATGTTTGACATGGCTCTGGAACGCTGCTCTTTCAAAGAAAATTATCATAATAAAAACATTAATTTTTATACAACTAAGAACAATAATTCTTTAAAGCCATTTGTATTTTGCAGCATCAGATAAAAGACAACAGGACTCACTAAAAGCTATAACAATTAGTTAAACTGTTTGAAGTCATGGTTTTTTCATATGTGCATCTGTTATCCAGCTGCTGACAAACTTTTATCATAAATACATTGTGTGAGTATATCTGTGTCTACAGGCGCATGCCCAAAGGATGCATTGAGATCCTGTGTTGTGCTTTTCTCTACTTCCAGGTCGCCTGTCAGCCAGCCTCTGGGCCAAAGTGAACCCATCCATCAGAGACAAACTGCACTTTGATCACATTTTGAAAAAGCTAGGGGCCACAGCTGGGGAATAAGGGGATCTGAGCACAGCACATCAGATTGGAGGGCTTCTTGCAGCCCTCATATTAACACCACCATTCTCCAACTTTGAAGTGCCACATAACATTTCAGTTGACAAGAGAGGAGGGGAATCTGTTTGGTGTATTTTTTACATTTCTTCTACCATACGATCAAATCACATATGCAAGCAAATATTTGGCCTGAATAAACTGCATGGGAAACAATGAAGTATGAAAAAAATTGTAACATGCATTATGCTCGTCAAACAGGGGGAAAATTACAACTTTTGCCACATTCATCCATGCGTGTCTCAGTTGTACTACACTGTAGTACTTTGACTGCTTCATATTAATGATCAATTGAACATAAAGATAAGAGAGCTGGATAAGCAATAAACTAACTACACAAAAGCATAAATCATAGAACAAAGCAATCAGATTTATCACTGAGTTAATGATGGAGACAAAATAGGCCATTCAGTTCCCATATTCACACAAAGACTGGAGAGTGAGTAAAGGCTTAGTCAAAAGGTGTGTCATCACTTCAGTCCACTGTGGGCCTAACTCGCAATCAGCTATTATTCACCCCAGAGATATTCACCACCTCTCTCACCAGAAACCCCCTGCTGTGTTTTTTTTACTGGCCTTACCTCTTACTCCTCTCATCCACACCATTTTGTCTTGCTGTACTGGAGTCTGTCGGGGCCTCTGAGGCATTGACAACACCCCTGCTTTTCACTCCCCACCCCACACTTTTCCTTTCTCCGTCTTTCTTATCTCTACTCTCCCTCCACACTCTGCCTCCATTAATGCCTAGTTTTGGCTTCACTATTTTCGAGTACAGTCCATACTCAAAAGAAAGCAAAATACACCATATTGTTATTTTCCTCACAAAATAATATTATGGTAAAAAACCAAATGCAATATCAAATGTAATACGTAATACAAAAACTTCATAATTACCATATTGACCCGAATAAAGTATGACCCGATAAGACGACCCCCCTTTCCAAGACAAATCTTCATGAAAAAAAAAACTAAATTCCCTTTTTAAAGAAATTATTTCTATTTAAATTTTGAGAAAGTAATTTAAATAATACCTTAATTACAGACCTTTAATATTTGCCTATTAATGCAATCACAAGGCTCTGTAATGCATATTATAGCGTGTGGGAATCTGTCAGGAAACACACTAGAGACACTGAACAAAAAATACCATAATGCAAATGGTCAGAACTTTGCTCATGACATGTCAAATCAAAAGCCTGCATGATGCTTTTACTCAGAGTCCTCTAATCAGCTGTGCTCACACATTCATCTAGTCATCACCATGATGCACCATCTTCAGACATTTCACTCCATAACTCCATATTTCCTGGCTGCCTGACAGTTGTTTGATGCCTCTGCTGCATTTGACCATCATTATCTTAAAGCGTTGTAACTCTGCCTCAGTTGTCTCTTAAGTCACCACTTTTAATCCAGTCTGCACCGACGTTGCTTTTTACAAAACGCTGGCTCCCTCTGCTGTTGCAGTCGTGTAATGACCCCAAACAACTAGACTGATTATAAGATGACCCCACATTTTCAATTAAAAAAAACTTGTGTATAACTACTGTATTAACCTGAATATAAGACAACACATTTGTCTATTCCACCATGTCATGATGCATACTGAAAGCACATGGTTGTGGCTTTATAATCAATGTAATTAGAGAAAAGTCACTTTAAAAAAGCAAATTGAGTCTAAACTAATACCTGGAATAAAAACACTGGACAAGCAAAAATGTGTTTTCTCACTGAACATTAACGCTCCCATCATATGCCTCAGCTCATATTTGCAGAAACTGAAATCTTAATATCAAATATATGCTTCTCTGTTTAATACGACACAAGAGACAAGTGGGGTAGGAAAAGCGAGGAGTTGTGATAAGAAGTGCAGAAAATGTATCAGCAGCTTGTTGCAAACCCACAGAAACTGTAGTATCAGGAGATTTGCCTCTCTGGCTACCCTCACAGCAAACACTTTCCAAGTCGATGCTGTTAACAGCTCCTCTGGGGTCTATATTACCAACAGTTGGAGGATGTGTGTATGGCTAGCTGGAGGGGGAAGGGAGACCTGTTTGTTGTGTAAAGGCTCCTCTCTTCCTCTCCTGTGTGTCTTTTTTTACATCTTCCTCCAACCCCCTACTCACACATGGTTCCTTCAGGAGCCATCATCTGACAACACCCCCCACCCCCACATGTAACCACCTCCTGCCACATGACAAACACGCACAGTCATAACACCACAGGAAAACGCCCTCACATCCTCAGGATGTACAGTTCATCTGATCAGAAAAAGCATCAACATGTTTGAGTTGTTGCCACATGCATCTGACTAATAGCTTAAAACATGAACTAGTTGGCTGATTTAGGTACAATCTGATCAGATTTACAAAATAACAGCTGGAGTTTGAGAGAAACTTTGCCCCTTCAACCTGATTTTCCTATCTAAACAATTAGAACCTCTACAAAAGAATGTATTCATGAAAATATGTGAACTGAAACAACTGCAGGTTGTGTTACACAAGCCAAACCACAATGTGGGGACAGAGACAGACACTAAATATAACCCACACACAACATGACTGAGGTCAGTTTTAACTTCCAGCTGTGTTTTATTACACATCAATGTCAGGGCCAGGTGGGACAGGTGGCTGGGCTGAGGAGGACTCCAGGGAGGTCTGGAGGTGGACGCTGCACAGACCCTTCCTCAATCATACCAAACAGAAAATGACACTCTACCTTGAACATGCTCTTTGACTTTGTGAGTGAGAGTCATTAACCTCAGGAGATGAGAGGCTGCACAGTGCCTCTCACACTTCCACTTTGAGGAAGCCACACCATCAACTTCCTCATATGAAACTGATCTTCCTGTTTCAGTTTTGATCCCTCTGGACCTACACATTCACATAGAACCATGTGGATTTTCGACTCAGTAACTGGGAAGAAACCAACTCACTGATTAGGTGGTAAATCAGTAATTTCATAACAAAATGGAATGCAGAAAAATATGAAATACACACTTTTGATTTTATTCTGAGGATTTCAGAGGGCAGATGGCTGTAGACTTTGCATTGTGCCATTACTGCCACATCAACCAGAAGGTAACAAAGCAGTGAGTTTTGTTAGCTCTAGAAGTCAGGCTGGTGTGACAAGGCCCAAAAAAACAGAACCAGGATCTTGAAATGAACTCTAGAATTTACAAGCAACCAGTGAAGCTGGAAGTGTAGCAGGTTAACATGGGTGTATTTGGAGGACTTGGTCAGAAGCCTAGCACAAGCATTCTGGACTACCTGTAACTGATCCAAGGAAGTTGTGTTAAAACAGGTGAAGAGTGACTTGCAGTAGTCCAAATGAGAAAACATTAATGCATTGATAACAAATCCAAGTTCAGAGTGAACTCAACTTATCCAGAGTAAGAGCTGAGTCAAAGGTTACATCAAGATTTCTAACTGAGGGTTTGGCATATGAAGCAAGTTGACCGAAAGAATCCCTAACTTTAGTAACAAGCTTGTCCAGAGCACAAATTAGTTCAATTTTGTCTTCAATTGTCCAGCTTTAATCAAGTAAACACACCTGCAACAGCTGTAGTTTAGACATCTGATGGGGCTTAAAAGAGATACACAGTTAAATGTCATGAATTAAGATGGTAGGAGTTACACATCTGAGGTGACAAGAGAACTACTGACAGAGCCAAAACATCTGATATAATGATGACAATCTGACTGCAACCAACCAGCCACAAGATTTAGAACAGGTGATGTCTGACATGCTTTATGAATAGTGCTTCATGTCTATGCTACTCGGGTACATGCAGTGCTTCCTATGATTCTGCAATGCCAGTTATTTGTAAGCTCACATCACTGTGAGATGTGGTTGGCTCAACTGGTGATTCAGAGACAGCTTGAGGTGACCTAGAGGGGAGCCTGTCTTTGTGGCCCTACTGTGAAATTGTTTTGTGAAGGGCTTTTTGACATTGAGAATACCTGTATCATTCATTTCTAACAGTGGTATTTAGCAACTTTACCTGTGTGCACCACATTAGGCCTCATAACACCCCTCCTTTACATACTCTTGCACCGGCCTAACATGCATGTGAAAATGAACTTAAACTCAAATTTTTAGTACTGCAATAAATGTTCTCTGTTTCTTTTCCCCTATGTACTCTTTTGTCTGCAAAAAAACAAACTGCAATTTCCACAATAAATCTCCTTCCTTATTGCCTCTTCATGCTATGATGTTGCATCACACACATTCAAATCAAGACAACACCCTAAGTTTAAGATGGCTTGACACAATAACGACTGACCCTAGTTGCTTCCTGGCACCTTCTAGATGAGACCTGTTTTGGTGAGAATTTCGTCACTTCTCATCTCCGTTTCACATCCAGCTGCAAAAATGCAGAGTGATAAAGCAAAATTGAGGTGATGCCCCCCACACCCCCAGACTGGAGACAGAGAGAAGGAACCATGGGGAGCTGCAACAATGGGGCTAGCAGAAAAAAGAAATACTGCATGTACCTCTCAACCTCCCCCTCTGTGCACACACTCCCCATGTGAAACCATCTGATGCATGTACCACTGATTTTACTTGCCAATCACATCAGGGGGATGGGTGGAATGATCTCACAATGCCCACAAACTTTGCATACAACTGAGAGTGTTAGAAAAGACATGCAAAAAGCCTCTTAATCTTCAAAGGGAGCCAAGCAGTTGAAAAGATCCCAAGAGCATTATATATAGCCGGATCTGAACAGGAACGTGCCAGAAAATGGGGTCTACTAGGCTTTAAGAAAAGTTGCCCAGGGGATATCGACTGGTTGTGGGACAGAAATAAAAACGTTAAAGTTATGCAAAAAGCAGCTGAACAGTAAAGTCCTTAGAAAATTAATTTTTGCGATTTGGTGAGGGGCACCAATAAAGGTCAAAGACACATACGCCTGCAGAAATATCCATTACCTAGGGCTGGGCGATATGACCTCAAATCAATATCACAATTTATTGAGTTCACCTCGATAACGATTAATGTACGATAACTACACAAAAACAAAAAGTTGTCCACTAGATGGAACTGTTGCTCCACAGACTAAAATTTCCTGCAAACACAAAGTATTTAAGATAAAATCTCTTATATTCTACAGATATTACAGAGTAGGGATGTCACGGTTACCGGTGTAGCGGTAAACCCTGGTAAAAATGTTGACAAAAATAATTACTGTCTTGTTTTAAAATATAAATTATCTCGGTGGTTCGCGGTGTCGGCGCGCGGTGAGCCTTACCAGCCATCGTCTCATCTGCTGAAGTTTCCAAACATGCGCACTTTGTAGTTTACAACCTAAACTTTCTTGAAGCTGAAGCTGGAATGATGGCAGAAGGAGGAGACAACAGTGCTGAGGACATCTATCAACCTTCAAAGAAGACAAAGTCAAAAGTACGGGCATATTTTGGATATTTGAAGAATGCAGAGGGACAGTTGATTGAAGACTGCTATCCTGTTTGGAGAACATGCAGTAAAAAAGTGTCTGCAAAAGGCAGCAACATGTCGAATCTCATGACACATCTGCATGACCATCAACTCTACAGTCAATGCAAGGGAAGGTAACTTTAACGTTTTAGCTGAAATACATGATGTGAGGACTTTGGGTTGAGGGAAAATGCAATGAGTCGCCCTATAGTGCAGCCGAAGCACCTACTGCCAGCATATAAACGGTGTCGCAGACACCCCCATATTGAAATGACGCTATTCATTACGGGGCTCCCAGGGGGTAGATAAGAGTTAGTCAGTACAGAGGGAATAACACGTTGGCGTAACGTACGACAGGTAACCATAGCAATGAGGTTGTTTTTGTCAAGTACGGTGGCCCATGCAATACAATAGGGTGTTGGTCAACTGATCTACAGTTGCCAATGCGGATTGATTATGAATTATTATGAATTTAACAATGATTACTGCCTGAGGACATTTTCCCAAATCTGAAAAACTCACTGGACACAAGCTGAGGACAATATTTATTTAGCTGTCTAGTTGAACATATTCAACACCCTTTAAAAAAATACCGCAATAATACCGAAAACCGTGATAATTTGGTCACAATAACTGTGATGTTAAATTTTCACACCGTGACAACCCTATTACAGAGAGCTGTATCACATTTGAGTTGTTAGTTAATCAGGTTCTCTATAAAGTGTGGTTGAACTGAGGGTGGAGGACGTGTTAACTTGTTACTAGTCTTTCTGCAGTTTGACTTCTGTCTTTTGTTTTCATCACATCCTCCTTGCTGAGTCCATCATGTTGCCAAATGATTGATGAAGCATTTTTCTGGGAATAAGCTTTTCCTAGACCAAATTTACCTCTGAAACCGATCCAGTTTGTAGTCCCCTCGTAGCTGGCTGCAGTAAAATCCACGGAGCACCGCAACATCGAGCAAAAGGCTGCCGTAAGTGGCGGGCAGCTGCAGGCAGCTACCAGCCGCGGCTAGCTACCAGCAACTTTTTAAAGTTATAAAAATCTGTAATTTTCGATTTATCACCTAGCCCTACCAATGATTGACCATTGCTGATTGTAAAGACATAGCTTAGCTGTACTTACAATGTTGTTGCCTTGTAGAAAAATAAACAATAAAAAACAAACAAACATGACGTTCTGCCATATTTTGTCCCCATTAGCAATATTCTGCTTGAACTTCATACCTTTAGCCTTCTCTTCTTCAGTATGGCAATGCTGGCAGCAGACACGGAGACTTATCTGCAGTTACAGAGTAGAAACAGTAGAAACCAAAACACTGTGGGTCTGTTTCCAGTGTGTCTATGATCAAGCAGCACTTAAGCCTTGATCCCATTCTCTCATTAATCCACTTGCTTCTTAAACAACACAAAACAAGGATGTGTTCACAGGCAATCTGCTCTTGCTTTTTTCCTTCACCAATCTAATAGGACTAAATCTTCTTTTACAATCACACCGAGTAAAACACAAGCACCAAACGCCCCCTCCCCAGAAGGGCAGCATCAACAGCAGCAGCTATCACCCAGTCAGAGTGAAGAGCCTCCACCCTCCAGGGGAAAGGAAAAGAAAGAACCACCATCTGGGGTTTAGTCATGGTGATGCCAGGGGGCTGGGGTGCAGCAAAGAGGAGACTGCTGGGGCTCAACAAGGGATGGGGTAGAGGGGTGGCTGTTGTTAGGTATAGTGTACAATCAGTGAGAATGGGATGTAAAAAAAGTAAACAAAAAAGCCCCCCACACACAAGCACAAAAAAATGTCCACTCAAGCCCATTCAGTCCTACTAGCTTCTTATTCTACAGCTATCCACCTAAAATGTGTGAGAAATAATTTTTTTAATTGGAAAATGCATTTCTACAATAATGGTGTAATCTCAGAAGTATCAATATTTAGTCAGGTAATATCCTATTGAGATTAAGAATCTTTTTTGCAAGGGAGACCTGAAAGGCAGTTGGGGGTTTAGTATCTTGCTCAAGGATGCTTCAACACAGGGACTGAACCTGGGGTGCCAACATGCAGGGCAGCCCCTCTTCCCCTAGGACAGTGGTTCCCAAACTTTTCTTCTATCTAGACCCTCTGATTTTACACATTTATTTTCGCCCCACAGGCAGGCCCAGATAATGCAAAGGCTAGATATGGCTTGAGCCTAGGGGCCTCGTGTGGTCTGGGAACCCCATTGGCCAGTAAAAAATATATTATTTTATTTAAATTTACATGTAAGAATATTCTTAAAGTGAACTTGCCCACAAAATCTTAAGCAACGTAGATTTTTCATGATCTTGACTCACGTTATGAGTGAGTCAAGATGTGACCCTGATGTGACACTTAAAGTTCATGTATAGAAACAGAACAAAATCATAACTGAGCTGTAGTATAGTGGTCTAAGACACTGCCTCTGTTGTGGGAGACCTGGGTTCAAGTCCCAGAATGGGCATGCATCAATTTTTACATTTTCCTATAGGACTGGGGGGGGTTGCACCGAGGAGGAGAAGGCCTCAGAGCAGCAGTTGCGTAAGTTCATAACATATTTTTGCTGTGATATTATAGCAGTTATTCTGAGGTCTTTGTGGTTAGCCACACATGCTAATGTTAACATAGCAACTCTCACGTCCTACAGTCTGCTTTTGGCCCGGTTCGGGCGTCACAGCAGAACTTTCTGCTCTTTTAGGAAAAAATGTCAGTTCACATGTAGGTATTACCATTCTGAAACATTCATTGACAAACGCTGAGGAAGTGCTTTCTCTAATATTTCTCCTTCATCGAATTCAGGATCAAAAATGAAGGCCAATCAGAAGCGATCGGTGTGCATATACTGTAATAATATAATAATAATAATGAGGAAACCTGCTGTTTCAAGCAGACCTCTGAATCAGCAAACTTCTGCATCAGAGAATAGAAGCATCATAGCTTTTTTCTTTTTAAAAATGACTCATAAGGCATAGATTTACACTAGAGAACACTGCAAAAGCATTAAAAAAAATGAGTAAACCACACCATATATTCTTGTGCACAAGTTCCCCATTAATTAGTTTGAGGTTGAAATAATGTTTTGATAAAAATTGTTTTTTTTTCTACTGCTATTCGGACACAGAAAAGTCCACATTGTTTTGACACTGTGGTCCATTTTTTGCCCAGAAAGAAACTAATTACTGACAATGGTCCAGAACATTGCTCAAGAGTCTACCTGCTGCTCTCAGCTCCTCCTCCCTCCACCTGTCTGACCCCCTCTACCTGCGCCATGACACGCTGCTTTATCCTCTCCTCCCGGCACATGAGCAAGCTCTTGCAACTCCTTCATTAATATTTAAATTATTGTATTTTAATATCAATTTGAAGAATCATCTCAGCTTCTCGATGGGGGGTGTTGTGTAACGTGACTGCAGCAGCAGCAGCAGACTCTCTGGAGCTGCTGGAGAGTGACGCAGCATTGCGGTGCTCGAGTCAGCGGATAGAGCTCCGAACCAACTAAATGGTGCGGTCCATTCAGGAGACGGCGAGTCCTGGGAGCTTAACAAACTTGTGGTAGCTCTGCGGATTTGATGTGCGCCTAGTGACCTCTGGTTTAGGAGCTATTGATCGGCTGGTATGATCAGTGCTGAATGGAGTTTATCAGAATTTACCGATCATGTTTTTTTCACAGAAATCAGCCGATTTTGATCAGTGGCCGATCAATCAGAACATCCCTAGGTGAAACTAAGTGTATAGAGACACAAGCATTACAGGAGTCAAATATTTCAGATATAAGTTTACACAAGTTTATTTTGTTATACTGTTAAAAGACAAAAAAAGTCTCAACATGTTATGGCTTCATTCATCAAGTAAGTCAACATAAAAAATAAAACAATATAGCAATTATAAAAATTAGGAATGCTTTGAGGCCAATACCACCATCGGGTATCAGGCTGATACTAAGGTTATTTACTTTTACTCGTACTAATAGTGAACAACAGAAGAAGCCAGTAGAGATGATTAAAGCTTCTACATCAACCATTACTTCAGAATAACACGCAGAGGCTTAAAGAGCCACCAGTTTGGTTCTAATCAGCTGATGGCAAGTTGTTTAGCGTTGTGCTGTATAGTAAACTGTTCCATTGTATAATCGAACAAACTTTGGAATGCTATGGCAGGTCATTTGTGTATTTATTTATTTAAGTCATTTTACCACACTAGAAATCAGTTAGCTGAGAAGTTTGGTGTGAAGGTTTTATATTTATTTAGCTAGTTTTTCCAAATCATGAGATTTCCAAACGTGTGTGAATACGTGTTTATGGAAGTAGGTGTCTTTGGGGCCGTGCGTCATGTCCTTACGTTGTTCACCGGAGCTGCGCCATTCAGCGGAGGGTTACAGCTGCTCTTTGTCATAAAAGTAGTCTCGAGTTAAAAATAGTACATGTAATTCCTTTGTGTTACTTTTTATTTTCCTTTGCAGTCAATATGTTTACTGAGGTCACTAGGCCGAATTATTATCACCATTTAGTGAGTTTTATGGACGTTTTTTCTGGAAATGCTATCTGGTACCATTCACTTAAAGTGTTTGAGCTAAGCTAAAGCAAAAAGAGTACTGCTGGATCAGGAAAACGTCTGGGCTGTTTACAAATAGTTTTTGCCCACTTATCCAACTCTGAGGAATATAGACAAAAAATAACTTGGCGGTGGAGTATCCCTTTAAGAACAAGTGTGACATCACAACTCCCTGACTAAAATAAATTCTATTGAAGATGAGCAAAAGTAGATCCCCCTTCCTCTGCCTAATAATAATAATCTTGAACTTGATAAAAACACTACCTCACTGTGTATCTGACACAGTAACTAGTCTTGTTACTGTTACTGTTGTTCAGATTCGTCTTACTTTACACACCTGCTGAGAGAATTGTAGTGACAGAAGTTACAACAATCATTTGATGCATAAACAAACAGCGCTAGCCACGTAAGCAAACTGCTCCAGCAAGAGCTGAAGGCCATAATAGCCTGATGAAGCTAGGATCACCGCATCATTCACAAAAAGCAGCAGAGATTAAAGCACAGATAACAATTACCAGTTCAGAGCATGACACAATGGAACTCAATTTAGCAAAATTCCTGGGATGATAGAATTCCAAGGTAAGCCAGAGAACTGATTTGAACCTCCAGAGTAAGAGCTGAGTCAAAGGTTATAACAAAAACAACTTCAGATTAGCTGAGCTGGCCTGTGATCTGTTGATTAGCACAATAAGGGGACATGCAGCTGTAATACAGAGCAGAGAACAATGTTTATTTTTATTTTTAGGATTTAGAAACAACATTTGATATAATTCTGCAAGTAAATTTAAAAAATTCAAATATTATTATTTACTGGCTGCTGACTTAGAAATTTTTAATCACACTGACGGTTGCATTTAAAAAAAATAAATCGGTCACTTTAAGACTTTTTTCCACAACAACATATATAACATTAAGGTTTAGCTTAAGGACAATCTTCAACTGTCGTTTTTGAAGGTGTGAACCACATAGTGAAGGAACTAGCCCTGACCAGATTTTACCTATACGGTCTGAAACCACAAAGATGTTACCTTAACTATCTAATAACTTTACACCTACTAGGGAAATAATTTCTGTTTTTCTCTTACCACCCATGTCAACGTAACACCATTAACCGTCACTCTTAACAGAAGCAGAGGCAAACTTCACTAACAACTGCGTCGCAGCAAAATGTAAAATGACTCCAATCCAAACACATTAAAATTCCATACCTGAATCTAGGTGACTTAGTCCATTATTATTTCATTACAAATATATCTGCCCTAATGAAAATACGTGGTAACAGAAAACACAGAGCCAAACAAGCTGTCAGCAGTAAACAGTCTGACAAGATGGGGACAGAGGTCTTTGGAAGAAGGCCAGGGTCTGACAACAAGGGGCACCTCAAACACAGTTGAGAAAATCAGCAAACAAAATCATGCAGTGTCTGTTGACATCATGACCATAGACATTGTTTCACTGATGCATAACCTAGAAACCAAGCATAAGCCAAAGGACAAAAAGCTAGGTAAAGGCCATATTGACCCTGGGCAGCTTTCGGACCACTCTCTCATACTAATGTACTTTTTCTTCCTCACTCACAGCTCAGCTCTCCATCTCAAGGACACTTTTCTCCACTTACTCTCATGCCCCTTCCCTCTCATATACTTTCTGTTTTCCTCCCTACATTGCTTTTCCATCTTGCCGTCTGGAGTTTTAGGAAAGTGGAAACCAGTGACAGTGAAGTGTATCGACCAAAGAACAATGTGCTGGAGGTTCCTTTGTAAGGTTAGCAAGACAAAGAGGGGTAGATTCCACTATCTCTGACCACCTCTGTAAAAGGATAAAGGCTATCACACCAGCAAAGTCAGACTAGATTACTGAATACATCAAAAATCCAATCTGGCAGGACATTCACAGGAATAAATATGGTGATCTCAAATGTGACAAAGGCATCCATTAAATAAAAAGTAAAGAGGGTCTTGGGAATACTGTTAAGAATATTCACATCAGTTTCATTCACAGCCCCAACTTGTCATTTGTTAAAAAAGGAATAAAGCCTTATACTACACATTATAAGCTCCCATTTCTCTAATATTTTAATACCGTCTTATGACCTCTGTCAAAATTGTGAAGAGTTACAGAGACATGTGAGGTAGTACATACATTTTACACATTCATTAACATCAATCAATGATCTACAAGTTATACAGGCATATTTTGCTAAAGGATTGTGGGAAGCTAGGACACATCCAAACTGATACTGAAAGAGACGCAAGGTACAAAGTGGAGAGGTCACCAGTCTACTGAGGAGCTTATCAGGTAATTACTTGATTTAATTTAACACAACTCTTATGTTCATCAGTGATGCAAAGACTGATGTCTCCAGCTAACACACACACAAGGATGTAACTAAAAGCACAAAATCATATTTATCCTAAACATTTTGTGGTTAATATTGCTAAAATCAGGAAAGCTCTGACTAGCTGTTCATAATGGTCACAATTAATCATGTGGAGGCATGAATTCCCACACCCTTCTGACTAATCTCCCACGTTAATACCACAGGGCAAAAACTATGAACAGTGTGCCACAAGGCAATACAGGAGCACATTAGAGATAAAAATCTGAACGGAGAATTTTTAAAGTTTTAGATGTTTCACTAGAGCAGTGAGCTTTGGGGTATGTATTCTGTCATTTATAGGGTGTCTCAATAGTATTAAACAACAACAACAAAAAGCCTCAGCACTGATACACATCAACGACCTCATTAAATTATCTTACTTCTCTTTGTGTTTTTTCATGTAAGTGATTTTTGTGTAGGCTGGATGTATCCCTAGCAGTTTGAGGCTTTAAATAACTACAAAACCTGATCTGCAAAGACTAATGACACTAGGTAATTAAACAACAAAGGACAGATAACATGTAAACATTCAGAAAACAGAGGGCAGAATAAAGTGAACTCACTCAATGCCTACTCTGTCACAACCAATAACACTCACTCCCTGTCTTTTAACCGATCCACCATTAAATTCCCAAATTTTTGACGAATTCAAACACACTTAAAAATAAAAGTGCAACTGGACCTCAGCAGCTCTACCTGACTAATTTATCAAAACACAAAATATTTAAAGCGGCTCTCTGGATTATTTTTCTCTGTATCAAAGTTTTCTAAATGTTTTAAATGATATTTCAGGTCTAAACTATGATCTATGGGTTGAGTTCCACAACATCTGTCATTCTGATGAAGACCCTCCTTCCTCCTAGAGACCCCTTTCCATTATTTCTTGCCGCCGACATTTTCAGCCAATGAAATTCAAATTTCTGCATTGTCTGAGCATGCACGCGCATCGACCAAACCTGTACCAGTAGGGGGCGCTGTCGTACAGGACGCTCCGTGTGTTTCTCTGCCGTCTCAGCCGTTCACTGAGGACTCACGGCTCATTTCTACTAAAAACCTACCCATTCTTCAGCTAAAGACGGGTTTATTTTTATTTTTAAACCTTTCACCTCACAGAATGGCAAGGCTTGACAGGATTATGCGTTTATTTTGGTCAGAAAGTTCATCCAGGGCCGAGTCAAGTTCAGCTTCAGAGTCCAGCAGCAGCTC
>SSNR01000221.1:861634-915460 GCA_006937965.1 Callopanchax toddi | reverse complement strand
TTTAAAGCGGCTCTCTGGATTATTTTTCTCTGTATCAAAGTTTTCTAAATGTTTTAAATGATATTTCAGGTCTAAACTATGATCTATGGGTTGAGTTCCACAACATCTGTCATTCTGATGAAGACCCTCCTTCCTCCTAGAGACCCCTTTCCATTATTTCTTGCCGCCGACATTTTCAGCCAATGAAATTCAAATTTCTGCATTGTCTGAGCATGCACGCGCATCGACCAAACCTGTACCAGTAGGGGGCGCTGTCGTACAGGACGCTCCGTGTGTTTCTCTGCCGTCTCAGCCGTTCACTGAGGACTCACGGCTCATTTCTACTAAAAACCTACCCATTCTTCAGCTAAAGACGGGTTTATTTTTATTTTTAAACCTTTCACCTCACAGAATGGCAAGGTTTGACAGGATTATGCGTTTATTTTGGTCAGAAAGTTCATCCAGGGCCGAGTCAAGTTCAGCTTCAGAGTCCAGCAGCAGCTCTCTGCTAACAGAGCTAATATCAGAAGCAGCAGGGACAGAGAGGGCTCATCAGACCCTCGTAGTATTGTTGGAATAAGATTGTGAACTGTGAGTGATTAAACCCTACACATTGAGCTGTACAGTTCATGTCCAAAGTATATGCGCCGCGTGCACGCGCGCACACGCGACCGGACGCGCGTGTCGAGATGTTTTGAGGAGGAGCCTTTGGACGCTAGATTCAAAAACTGCTCTCCTGATGAAATCCTCCGGAGTGCTGCTTTAACATAAAATCTGAAAAATAAATACATGTCTATTCCAAAAAGTGCAATTTTATATAAACACAAAACCAGTCATTAAAAACTGGTGAGCAACAGATATAAAGTTTAAATATATGAGTTTAAAAAAAGACAGAAGTAAAAGGCAGACAGCTCAGACTACGAATCGTGAGTGCCCAGGCCAGCTTGTCCTGTTTCTGCTATGTGGCATTAAGCAAAACAAACATGTTTGCCAGACAATTTCCACTAACTTCTATGACACAAAGTCCTCAGAAAGTAAACACACTAGATCCAAACATCCAGACTTTAAAGTCTTTTGTGAACATTTATGTTTGCAAAGTCACTGTAGGATAACAATATTAACCTGACAAAATAAACTGTCAACAAGAAGTGCACCATGTCCTGAAAGTATCAGATGTCCAAGATAATTTTTGATTGTGATAGGCTGGGTTGCATTGTTGTTATCACCTCCACATAGTACAGCATCTGCCTAAAATTTGGGTTTGCAAACCAAAACACAAAAGCAAACAGAGTAAAGTCCAAACTCCAATCACTTTGCACACTATTTGCAAAGAGACCTCATCTCTGAAGGTTACTTTTGTGAAATGAGATTTGTATCCACAATTAGCCCCCAATTTAAGCGTTTTGAACTTTTTTTTTTTTCTAAATAAATTTAAAAGCCACTTTTAGATGCAACACAGCAAGATAAAGAAAATAAATGTACCCTGAGTCAACATAACTAGGACATTTACAAATGTAAATATTTCAGAAAGTCAGCAACAATGTGACAAATCTGAGTAGGCTTCATCTACTCTTCTGTTGATAAAGTGTCATAAAATTAGAACAAGTGGCAAAAACAGATGATAAATTGAGAACAATGAAAACAGAGATAAAATGCAATAGTTGTTACACAAAGAGTCCCAATCCAACAATGACAAAAAAGCTAAAAGTAAAGCCAATCTGACCATTACCGGTTCTGAACTATCCTTTTAGAATAATACAGACGCTAATTTAAACAAGATGAACAAAAACAACCTGATTTTATTTTCCCCACATAAAACAGATTAAAACAAAATAATGTTTAGCACAGGAACTGCTGCTAATTTTCCTTGAAGGCACACAACTCCAAGTCAGTAATTGTCTTGGAAATAATATAAATGCAACTGCTGTTAATTATACTGAGAACCAAAGAAGTTATGACCTCAAACACTTCTGTGTGCAATGAAGATGGCAAAGTATAAGACTACTAAATCAATCTCAATGTCCCTTTGAAATTCAGCTGAAGGGTGTAGTCACACATGTGATCTGAGTGGTGATGGAGGAATAGATTATTCACAGTGGCTTGCTGCTGTGCTGTAGTAACCCCGTTGGTTAGAACAAATGGTTTATGCTCTTGTTTGACCTATAAAACCATTAGCAAAGTTTAAAATAAAACGCTCACATTAACAACATTTTGTAAGTGGTTTGGTTTACAAGAAAGAAGCAAATTTTAAGAAAATCCGATATCATTGGAAGGAGCAGAGCAACAGCACAACACCCTGAACTTTCATGTAAACTAGGAGCAACGCGATCCCCCATCTGGCTCGCACTGCGTTTAACAACAAAGCCGAAGCGTACGTGTTTCTCTGCTGAAGGGGGTGGGGATGGCTGAGTGATGGAGGCTGTTGATGTGTGATGTTGACCTCACTGGTTTCTTTAAAATGCTCTTATCGCTTTGTAGATTTGGAAAATAAATCTCTACTAACTGTGATGCAAAGCTCGCATGTGCCTTGACTGTACAGCTTGAGTATATCTGCAGTTAATAAGTAGGGAGGTTAATCGAGTGATGAAGTTAAAAATTTACCTTTTTAGTGGCACGAATTACGTTTATTTTGACATAGAAGAGAGAGCGTGTGGACGACTTTGCCTCGGGAACCAAAAGTAGTCAACTTACGCCGTAAACAAATGTTTAAAACCTCGTTTCTGGTAACAAAATGGGACTTGAGCGAACAAACAATGCCCGAACAGCATCTGCGTCCCTATGGCTACCCCAAGCCAGATGGCCTGCAAGACAATAAACTCAAACCACACGCCATGAACTTAACTTTATCTATCAGAAAATGAGTCAGTGACATTATTGTAAAACGTTTTAATTTAGTGCGCAGCTTCTTGCATTAAATATGTATTAATTGTCACTTAAACGGCTTAAAAGTGATTACCACATTGATATTGACGTTGTACATTTGACCACTTTTTGAATCAGATTCCACTGAAATAGTTTAGATTATTCACTATGCAGCCAAAAACTCTTTAACTTCTGACCAAACGAAAACAAACGAGTAGCAAGCACATGGTGGTTCCGAAGACCTATAAAGTTACTCAGGAACTACTGAGTATCACCTCATGTAGCAACATGCGAGTTCAAACGGAAGCGGAATTGTTAAATTGCGTTATACAAGATTTAGTTAGCTTAAGCTTGATAAGATCTCTTTCAACTTTAACGAACGAGCTTACAATTAGCCCTTAATGCTAGCTTTTAGCTTTGTTGACGAACTCGTTTGGTCGTTACCTAACAGGATTGACTCAGTAACGTTAACGTCTGAGAAGTTCAGAGAACACGGCTAAGCTGGTTAACCAGAACGGCTGGACTAAATGCTGATCGAGGAGGCAAAAATGCTGACACAAACAACACTTTATTTGCGTAATAAAAGCCATTTAAGTCGATTCAATTACCCGCAATTAAATATTTACCTCTATTTCAAAGTCTGGAAGGTTGAACGCCGTCCTGAACAGCGAGCAGAAGTGGGCTATGGCGGGGACTTCCCACCAAGACTGGATTTCTTCCACAGAAACTGTACATCCCTGGGACATTTTCGGACCAGAAAAAGTGTATAACGTTTCTTCCTCACATTAGAAAGTAGTTTCTTCAGCGACTTATGATACCTCCGGAACATTACAAGTGAGAAAAAAGTTGTTGTTCCTGTCCCGACCGGCTAGTTGCCATTGCGACCGAGGAGCTTTACAATCTGTTTCAATCAGTGTCTCACCGGAGCCGAACAGATGGGAAGGACGATACCATTACGCAACAAAAAGAGGGGAGGATAATAAAACTCTATCAAATTTAACCACATTTGAGAATAAGAAGTCGAAAAACCGTAAGAATAATTGTTATAGTTTAACTCATAATCCTATAGAATAAATATATTTGCTCGTTAATTTGAGTTTTTTGACGTAGCAGTAAAGGCGAACGCTAAAAGCACCCCTCCGAACTAATAATGAGTTCACTGTTTAAATGGAACGATAGTAAATACTGAATTACTAAAAGAACAAAAAGTTAAAAAATTAAGCCAGGTTTAACAAAAGTGACTCGTCTTTTAGTGATTTATCATCAAAAGCAACTATTTTTTTCTGTACGTGGATATTGACTTAATATTTTGACAGACTATTTTCATTTTTTCTCATTATTATTTTCCAAATATGAAACACCATGATCTCATTGACTTTGGAGAAAAAATGAAGCAAAAATACAGGATTGCTCAGAAAGAGCCTTTCCAAGTAAGTACAGTAATATTTTGTAAACAACACCGCAGTGAAAATTCTGCATATACAACACAAGGGCTCCCCCCACTGGAATACTTGAAAAGTGCATCAGTTTACAATCAATCGCTCAACACACAACTACAAATACATTTATCCAAATTAAATTAACTGAACAAGATACTTATTTGTATTTGCAAATTGCAGAAAATAGATTTTTAAAAAATAAGTTTGATGAATAACTCACTCACCTCAGACTGTTATGTTTTATTTTAAGAAAAATTGTCACAGTTTATAATAAAGTTTAAAGTATTAATAAAACATGTGTCAAAAAACTTGCTTTATTAATCTTGACAATAAATATCACGTTTAAAGCTTAATAATAAAAGGTATCAACCTTCAAATCTGATTTAGACTCAGCAACAAGAGCAACTCATCTCGTGTAGTGGATTTCTGTCTAACTAAACACTACTCAATAAGATTTAATCAATCAATTCTTCCTTCATTCCTCTTGAAAGTGTGTTTGTCTCTGAAAACATCAGTAAGGGGAAGAAAAGCTACTTTAGCTTTATGCTGGAGGACCTGCAGTCATGTGCACCCATGGTGCCTTTAGGTGGCAGCAGTTGCCAATGTGTGAGGTCAGTGTTGGTCTGCTATGCTGATAATTCAGTGACTATTTACTCTAATGAGAAAGCAAACAGCTCTAAATTCAAAATCAAACTGAATTAAACAATCCATATGAATAGGCTGGAAAAACATTTAGGAATTTGTTTTTTTTTAATTGTTGCTAAAATATAGATCTTTTGTGGCACATATAGCAAGTATATTTTACTTTAGCCTTTGTTTAAAGTTTCTTATAATTTGGAGAACATATGTTTTTATTAGCCTGACCTATTGGACGTCTAAATGCAGACAGGGAGCAAGAAAAGTAACAGAAACATGTCCATATACATACTACATGTTCAAAGTTCTGAAAATCAGCACGTGTGCAAACATCCATATGTCATATATTGCAACAAGAATTCTATAATTGAATGTATTTAAATAGAATTGTATGTTTTTTCATAAATAGAATTAATGTTCATCTGAGAATACAAAATGTATCTGAAAGCAGAAAAAAAACAAGGAAGAGATAATGTCACATCATATTTAACATCAGTTTAATATATTTGCTAAAAGCAAGTTAAATAAGAGTTACCTTTAAAAAATAAAATTGACCCGACACTGAAGAAAGAACAGTACTAATTAATAATGGCTCACTCCCATTAGTGTTCTAATAAATCCTGATAATTATGCTGAAAAAAGTTGGTTCACCTCATTTGATGTTGTTAGTGTATCTTTTCAAAGAGTCCATGCTTTTTTATAGTAACACTTGAGTTTAAGATTCCGATATATTATACAAAAATATGCTTGTTTATTCTCAGACAGCTGAGTGTCTTAGTTGAAGGTTTGGTGTATTTTTTTTTTAAAACTTTAATTCAAACCCATACAAATGTTACTTAAAAAATCACAAGAAATGATAAAACAGACACAGTGCTTTGAATTAAAAGCAAAAAAGTTAAAACTCTAAGGGAACCTTTCTCTACCAACGAGTAAAATATTAATTGAAAGTAACTATTTTTCCATTAAGTAGAATTAAAGTTGCTCTGATATTTCAGATACATTTTAGTGCATATTTTTCTGATTTTCTCAAATATATCAACATATCAAGGTTTTAGTATACGTTTAAGCTAAAAGTTTGAACATTGTACTAATCAGGTCGTCTCGAGATAACATTATGTAATACATGACCCACCGAACTGAGCGCTCATTAGTGACGTTCAGCCTTTTGTGCTTCTGTTTTTTGTGTACACTCATTTGCAGATGAAACACAAACTGCTCTAATTATAGACATTTTCTCGGTGCTGTTTGTTTCGTGAACCGAAGCAGCAGCTCCACAGGCCTGAGTTAGTGTGAGTTAGTGTTTAGTTGTGTGAGATAGTGTGTAGTTGTGTGGAGTTGTGTTAGTGCAGAGCTGGGCTGTCACACAGAGAGTCACCGCGAGGGGGAGGGACTTAGGCTGCAGGACAATGCTGGTGTTTGTGCAGCGGCTGCTGAGTGGCGGCTGGCTTTCAGATCGCTCTCGCTTGACTACCATTGCTGTGAGTGTTGTTTAGGAGAAAGGAAAGTGGACAGCTTGATCCTGCATGTGGGATGCGTCAACAAAGGTAAGATTCCCCTTCCCTTCTACTGCATCTCTGTGATGGGTCAGTTTTTTAGTAATAAAAGCTGTGTCATGGGGCTGAGTTTCAGGGAAAGTTGGAGGCTGGCTTGGGTTGAGGCACCCTTGTCTGTGTTTTGGCAGGGTCACTACTGTGTGTGTGAATGGAAGAGAAAGAAAGTTTCACAGAAAGAGGCTCAGTGAAAGGCATGTGTAGAATGTCACCAAGTTCCAGCAGGAAAAAAAGAAACAGATTATTAAAAATGCATACTCAAATATGAAATCAGTGAGTGGAAGATGAGCTAAAATGATGCAAAACACTGTTTACACACTACTCTGAAGTAAAGACAAAGTGAAGGTTTACAGTGGTAAAAATAGAGACAGCATGGTGGTGAAGAGATTAAGAGAAAGAGATTAATTAGAGCTGTGTGAGGAGGAACATCTGAGTATGTAGGAGCAGAAAATGAACAGAAACAAACTGACAGACATAAATCAACCCCTGCATGATGTTTTGTGTATCTGTATTGTCTCTTTCACACATTTGTCACCAAAAACCTTTGTAGCTCAGTGGAAAAAAACGAGAGAACAAACTGGTCAGACAGTCTTTTTCAGCTTCGTTTTAAAGGGTTTTTTTTTCAGTCCCCATAAAAACTCTATTCCAGTTGCAATGACACGCCTATCGTTGTGAGTTTTGCCCTCTTTGTTGGTGTAAAGCTCTTTTAGCTGACAGATTAGAGAGATTTAAAATGTTCCTTTTCTAAGCGTAGTTCTTAGGTGAACCACTGACATTTCTGAATGACTGGAGCTGTGTTTTGTGAAACCTGACATCCTTCCTGCTTTGATTTACAGCTATAATATATATCTGTCCAGCAGGGCTTTGATACAAAATTCCATGTCTTTAAAATAACACAACATTACTCTAACACGCTTCATTTGAAATAATTTAATCCAGATTTAACTGCATGTGTTTTGTTTTAGCAGACACTGGTAGAGAGATCCATGTGAAGAGCAACAAAGCAGGAAGTTACCTAAAGGACGCAGGTCCAGCTCAAGGAAAAAAAGCTGTTTCCCTGGAGTACCAAAGGGAAGAAGAGGGTCTTTCCTTACATTAAAGTGGCTGTGGACTGTATTTGTAATCTGGGTGGACAGGTGACAGTCGAGCTGTAGTGTCGACTTTGAGTTGTGGACTGAAAAGAGGCAGGAAGAGGAAGAAGACGGAGGAGGAGAGGAGTAGTGGGCCTGGATGACGAGCCCCAAATCAGTCAAGATGGGAGAGAAGAAAGTTAGGTAAGTAACCATGTTTTATTTGTTTAGCTCAGTCATGATGCTTTAAATGAGTGAAAGCAGCTACCAGTCATTTTCCTATTTTATGTAAACTGATCTGTTGATGCGTCTGTGTGTTTCTGATCCTTTCACAGTCTCCCTGCTAAGCTGATTAACGGGGGCGTGGCAGGCCTAGTTGGTGTGACATGTGTATTTCCTATTGACCTGGCAAAAACCCGCCTACAGAACCAGCAGGGCATCCAAGTCTATAAAGGAATGTGAGTGGGGTTCCCCGAGCAATAATCTGCCTCTGTAATTGATTTGACACATATTAAGTTGGAGGTTTCGTGTGTTTTTTTCTTTTTTATGAGTGAACAGGGTGATTTATTTATTGTTTCTAAAGAAAATGTGACCAAAAATTCTTAATATTAAGACCAGGAACAGGCTGATGACTAATATTATCTCCTTATCAATGTCAACGTTTCATCATTTTATCAACCCTTTTCTGGTTAACACTCAGTTCAATCTATATTAAATCAAGTTTTGTGCAAAATGTAAAGTAATGTAAAGTTTTAACAAATTTGTAAATGGGTATGAATCATATTTTAACAAACATAAGTACAGAGGAAACACTTTGTGAATATAATTAAAATCGTTACTAAAAACATAAAATACTTTTGGACTTCGTTATATAAATGTTCAAATAAAAGGTGAAGGTTTTGAGTCATCTCAGTAAATGTGTCAGCTGATGAGGTTTGGATCTCGTATTTTTTCCACTAAATCTCAGCGGTGGGTGTTTTAATGAGCTGCCTTGATAACCTTCACCCGTGAACTATTATTACATTTATTTTAGTTTTCAAATGGTAGTTCTGGAATTTTATCATATTCTGTTTGACAGTTGTTTAATTTGAAATGAAAAAAGATAGACTCTGTGTCCTTAAAAGGCTCAGTGAGCCCAGATTTTGAACAGCACACATCTGGGGAGCATCAATACATCAGGCTGGTGGGTGAGGCCATCCTGTTTTTGTTCGGCGGTTTTCCACTATGAGTCAGACATGGAAAATAGCTCGGTTAACTTCTCTCTCCCGTTTACTGTGAGACAGTTTGTCTCCATTTCTAACTCTCTGCAAATTAAAAGCGCTTTTCAATGTACTGGTAGTTATTAGCATTGTTCTTTTGAGTTAAAGCGAAGCTGTGAAACCTAAATGTAGAATTAATAAGGAAAGATATGATTACTTTGATAGAAATGCATAAAAAGAAAATGACAATGATTGAAACATTTTGTCTTTAAAGGTTTGACTGTCTGGCCAAGACGATACGCTCAGAGGGGTATTTTGGATGCTACAGAGGTATTCTAATCCATACGACCAACAGAACAGAACTGCTTTAGTCTCACCACCTACGCTGTTGTTTTCCCCACAAGCTCTAAATCTTTTTATCATGGTTACCCAGTGTTTGCTCTCATTTGTTCTCAGTGGTGAGCTCTAAGCTGTTGTTTAGGTTGGTTCTATTTGTGTACCTTAGCGGAAACGGCTGTGTGTCACTGCCATTAGCCTGTTGGTCTTCTCCAGGTGCAGCAGTGAACCTCACACTGGTCACACCAGAAAAAGCCATCAAGCTGGCAGCTAATGATGTCTTCAGACAAAAACTCTCTAAGGATGGGTAATTTATTCACCATATAATGTGTGCATGTGTTTAAAATCTGAAGTTATGATTTGAGTCTTGTAAATCTCATGCATTCTGGAACGGGATTAGATTTTCGTTCTTTAGGTTTTTTTTATTTTTATTTGCAGTGACTCACTGTGTATTTGTTGCTGAATCTATTCAGACATTTGCCCCTGTGGGGGGAGGTGCTGGCCGGGTGTGGGGCAGGGACCTGTCAGGTGGTGGTCACCACTCCCATGGAGATGCTCAAAATCCAGCTGCAAGATGCAGGAAGGCTTGGTGAGTTGTTCACATCGTTTAACATTACAGCCACATTTAAAAAGTGATTATATCAATTTGACTCTGATTCTTAACCTGAGATTTTTTATGTTTATCCATTAGCTGCACAGAGGCCTATGACAGCTCCAGCCCAGCCTGCTGCTCCTGGTCCAGCGCCATCTCTGGTGGCCCCACCACCACAAGCCCAATCCACTCGTCCACAGCGGCCCTCGGCTACTGGCATCACCGTAGAGCTGCTGAAGACTCGTGGCTTGGCTGGCCTCTACAGGGGGGCAGGAGCTACTTTAATGAGGTTAAAACACAAAATATTATGCAGCTATGTCTCAGATATTTTACCTCTTAATTAAAAGATTATGATCTGTATATAAATAACTTTTATGTAAACATGTAGATTATTCAAGAACACACAGCTGACTGACCAACAAACAAGTAGGAAATTCAAATGATATCAATGCAAAGCCAAAACAGCAGTGGATGTACAAAAGTTAGTAGGAGATTAGTCACTGTAACGGTGTGTTAAAAGGAGCTGTAAACAGAGCGGATGGCCTCTCCTACAACGAAACATCACTCATCCTCAACTTCTTTCAGTAGAGACCATTAAATGCTCATAAATCTTTTAGTATGCATGTGTTTTAATCTTTATTGTTACATATAAAAGAAAAACAAGTCCCAATTTAAACACAATTTTCCACAAAGAGTTCAGTGTTTGATTTTATGTGTTTTTAAATCTAGTTATCAGTCAATTTATGCTTCTAGTCTCTTTACATATACCTTATAATGGTACCATTTATATTATCAGCTGTGTTGCCATAAACTATTGTCTATAAGTACTCTGCTTCATTCCTGTCAACTCTATTACTCTCTCTCTATTACTGAGCTGACTTTTGATAACATGTGACTCTGACTGTGTTAGTTTTATTCTCTGACAAATCTACTAATCAACACAGATCAATAAGTCCTGCAGCTATGTCTGGTTGTTGGACCACAGTTGAATTAGTTCATGTCTCCCTCTCGTGACCTCACATTTATCTTTTATCATTGTTTATAGTCCAATATCTAATTTTTGTCCCATCAACCTAACCAATAATGCTGTCTTTTCCTAAGATTGTTTTCTCTATGCCCTAAACCTCTTTTATTTAAATGTATATTTTCCAGAGATGTTCCCTTCTCAATGATCTACTTCCCCTTGTTTGCCAACCTTAATGCACTGGGCCGGGAGAGTGCAGGCAGCCAGGCTGATGTGCAGGCTCAGGCGCCGTTCTGGCAGTCCTTCATGGCAGGCTGTGGTGCTGGCTCAGTGGCAGCTGTGGCTGTCACACCACTGGATGGTGAGTGGGAGACAGAGATGAAGATGGAAGTCAAATATCAATGCAATTATAAAAGACGGTGGAAGTTACAAGCAGGGAGGATGTACACAGTGCTTTCCTTCCCTGGATGATGAGCAGAAACGATGCATCGGATTAGCATAACTGATTCATCAGAGTTTAGAGAAGCTAGTCTGAACAGGTAAGTTTTTCGCAGCTTTTTTAAAGAGTCAACTGATCTCAGGCTCAGGGGAATAGAGTTCCAGAGCCACAGCAGAAAACGCTCAGTCACCTTTGGTTTTCAGCCTGGTGCGTCTCACAGCCAGGAGGCTCTGGTCTCCAGACCTCAGGGACCTGCAGGGGGTGTACGGCCGGAGAGGATTGCTGATGTAGGTGTGAGCTTGATGGGATCAGTGAACCAGAACCAGGAGCTTTAATTGAATTCTGGAGTTTATGGGCAGCCAGTGTAGCTGGTAGAGTAGTGGGGTGACATGAGTGGATTTGGAGGATTTAGTCAGAAGCCCAGCACAAGCATTCTGAACCAACTGTAACCGGTCCAGAGGTTTTCTTCAGACAAGTGAAAAATGAATTGCAATAGTCTAGATGGGATGAGATGAATGCATGGATAACAATTTTGAGTTCAGAGCGTGACAGAATAGGACTGAGCTTAGCAATGTTCCTGAGATGAAAGGAGGAGGAGCGAACCAGAGAACTGACATGAGCCTCCAGAGTGAGAGCTGGGTCAAAGGTCACACCCAGATTTCTAACTGAGGGTTTGATAAATGAGGCAAAGTTACAAAGAGTATCGTGTATCTATTATTAATTCAATTTAAATCATTTGATATCTTTGCCATTACGGTTGATCATTCAAAATAATTGGAAATTAATAA
The DNA here is from genome assembly GCA_006937965.1 of Callopanchax toddi. Lineage (NCBI taxonomy): Eukaryota > Metazoa > Chordata > Actinopteri > Cyprinodontiformes > Nothobranchiidae > Callopanchax > Callopanchax toddi. Next base: position 903,606 of record SSNR01000221.1, on the reverse strand, counting down.
GCTTATATTATATTTAAAATAAAATAATTTAAATTAAAAACATTGATTAGTTAAAATATCCAATCATTCTATGTAAAAACATTATGCTGCAGTGCATCAAACTATCTGCTGTCACCAAACCCTAACATCTGATTGGTTCCCCATCAAGTCAAGATAAATTAATCCCAGAAAATGATTGAACACAAAGCTAATGAAAACATGCTTTGATTCCTTAGGTGTCTTTTTTCATACTTGCATGGATATTTGCACCAAAGAATTGGATGAAATATTTTGTTAATTTTTTTTAGGTATAACATTTTTTCTCTTACCAACTCCCAAAAGTTGATCTTTAATTAAAGGAGCATCCATGTTGTCAAATAATCGACTTCAGACCAAATTTAAAGAATTAGCCCCGTTCACTGAAATGATTGTCAACAGATAAAACAAACTGATAACTTATATATAATACATTTTAAAAATGAAATGCAGCCATAATTTTTATTTATTATAACATGAAATTTCTTGGGATGTTACCATTCAGTGGCTAACTCACACTGTAGGTATAAAAACTGAATTCAGGTACAGCCATTAGGTGTAAGGTGCAAATAGCAATTCTTCTAACTGCATATTCTTGTTTTCAACATGCAGTTATCAAGACTCGCCTGCAAACTTTGCAAAAAGGTGAAGGGGAGGACACATACAGAGGAATTCTTGACTGCACAAGGTAAGGCTGACACTTATTATAAAAAATGTTTCCACATTATTTAAGTGCAAAACAATTCATTTGATTGTTTTTTATTCCTTTTGTGTTGTATAGGCGCATTATGAGGCGAGAAGGCCCATCAGCATTCCTGAAGGGTGCAACCTGTCGTGCTTTAGTCATTGCTCCTCTTTTTGGCATTGCACAGGCTGTCTACTTTCTTGGGGTTGGCGAGACGATTCTGGGTTTGCTGGGATAGCAGTCATCTACATCGGTGGTGGCGGTTGTGTAGTTTCTGTTAAAAATACCACACTGCTTTAATCTGCGCAGGATGAATCACACAATCAAGAAAGCAGAAAAAGACAAAGAGGAAACACAAACACTCTCCGCTAACCAAAGGAAGATGATAAAGACACTCTACTTACTAAAGTGAACTAGCTGCTTCACTCTACTAATCCATTTTTAGGTGTATACATGCTGTCACTAGGGTTCTGTCAAGGTCCTGTATGTAACTAACCAGAGAGTACCATGTGAGTATGAGGTCTCAGTTAGTCCAGGTGCTGCTTGGTGCAATATGTCTGAGCTTGTTTCTTCCACCTGAGGGAGATAATTCTGTCTGGCTGTATTGAAAGAACTGCTGCTTGTTATTTTTGAGGCTGCCTACCATTCTGACCTTTCTCATCTGTGCATCGACTTATGGAAGTGACAAATACCCCTTTCAGTTTAAATCTAAACTAACTTAATGCCAGATTTCAGTGTCTAGATTCCACAGCCAGTCATCTTTAGCAGAACAGGAGCTTGACACCCATCTGCTCACTCTGTTATGCATTCCTCCCACTCCATCCTGTAGGTCAGAGTTGTAATCTTGGATTCTTTTGCTGGACTGGGAGGTGCTCCTGCCAATGTCTTTAAGGTCATTTGTTAATCTGATGGTAATTCTTTAATCCCTGTGATTGCATACGATACACCTTTACACACATGGCTCACTTCCTGCTTCAGGGCCACAGGTTAGACTGCTGAGCTACTATCACTTTGTCTTCAAAGCTCTACAGTTTAAATAAACATGATGGTTAATTTACCTGTTTAGAATTAAAAATACATCGCTTTAAATGGGTTGAGCAAAATAAGTGAATGCAATTTTTGCCTTATCATTGGTGATAGTAAAAGGATCAAAACTGTAAGTCTTGAATAAATTAAATGGAATTGATGATGTTTAAATATTGCTTTGGTTCAATGTAGTGAAGATTACTTAATTCCACAGGGTGGCACTAAAAGTAGGTCTTTTTTAAATTTTTACTTTTTAATACAAGACAGATTTTTGAAGTGGATGTTCCATAGACTTCCACATTTACCTCCGTAGAGAACATAGCCTGAGAAACAGTTTGTAAATAAATGTAAATAAAAAGTCTCATACATGCTGATGATTTGTGTCAATGTATTTTTTATTTTACATGTGCAATGCTATAGAACAATACAAAGCAACATTCCTGGGAATGTGAAAACACGCACATGCACAAACTTTGGCTTTAGCTTACAGAACACGCCTTACGTGTGCAGAAGTATCTTTGGTATGCAACTTTTTTTTAACTTGAATGTTTAAAGAAAATACTTGCAATCCTGCAAAATAAAGTAGTTTTCCATACATTTTCCAGTGAGGTAATCAGGAGGACATTTAAACATAATATAAAAGATAACTTGTTGATTATTACTCTGTACATCAGTGTATAAAAACAGATGGAAACAGCTCCTTGAAAGATTTCTTTGAACATGAATATTTTCTAGTGGTTCTAGAGGTTCTTGTCTTGTGTGATGAGGGCAGCTGTTCTGGTAGAAAACACTTAATCCATGAACTTGCGGTTGGGGTTGCGACCAAATAACTTGACTCTGACTTCAGGCATCATCTGTAAAGGAGGAAATCGACGAATAAAATAGTTCAGGTATTTTTTTAAAATGTGTCATCTCATCAGGGTTTTGAGGTACCATGAAACAATACTTGGTTTTTCAGGGACAAATAAGAGCAGAAAATGAAAGGAAGCAATAAAATAATAAAGAGCGGTGCTGCCCTCTACAGGTAAATGACAAAAACTGCATTTACTGATTTTAAAGAACTAGATTTGCTGCTTGTTCTTGTACCTGTTGTGCTAGAAGTTCCAATCTGCTCTCCAAAGTATTGGAAACCTTGATCTTCCCATTATCGTTGTATACTTCAACTCCTCCACTGCTGTAAAGACAAAATAAAAAAGTACTGTAAACCTGAGAGAGTAAAACTCAGATCAGTGTGTCTTAGTTAACTAGTACATTCTCAGTCAAAAGGAAAAGAAAACCCATAAGATCTTTAATTTCAAAGTCTACAAGTTTAAATATCATACATTAGACTATCTTACATGTCAGATGGAAGGAAATGATCTTGGTCAATTTTGACAATTATCTTGCTCTTCACTGCCTCTTGGTAGATTGGGATGTTTTTATTAACTGCAGCCTGCCAGGTAATAAAACAGAGAGCACCATTCCATTGACAGTTATGTGTGGAAACGCCCATTAAAAACCACAAAATGCAAAAAGATGGTGAACTCAGTCTCACCTGAACCATGTCTACATCCTGCTGTCGGCAGCGAATGGTTACTTTAGGCTCAAGCAGTTGATAAAATCCCTGAAAAGAAAGAAAACAAAACTCAAATTAGGTGAACAAATAGAACTAACCATCCTGGTGATTAACAGTATTCTTCCTTTGTAAGCGTTGGAGATTTTACCTGAAGCAGCAGACCTTCCAACAGCTTGGAATACCTGTCAGGGTCTTTAGCAACCTCTGCTATTCTTTGATGGGCCTCATGTAACAGATCCTTGGATATAAACACAGACATAAAGCAAAAGGTCTGACATTAATCATAAACACAAAATGATATTTTCCCCAAACAAGCCACTTTTATTTAATATAAATGTTGGGACTGTATTTGTATGTTACGCAGATTTACAGTTTGATTGAAGGTAAGAGTTTTCTCACCGTGACCATGTCATCTCGGGCTTTCAGCACCTTCAGCCTCCCTTGGTTCTTTAGATTAGACATCTGGCTGAGGGGAGAGGATTCTTGTTACTTTATCATAATCTGTTCAAGCAGCAGATTAATTCACTTGTCTTTGAATCCTGCTAAAGAACAGCTGGCATTGCCAAAATCAAAAGCATAACCTATGAAGATCAAAATCTGGGTAGATGAATTACAAAACAAAAAAAAAAGTTTAAAAGGAACATATTTGCACTTTACAATTTGTTTCTCATGAGCCAATTCTGAGCTGACATTGACCTGCTATTAACTTGAGCACATAAACTGCATGTACTGGTTTCCCCTCGTTTCAAACAACTTACATTTTCTTATGTTGTTCAATTTGTTTTTCCTTCTTCTCAAAGTAATCCATGATTTTCACTCGCTGAGTCTGCACCAAACGACCTTTCTCAATATTGAATTCTTCCTCTGCCTGCAAACACATGCTGGTCCATTACAGTTCACTGGATCACAAGACTGACAAACAGACGAACAGGCCTCAATTACCTTAGCATCGATTTCCTCCACTTTCTCACTGGCCTCTTGCTCAATGAAGGCCATCATGTGCTTGATCTGCAAGAATTAAAAGTTAATTTGCTCAAATTCAAAGGTTTGGACAAGTTCAACTTTCACGTATGTTGAATGTTTAAATAAAAAAGGATATCAGTTCATAGTTTATAAAACGTCCAACCAAAAAGAAAAACAGTTCTGATCAACTTTGAAGCTTTTGTTAGACATGTATGACAAAAACTTGAACTCATGACACAAATAAATTATACCATGTACATCAAGAAAGTACAGCAAAGTTTAAAAAACACGGTTAAAGAACACAAAGAAACGCGTAAACAACAACTATTGCATAGTGACAGCCTGTTGTTCCGTTATCTATCTACTAGTCTATCTAGCTAGCTAGCTGTGTTTACATTAAGTTTTTCGTTGAGATGAACGTGATTCAAAGTTACAAGCGATTCATTTTTACCTGTTTTTGAACGTCCGCGTCAGTGAGTGCCATGTTTGGTGTTGTAAATGTTTTTATGTTTAAAGTCTGAGAAAAAAATCTTCTCCAACACCCCTTCTCAGAGGTGAAAAAGAAAAAGTGGCAAGTTATGATCGACCTTTTCTTTCCAAATTTCTAGTCGAGCTTGTTAATCAAGACTTCCGAACAAAATTTTCAAAATTTAGGAAGTGACAAAAATAAATATATTGGTATCTCGCGTGTTTATAGATTTAAACCATATACATAGCATAAATTCTTATAAATATATTCGATTATCTAATTATATACAACCATATAAGATTTTAAAAATATTTATTATTTAAACTGCTGCAGAAATTTCCCAAAGGCGTATCGGGGTTTTAAATTTCTTTTATTTTGAAAGGCACTACAGGAACACAAGTGTTGTAGTTTCGCTCGTTTCTATTCAGAGCACGTTGAGTACTTGAGTTGTACACTACTGCTGCCAACCAGTGGTGGTGGTCCGTTCATTTCAAGCAGCTACTGTAGCAGAAAATTGTGCTACATAATTCCTTATCATTTGTCAGCACCAGGTTGCCGCTGGACAAGGACGGTAAGGAACAGATACTTGCTAATTTCCTAACGGAGTTAAAAGTTTCGCGTTTGGAAAACAGTTCTTTAAACATGCAGCGTTAAGCTAGCTAACATGTGGGCTTATGGGGTGTTCCGGTATCAACTAGTCCGTATAATAAATCTAGTTTTCTTTGAATAAATTGTCTATTCAACCTGCTACATAACATTTCAAAGCTATATACCATGCTTATTACTGAGAACGAACAACGTTGTAGTATTTCCTAGTCATGCAAAAATGTATTTTGATGTAAGGTAGATTGATTCTCCATAAAGCGACATCACATTTTATTTTGACAGTTTTCCCCGGAAGTGGGTTATACATTTGACAGACTTGACGTTAATTTAACTTTTTGCCATCATGGTGTCACCTAATTTTAAATGTGCAGTGAGGACAAACCTGGGTGTTTCATAAAAGTCAAGCCAAGTGTTGTACAAAAATGTTATGATCCTAATAGACGTTTAAGTAAAAGCATTTACATTTCGAATATACATTTTGCCACGTGTTTTATGATGAAGGTACAGCATTCTCTCATGTAATTTTTCAAGTCTTTTCAGTTTTAAGTCCACGTTGTCCTGAATGTTTAAAATTATATTTGAATAATAAGATGTACACACTTGCCTTTTATTATGCAACAAAAGCATGCCTCCTTGAATAGAGGACATAAAAAGTGCAAAACCACGTGGGACATTGTGTTTTATAATTCTATATCTAACAGCTGTTTAACACAGACATTGTCATTAATAGCCAGTGACTACACATACAGTACATAAATCTAAAGGATTTGGTCATGGTCATAAGGACAACTTTTGTTATTTTTTCACAGGTGACACGTCCAGCTTTGACTGTAATAATTAATGTGCTTGAGAGTCACACACACGTCTGATCAATGGCGACCTTGGGCTCCACCACTTTGCCTGCAGGTTTCCACTATGAAACCAAATATGTTCTGCTGAACTACCTGGGAATGCTGCCCGTTGATAGATCACAGACACCAGCTACAGAACAAGGTGAGAAGACGGACATACCGTAGTTGTTTTGTTCACATTAAAAGTCTTAGATGGGGGTGTGCATGTTGCTTTACCCAAAAGTATTCTGAGTGTGTAGGCATGTAGCCACCTGTTTAACAGCTCATCTTACTCGGCTCTCTCTGATTTTTACTTGGATGTTCATTCAGAAGACTTGCGATCTCCATCTTAACATAGCCAGTGCTTTCAAACAAATAAAAATGAGACACCACACAACTATAATCTTTCTGGTATTCCAATATGGTGTCCAGATGATTTCTCTCTCCAGACTCTCTTATTGAAACTCTATGCTGTGACTTTTTGACTTGAAAAAGTATTGTTTTCCATCCTGTCCTTGTTGTACTCAGCATACCGAAGACCAAGATCAGTGTGTTTTAAGCACAGTTTCTGTAGCACTTTTATAATAGTACCTCTCCAAATATTTACTCCTGTAAATATGTAACTAATGTGCAAATTATTGTGCTTTCTTTGCACCAGGCAGCTGTGACACCCTTTTTAATTCAAAGGAGAGAAACCTCTCTTTTGTTCAAATGGAGTTTTGCATTGCAGAAGAGTAGTTTTAGGCAAAGCTTGTCCTGATTTTTATTAAATGGCACAAATGTCAAATTAATTTTGCTGGGGGATTTAATAAAACAGCAGAAGTTTAATGAATTCAGAAAAATATTTTGTTGTGTGCATGTTTGAAATGAGCAAAAAGGGGCAGATGAGTGGCTGATCCCTGCTTTCCGCTCGACCCGGTCCAATTTCTGACAGCCTGTCATGTGCAATCACTGCAGGATTACTCACACACCAAATGACTGAAGCAAAATAGTTGTCTGTGCTAGCTGTCTGGCTGCATGCTGAGACAGCAAAACGCCCAGGAAAAAAACCAACTCTGATCCTCAGGATGTTGGTGCACGAGATGAAAAGACAGTAACAAAAAAAAGAAGTTTGGTGGGGGGTTTATAATTAATGAGTAATGTTTTCTGTTTGCTGCTACTACATATTTAATTGTGCTGTTTCAAACCAGCAGAACTAGTCATCACATCCCATCAGTGGAAATATTCAAAGCTTCTGAACAGGAGCTATGAACTGAAGTAGAAGTATTACCTTTCCTTTCAAATGACTATGAGCTCACAAGGTTACTCACGAAGAGATTTAATATAAAATTGTGTGGAATAAACTTAAAGACATAAATCTCATGCAGTGGTTGTGTGAGAGGTGGAGGCAGCTGGTTGATATTTTCTGTTCATCTGTTTCAGGAAACGTCCAGAATGACAAGGAGAGAAACAGAATGTTTAAAAAAGAGATAGAGGAGGCGCTGAGGCAGCTGCAGGAAGAAATGTTTTCCTGTAAGAGCACACAAAAGAAAAGACAATGTTGTATTTGTTTAAATCAAATCTTGATCTGTTTACTTCTAGTTAACCCAGTAAAGTCAGATTTTCTTTATAGTTCAAGTTTTATAACAACTTGTATGAATACTTTAATGCAACTGATATTTAGTATTTTCTAAATGTAGATTTACCAGCTTTTCTTTGCATCAAGTTTTAGTCATTTATTTTTTTCCTGTTGTATAAGTGGATTGGTTATTTTTCTTTGTACAAAAATGAATTGTATACTGTGACGAAGAGCTTTGGCTTCTTTACATAACCTTAGTTGTAGCAGCGTTCCTGCACCACTCCATCTTCATTTTTAAAGAATGATGAGATGTTATTTAGAAAAATGAAAGGTTTGGTCAAAAGTCTTGTTTGTTAGAGTTTACTTTTCCTCTCCAAAATCACATCTTTAGTTTTTCATGTTACTTATTGATTTCTTTCAGTTTTCTGTGAATATTTAAGGCGTTTTCTCTCTTTTTAGCTTGTAACAAATTCTGATTAAATTAACTTCCCTGCTTGTCTAAGCCTTGTCTGTTCTCTGGTCTTCAGCTTTTTCCAGTACGGGTTTTGACTGCCACCTGTCACCAGTGTTCAGCCCAGCTAACCCAGAGAGCTCAGTAGAAGACTGCCTTGCTGCGCTTGGAGACAAAGTGTCAGAAGAGCTTGGCACACACCTGGCAGCAGCTGTACGGACACTCCTCACAGGGTGAGCTTACATATTGTTTGCTGAAATATTTCACATGGTGAATTGTACTTATGAAGCTGTACTGGTGCAGAAAACCGTTTTTATTGGATTTAAAAGGATTCTTACTGGAGAAACTTTTTTACTTCCTTTTTTAGTGGGTGTTATGGAAGTTTCTTATCAAGCAATGAGATATCAGTCTTAAAAGTTTTAACAAAGTTTATTACTTGTTAACAAGGAGACGTTACACCACAGAGGTCTGAGGAATAAAGTCTGACCACAGCAGTTCTGAGTCTGCTTTTAAAACCCTCCTCTTGTTCCCCCCTCCCCTACCACCATAAATCCTACCCATCCCAAAAAGAGTGGAATTCTATGTTTTAGCATCTGCCCCTAGGGGGTCTCTTAGAGGTAGAGGAATTTACCCCTCCCTGACAGGAGACGAAGACATCTGTTTACTACCCCCCTGATAAGAACAGGAGATGGCCCCTTCACCACAGGAGGCTGAGATGTGTTATCAGCTGGATTCCAACAGGCTGGCATTTTGTTTGTCCATCCATCCATCCATCCTCTGTAGCCGCTTATTCCTCCACAGAGGGTCGCGGGGCAGCTGGTGCCTGCATTTTGTTTGTCATTTAACTAATCATTATAGAAAAAGAAAACCCATCATATAATTTTACTAAGAGTAACTAACAAAATTCCACTACAGTGGGCCAAAACAAAGCTCCAACCAAAACAGTCATCATGGAAACATTTTTTCTCCTAAGATTTTTCACAGCTTAACAGAGAATACAAATTTCACAATCTCAAAGGAATGACAAAATCAATATTGATAAACGGATCTATGGGAATTCTTGAATCAATCGAGTTGTGCAATCAGAAGAGATTAAAAGCTGTGTTGAAATTTGTTACAAAGTTTGTTATTATGTTATGAATGTGTTAAGATTTAATGTAGAATATAATACAAATACAGCCACTTTCATTTATTTCATAGCACATCTACATCTGCCATAAATAAGTTTACCTTTCTTTTATTGTTTTTGTCATTTTCTGTTGACGATTATTCCAAAGTGCACAGTGACACCAAAACTTATATCAACAGTGATAATAATGAAAATAATGAACTTTGAATCTTTTATGCAACTGTCATCGCTGACTGCAGTTTTTGCAAATCTAATCAAACCTACTTGTGTTAAGCTGTCTTTGTAGTATAACTCTCATGGTAGAGAGTATTTTGTCAAGCTGATAAATAAATGATTTCCAGTGTTTACATGTTTCAGACTTGACTACCAGTCCTTTAGAAGCACCACTCTGGAGCTCTCGGCACACACGCAAGGGGGCTGGAACCAGGTGAGTCCATCATTGCTGCTGCCATGATTAAAAACATACCAAGATGTATAAAAATGTGTAATATTTCAGCTGTAAACATGCATAATCTCACACCACCACCAGGTTGTGGTACCTCTGGTGCTGCTCCAGGCTTTACAAAGTGAAGGCCAACCTTTGGCAACGCTGTTGGAGCTCGGGCAGCGCATCCTGGAGGAAGATGAGTCTGAGTTTCTCATCCAGCAAGGAGGATGGGTGAGTTTTTACCTACCTGACTGAGAGAATGCAACTCTGGCATTTTATGTACCCCCGGAAAATAAAGAGGAGGAACCCTCTTGGAAGCACCAGCACATTGAAAAATGGCTGAACAAGACAGGTCACATGACAACAAGGTTGAAGTTTCATGCTGGTAGAGTAAATCAAACACCACAAATAAGGAACGTTTGTGCTGAATATAAGTTGGAAGTCCCAAAAGCAAAGTGCAAAAAACCTCAAAAGGTATAGCAGACAGTAAAAGATGCATTACATCCAGGTTAATAAACTGACAGCCAGGCAAGGATGTACAGATTTCCAAATGACCAGATGAGGGCATTGGTGAGCTATAACAACCATATTATATTTAACATGAAACAAAGTGACTACTAAATAATGGATGTATAAAAATAACTTATCTAATAATCAGAGGGTTGTCTTACCACCCAGCGTTCCAAATGTTTTTGTGTCAGTAGGTATGAAACTGAACCCTATGTTTGCCAACTCCAGCCCTCGAGGGCTACCATCCTGCCAGTTTTACATGTTTCCTGTCCCAGCACACCTGAATCAAATGGTTTAATCACCTCCTTATCACGCTGAGTTCTGCAGAAGCCTATTAATTACTCATTTATTTAAATCAGGTGTGTTGGATGGTGAAGTTACTGGGGTCAGTAACCCCTGCTCCAGAGACTAAGAAGCTGCTGTGTGGTTTTTTATATTTTCAGTGATGTGCTAGTAATTTAATTCTAATGTTTAATGTGTTTAGGGATATATGTAAGACTTTAATTCTGAGGTTTTATAAGTGGAACACTGCCTTTAGTGGCTTCCTACAAATGAGGTCATCCCGATGATGAGGAATCACGTGACTCGACACGTTAACAGTTGCCCTCGTTGCCGTTACCTCATGATGTTCTGCCTGGTTTCATGCAATGAACTTGGTGCGTTGGCTTTAAACAAGGCCACATTCTTGCTCAGAGTTATGTCATAGCAGATGAACAGAAATGGAGGGATAAAATGATGGAGGGATGAGAGAGAGGAGGAGGGAGGGGAAACCCATGAGGAGATTTGTGATAGGCAGAAATGGGAGGCAAAGCAGGGGAGGGGTGAGAGATCAGAGCAGTAGAGGATGTGCACAGTAGCCAGTGAAAGCAAAGTTAAATCTTTATTACTTTGACATCTGCCTGCATGTACACTCTCTACCTCCACTTCATCTCGACCACTCGCTCGTCTTCTTGACTTTCTTGAAATTTTCACATCCAAGTGTAAACTGGGGCTTTCAAGGCTTTGCACTGAGGTAGGATGTTTTCCTTTGGAACCACACAGATGGTGAAGTCATTAGTGTTGATGTGATAGATTCTCAGACACTGAATTGGTCTTTGCTTACTGGCAACATGGCCACCACCTCCTATTGAGTCGCGCAGAAATGCTGCTCGGGAATTTTTGCCGTAGTTTTTCTCAATAATCTGAGAAATCCAACGATTTAGAGTGCATGTTGCTCACGGATGATAAATAATAAAGTTTTATGTTTATTTTTAACCATAATTTTGACACAGATTGGTGAATCTTTATCTGTTACATAGTTAAAACGTTGATGTTTTGTGAAATTTCAAAACACTAGCGTGACACGGGTACAAGTGACATGCCATGTTAGGTTTGGATGGCTCTAATAATTCCTTTGTCGGTTACAGCAGAACAGAGTAAAGATTATGACCCTAATGTGGCGTTCACTCCATTTGGCACGAACAAAGGATCCTGCCCTCAGACAGTTGACAGCCCCGGACGGGTAGGAATGCATGATTAGAGAGGTATGACGGGGTAAGGGAGGAGAGGAAAAGGAGCCTACATGGTGTGGTGGAGTAGCATTGTTGGCCTGTCATCGTGAGAAAATAGACAACTGTCCTTCTGACAGGAGAAACTGCTGAACAGTGTTGACTTCAGCCGTTTTATGTTACTGCTTTGGTGATTTTGATGAGTTCTGACATTTAAAGGTGAAAGCTGCACTTCTCCTTTTACCAAGGAGAGAGAGAGGGTGAAAAACATAAACACATGGCAGCAGAATTAACTGATAGTCAAAGCAGCATATCTTAAAGGGCAGTAAAGTATTTTCGTAGTCCGTTTTTTTTTTATATTGACAACAGCTGTCACTGCTTAGAAGTCCTGATGCTGCAGTGATGTCATATTAAGGTCTAGGTGGTGTTAGGGCTCCAGCCCAGGCAGAACACGTCACATTGCATCCAGTACTGTGTGGCAGCACTTCCTGTTATGTAAGACCCCATTCACCAGCCTCAGAGAAATATCACTATGCCTCTGAATCAGCACTGGGCCTCAGAATGCTAAACGAGGAAAAAACTGAATTTGTTTTTCTAATAAACATTTAAAAAACAGTCAGAAAAACAAGAAAAATGTGCTACTTGAATCATTTAAGGTCACTAAAGGTTTTTCAAGGTTTTTTCTATTTTAAAATAAAAGTTACCCCTAACATGATTAATAAGAATAAGTTACAAGATATTTGCTTTTTTCCTTATTAACTGAAAAATGCTGACTTAAATAGTGTTTTATTGTTTTACCTTTAGCTAAATGCATGAGTCAGCTTGCATTACATTATCTAAAATATTTCCACGTTAGATTGTCAGTGAATTTTGTATGTTTAATTAGGAATATTTTAATTATCTTTTTAAAGAAGGCTGATCTTATACAAACCCAGACCTAGTGTTTGCTAGTGATGTAGCCTGTCAATTATTTGACAGTCCTGTGATAACCTAACAGGTACTTGTAAAGTCTCATAAACAGTGACTCCTGCTGTGTTCCCTCTGAAGACCACTTTAGAAGAGTCTGTTATACTCTAGAGGTACAGGCCTGCAGAGTCAGGATGCCTTAAAGAAGCGCTGTCCGTACAGTTAGAAAAAAACAAATTCAGACATGTTCTGCACTCCTGGCTCTACAACAAAAACACATTCTGGTTTTTCATTGACTATGTTTGTCTTAGGGCAAGGGTGGAGACCTGAACCTGAAAACAGAACTAAAAACAAAGACATTGGTTAGTGTGTTTATCAGCTCCAACGCTGCTGAAGTGCAAAATGAAATGAACAAATCTTCAAGGAGCAGATTTTAAGTAAGTTGGGCTAATGTAATTATTTGTGTTTAAAATTGCTTTAAATGTTGTAATGCAACTGTGTGGACTGATGGTTACGTTGTCTTTCAGAATTCATGCGCTTGAATCTGTTTAGTTATGACAAGTAGTTACCTCATGATTTATAGTTTAGAGCTAAAAATCCATCGAGAAACAATGTTAAGATTTGATTTCGGTGAAGACTTGATTTAAAGCATTCAAGTCTAGAACTGAAACTGTGAAAAAGAAGTGCAATGTTTTGAAAGCACAGAAACAAGCCTTTGCTGTTGGTTTGATGACACGTCAGCCCTGTTCTGCTGCGTCAAGCTGATAGAGAGGTCGTATCTAAAGGGTGGAGGATTTTCTGAACTAACTCCTGCTGTTCCACATGCAAATCAGCTTACGGAGAATACAAATGTTGGATGACGCTGGGACGCTATTAGATTTAATATTAGATTTAATCCACCCAGGCCACATCTGGCATTCCTAACACTGAGGGGAAAATAACCTGAAGGTTATTCAATAAGAGCATGCACTGTACATGCACCAATACCAGTTTCAATAGTTGTTTCAGTGAGAGCTCATCTCTGCTATCAGAACCTTTTTGTTGGCTGATTATGCAAACTCATTCAGCTTTACTGATAAACACCTGTGTCTCGTTTCTGTTCAACTCTCTTTTGCTTACAGAATAGAATAGAATTACTTTATTGATCCCACAGTGGGGAAATTCACTTGTATGACACTCAGAACAGCAGCAACCACATAACAGAATTTAGCATCACTGTCATTATCTGACATCCTGTCAGTTATCTTATCCACTCGTGTTTAACTTTTTGTTTGTGCCATCTGCAAAGTTCTCCTGCTTTGAAAGAGGCTTGATTCTATCCACTGGGATGTTGGTGTTTTATTTTACTGGCTAAATACATTCAGCCTGATCTCAATAACATGCTCAACAATACTGGAAAAAACTAAATATTTTGTCTCCCTTGCAGTTATGCTAAATGTTAACAAGACAAACCTGTTTTTTTTTTTTTTTTATCTATGTTTGACATAATTTCTGTCTTCAACAGTCTGCAACATTACATTTACTTAACTATATTATTTCTCCAGCTAGCTCTTCTGTGTTGGTAATGCCCATGTGACTGATGTACCTGTTATATAATCAAACAGCCTCTGGTCTCTGATCTACATCTGATCACTAGGTGGCAGAGAAGGACACATTATTTAAAAAGCTGCTTTATAGAGTTTTCTGCCCAAAAGCCATTTAGATTTTAATCAGCGTTTGGGGCATTATCTTCATCTGAATTTAGATTTGAAAAACGTATATTTTCCTTCCTCTTAGAAAGTGTTGGTATGTATTTTCCTTTAATTTTTACCCATAACTGTATTGGTTTCTTAAAAAAATCAGCTAATGAAATCAAAATGAAATGGAGCTGTAAAACTTCAGCTTATGACATTCACATTTGCTTCACCTGTGTTCCTTTCTGTCTGTCACAGGGTGGAATATTAATCCTTGTACCAGAGGAGCAGCGAGATTTGTCCATTGCTGAAGACAGCAACGACATTTACATCATCCCAGAGGAGCAGCATCCTGACCAGCCCAGCCCTCCCTCGTCACTGATCTGCACAGGAGACGGCAGCGAGCAGAGCTCCTGGCAGGCAGAAAGTCTACCTGTGTCTCTGGCCGGTCACGAGTCCTGGGCACAAATCGGTGTGATGGACCCCGAGGATGTCAAGAGCCTGGACAGTAACGAGGGTCTAGCTCTTGCTGAGGAGCGCAGTGAAAATAACTCCTCGAACTCGGACATTGTCCACGTGGAACGTGAGGAGGCTGAGCTGCTGGAGGAGGGCAGTGAGGTTGGATTAACAGAAGAAAGCATGATTAGTGTTTTAGGTACAGAGAGTGAGCTGGCTGAGCTTAGGGCAGAATTTGGGGACCACACTCCAGTTGTTCCAGCAACAGGTGGACCAGATACCACACCCCTCCCATCTCTGATTTCATTAGAGGATCCGGTCGTTGTCATAGAGGCACCAGTCAGCTTGTCTGAGGAGCCCTCTCTCATCTCTTTAGAACCAGAGACACTTCCCCCTGTCCCAGAACCTGTTGCTCCCCCTTTATCTGAGTGTGAACCTTCAGTACCTTTGCCTGTTCCTGCAGTAGAACCAGAACCTGAGCCAGAATCAGCTTCCCCTGCCCCAGTGCCTCCTGAGATGGAAACCCCAGCTCTAGCCAAGAACATCTTAACAGCACCAGCAGAGCCTGAAGCCCCATCAGAACCAACTTCTGACCCACAGCAGGAAATGGTGCCTGTTGTAGAGCTTCACCAGTCAGAACCAGAATTAGAAGTTGTGGCTGAACCAGATGCCACAGTCCCATCAACCTCCAAGGTCCCAGCTGAGGAGGCTCCTGTGGTCCCTGTAGAAGCCCCAGTAGCTTTTGTTGAAGCCCCAGCTGAGGAGGCCCCTGTGGTCCCTGTAGAAGCCCCAGTAGCTTTTGTTGAAGCCCCAGCTGAGGAGGCCCCTGTGGTCCCTGTAGAAGCCCCAGTAGATTTTGTTGAAGCCCCTGCTGAGGAGGCCCCTGTGGTCCTTATAGAAGCACCCGTGACCCCTGAGAAGTTCCCTGCAGAAGCCCCAGAGAAGCCAGCACCAGCAGCAGAATTCCAAATCCTGCTTTATGGAGGGTCTGCCCTGGTGCTTCTCGCTGCTTTGGCATACGGCTTCATTTCCTTTAGGAGGAGGTAGAAAAATCTGTATTCCTAAGGAAGAAGAATGGTAAATCAAATTATAAAATAATTTAAGTTTGACATGAGATCCTTAAAATTGTATGGAATTGATCTAATTTAGTACTGTATTTCTAAAAATTTGAATTCCACAAAAGTGCCCCAAAGAATTTCATCTCATCTGCTGGAAGATGCTTCATTCCTCCAGCTTCAAACAGACATGGGCACACACAGCACTCCAGTATGCTGCTGAGTTCACTCACAGTCTTTGAATCTTTTTTCACTCCACCCTCATATTTCTTGTAGGAGTTTATTTTTAGACTTTTATCAGTTCTCTGCTAGATGTTTGAGTTGTTTTTGTACTATTTGAGTCGGTACATGGAAAAATGATCTCGGAGATAAAATGTAATGTTAGTTATTGCTTTATCTGTAATCTTTTTAAATACATTTCCCAGTTCCATACAGAACTCCATACATTTAGATGTACCTTTAAAGATCAATTATTCAATGGTATGGTAAATTAAATTTTGTGAGATTTTGTTTTTATGTTAAACCCTTTGGATACAAGAGGAAAATTGGACTTTCCGTGTTATTAATAGTACTTGAAACATGTACTGCACATGCAAGGTGGCTTTATTGTCAATTAAAACATTAAAAAGTTTTGGCCAATGAAGGATGAAAAAAATGTATTTTAATGTGTTTAAAGGTATACTGATTCTGCATTCTATAGAAACATTTAATTTATTCTTCTTTTATTATTTGTTTGCTGTTTTGTCCTAAAATCACATTACATCAAGTAGCTTGCTGCATTGCAGGTTACCTCCATGCAATTTGAGATTTCTTTAAAATGTTAATAATGAAATTCTTTACACTTTGTTTCCAGTAGTACCTGATGTAATGTGAGGAGTTATCACTGGCAAAGAAAGCAACAGGAATATGATAGTAGTTCAGTCCACAGTTTGAACTAAATTTGATTTTTGGATCTAAATTAAAGGCTTTTCAGCTCTACTTTTAAAATTAAAAAACAATTTGTCTTATTTTAGTATTTCTGTATTTTGCCCTGCACCTTATTTCTGTAACTGTTTAGTTTTAAATGAACCTGCATCAATGTTAGAATATCAGTAAAAACATGAGTAAGATGCAGTGTGGTACTGAAAGTTAACTAATCAGTAATAAAAACAGCATCAGTGTATAATTTTACATAATGCTGTGATAATGAAGTTTTTAAAATTGAATTAAAACTATAAACAGACTTGAACCGTCTTGAAATACCGGTAGGTTTTCAGAGAAGTCACCTGGTTTTTAAACCCTCAGACTGTACAAACTAAACTTATCTGGAAAAGAAACCTGGAATTTCCTTCACATTTATCTTGGATAATTTCAGACATGTCATTGTTTGCCATCTGATTCAGGATGTACAAGTTTACTCTCATCCTATTATTTGATAACTTTTTTCCTAATTTATAGCTATTATGGCTTATTAGTTTAAAAAATGAAGGATTCATGTTACATAACTATCAGATTAATACAGAATGGATGGTTTTGTGTTTGTGAGTAGGCCTCTTGTTATACTGAGTCAAGTGAAACTACTTTTGAGGTCAAAAGGTCCAAAACACAGAAATTGTACTTGGAGTCACCTGCTGTAAAATGTTTTTAAAAAGGACAAAAGAAAGAAAGAACCACCAGTTGTTTTTGCCTGGTAGTTTATTTACATTGAATATAAAATATAACGAAACAAAAGCATTTTGTGACTGAAATTCAACTTCAGTTCTGGGGAATCATTTTAACTTGCACAGTAATACACAAAGGGCTGTACATCAGAAAACAAAATTCAATACAAAACTGATCATGCAATTCATGTTTATAATGATATTTAAACTTAGAAACAATGTTCAACACATAAACCAATGAAAACACTTCATGTTACAAACTCTACTTTCAATTCCCTATTTTCATAACAGGACTGTAAACTCAAGTGATTTCCCAGTTTGCTTTGGTCGGTTATGATTCTGTGCCCATTGGTTACGCCAACGCAGCTCCTTTCACAGCTGGCTAGTCCTGAGGAACAGGTGTCCCTTTCAAATTCAGTTGTCTACCAGAAATCTCACCATTATGTCTTCTGAACATTCAGCTGTAAATTCATCTGGACCCTGCATAGCACACAAACTGGTGCACAGTAGTGAAAAGGCTTCTAAGCAGCTGCGGGGCCTGTATGCAAATTCCTTTCACAAGGGTGAGAGTGAGGGCCACGATGACCTGCTCCTGGTGGAGGTGCTCCAGAGCCACCCCTCGCTTCATCAAGCGGTCCACCTCATCAGCGAGGTGATCCTTCCAGTGCTGGAAAACAAACAAAAAGTGAACCACTCATTTCAACATAAAACTGAGTGCACAAGTCAAAAAATTTATCAAATAAAAGCATTTTGTGATGAATACCAAACTATATCCAAACACTTCTTAACTCGAAGCAGACTCACTTCAGAAGGAGACCTTGAAATGTTCCTACTCAGGTTCTGAGTAGCCTGAGTCAAAACACCGAGTTCAAACTGGGCTGCAATGTCCCTCAGCCCTTCTGCAACCACATGATAGTCCAGAACGTCTCCTGCACGGCCTGCAACTGGAACACAACCAACCAAAAACACCACTGTAGTTAATTCACAGATTATTCTAGAATTAATAGGAAGGAAAGTGGATGTAAATTATGTGCATAACTTTAATTAGCAGCATGCCATTGTGGCTTTAAATAAAAATGGTTGCCATGCCAAAATGTATTAACGTGTATACAATTTATGACAGATAATGACTGATCCTTTATTATTCCCTTGGGGGAAATTATTTCTCTGCATTTGACCCATTCCTGAGGAGCTGTGAGCTGACGACTGGGAGGCAACTTGATAACATTTTCATCAAATACTGATGTAGTGCAAATTCTTTATTTTCACTTTCATATTCAGTTTGGTTTGTTGTTGTAATTGGAAACCAGCTGATCTGATCCGACTTTACCGCCTTTGGACTGTGACTCAGTCAGGCCATTGAATTGGCTGGGGGATTGGACAAGTACCGGGACATATTGTGGATTTCCCTTCAGGCCACATTTATAAATGTTAATTATTCACAAATCTAGTAAACTAGTTACTGGTGATGGTGCTTGCTTACCAAGCCATTGCAGGTCAACTTGAGGTTGGATGTCATCTAGAGATCCCTGGATTTTTTCAGGCAGGTGACCATCAGCTTCAAGCTGTCCATCGTCCCAGTCAGCCGTGAAGTCATTATAAAGGGAAATTAGCTCCTTATTGTAGCGCTGCTCTCTACAGTCTGTTTGAAGGAATGCGAAAATAACAAGTGCGGCGTTTTGTCTGTTTGTTATTTTCCCCGAGTTGTCCATCAACGATGCGTCCTTTAACAAGCTGTTAAAACACAAGCGTCATAAAGTTTGGTCGAGTTAGCTTATAGCAAAACAGTTTATTGATACCTGCTGCCAAAAACACAGAGCACCGATCCCGTACCTCAACAGTTATGCCTAAAGCAGAAGTAAGAAAAAACAACGATAGAGAGCTGAAACAAATTAACCTTGAAAGACGATGGCTAAAAGACGTTCGGTTAGCCTAATGCTAACATTAGCATTAGATCAGTATGAAATTGGGTTCCGCAAAACCGGTTACATCATTTTAAAATAACAACTGTCATACTCACGGTCGTCTATGGTTGTTAGCATTAATTATTTCACTTCCTACAAATGAGTTCAGTCAATGATGCTCCGGAAAACCCGTAATATACTGTTAAAAACAACTAAGTCCTGAAGTGTTCGACGGATCATTTAAAGTTGGACTGTGATGCATTCGAGAGCATCGGAATTTGTAGTACTAGCATCTTTAAAGTTACAATAGCTCAATTAAACGCAAATTACGTTTTAGTCTCTCTGTTTCACCAGAATGAGTCCAACTGAATTAGTATCCTGTATTTAGATATTTGCATGCAAGTTATAATACAGGAATGCAAAATATACGTCCTTATATGTAAAATAAAAGTTTCTAAGAAAAACGCATGAAAACTAAATAGCATGTTATGTACGGAAGCCGGTTTCTGTCACTTCAAGAAAAGTAGATTAAGTCATAAATACAGTATGAGATAGTGATAGTATGCCATAATTACAGTTATAACTATCATTTTGTAAGACTTAGCAGTCATAACTATGACCTGGTATAACTCAGTGACTATTATGAGGTGCAATATAAAGTCATATTTATGAACTAGTATCTCATACTAGAGATAACATATTTTTGTAAAACATCTAATAAATATGACATGCCAAGTCAAAATTAGGAGATTCTAAGAATCATTTTTGATTCTTGACTTTTAAGAATTTGATTTAGAATCAAATTTTTTTTTTCTCAAAGTGGTGGAAACAATCTTCCATTGTTAGGAGTGGGCAACAGACATGGTCAAAAACTGGCAAAATACCCTCACCCCCAGACAAGACTGCTAAACTACACATCTCAGGAAACAAATTGCATAATTGCTTTTAAAATGAGAATTCACGCAACAGTGTTCAATTTAAGAGGTGTTTAATTTTCTGACTAATAGGTTGCAACTTTTAAATTTATGATCTGTTGTAAAATGCTCAACTGAGAAAAAAAAAAAAAAACAGTTGACCTAACTACATGAAACCAGATGACTTTTAAGGAGAAAAAAAAAAAAAACAACCAAATAAACCAGCCTGAGAGCTCACACTTCCTAAAACAGTTGACTGTAGCTGTAGATAAGAACACTCCTGGAAAGTCCTTGTGCTTTTTTTGTACCTCTAGCACACAACTTGCACAGATAATTTACCAACCATAAAATGACGTTGATAAAATGCTTAAAATGTTTATTTACAATAAAAACAAAATAAAAAAAATGTCCGATCAGCCTAGTACATTTGACTTAATGCAGTCAAGACATGCAAAAATCAGATTAGCCTAAAGCTCTTAACTCCTTTGGTTATGCCAGAAAAACATGAATGTACATGTAATCATTTCTGGTACGAAGTTCACAGCCTTGTTACAGGCAAAGTCACAGAAATCATCCCCTTTAGATTCCATAACTTGGAGAGCCAAAGCTCACAGACCGAGCAGTCTTCCTGCCAACAAGCCTCCTCCCTGTTCTGGGCAGAGACCCCATCTTAGCAGGAGGTTTCAGCGCTGGTGAAAGGTTCTGTTTAGGTGACAAAGCTGCTTGTCGTGCCTCCTGGAGCTCTCTGTGGAGAGAACAACAAAAGGTGGAAATACATTTTAACTGACTGGGACCAAATCTGGTAAACAGGAGTGACAACCTAAGCTATGCTGCCATCATTTTGTTTTCAATCACACATGGAACTGCTCCACCTCCTGGTCAAATTTAGGCAACTGTTAATCTGAACACTGCATAGAAATGTATCCAAAATCAGACATTGTTGATTTGGTTTGGTTACTGTAACATTGCTTAAATGTATGACAGCTTAATCAGTAAAAACAAACCTGTAATTTGTTCAGACACGTGCATACACAGCCAATTTTGCTTCTTAAAACTATATGAAAGAATTTATAAAGGGCTTTTTATACAACTTCACAAATCAGTTTGTATTGCATGAAATTAATAATGTAAATTTTAAATTTTGTGGCATGTTCTTTTTTCTAAATTACATGTGCAATGACCCTCCCTCTTACTTTTCAAGCATGGCTGTCCTGAACTTCTCTACACTGAGCTCAATACGAAGCTGAGCAGCCAGCCTCTCAGTCCTCTTTTCCCTCAAGAGGGTGTGTTTGCAAAGCTCCCTGGCAGATGGGCGTTTCGTTGGGTCTGGATCCAGCAGTGACTGACAAGAGAACGCAAATCTTATTAAGACATGGCAACAACAACAAATAATGTGCCATTTATACAGATGGCAGCTCTAAATATTTGGATTTAACCCACAAGTGACACAGATGAAGACTAGTAATACCTGGAGTAAACCTCTGAAACAAGATGAGAGTTCTTGTGGCAGTTTGGGCAGGTGCCCTTTTCTAAGGCTGTGCCACTGATCCCCATTTTGGGGCAGAGGAGGAGCACCAGCTGCCAGCAGTACTGTGAGGCCCAGAGCAAATATGTCTGCCTTGGGGAGATGGTTGTAATCCTGTGGAGCAAAGCGAAGACTTAAATGAAAACTAAAAACAAGGCAAAACCAGGAGTAATATGTGCTTTTTACATACTACCTCATGCAGGACCTCATTAGCCAGAAAGCGGCTGTCTCCCTCCTCCACTTGAGGACTACTGATTGATGTCACATGACCTAAATCACCTGCAGAAAAATGACAAAAATCAAAAACTTAAGTAGAAATTTAAAAAAGGCAAAAAAAAAAAAAAAACAATCAAGAAATCCACTGTATTAAATATGGTACCTATTTTGTAAATGACTCCAGCTGAAGAGCTTTCATCATCTTCCTCCTCGCTCTCCCCATCAGCCCCTGAATTTGTGCTGGTTTGCTGGCAAATAAATATATTGCCTAATAAAGTTGAAAGACAGCAGAATTATTGGGACAACTAATTTTTATATAAGTAGAGTCCTAAATGAAAACTGTTCAGACACGTACTTGGTTTGATATCGAGGTGGACAAGGCCCGAGCTGTGGATGTACTTTAGACCCATCGCTACTTGTAAAAGCAGATCTTTCAGTTCAGGCTCTGTGAAAAGTTCTCCTTGTGCCTTCTTCTTCACAATAGCATCACAAAGACTTCCACCTGGGCGTTATCGAACCACAAAACTCAGCGCCTTACATCCTCATATGTTTTTCTTGCTCTTTTTGATCTTACTGTAAAACCTACCATCACAGTACTCATTCTGAATAATCATGTGGTCATCCTCTGACCATGCTGAGTAATAGCGAACAACATGTGGGTGGTGCCCAAGAACAGCATGTGCATACACTTCCTTCAGTGCCAGCTGCCTGTGAGAAGAAAGTACATTCATGACGTAATTCCATTCAAATAAAGGCATGGACTGATCAGCCTCTAACTGGGATCAACACGACAATGACTCACTCATTGGCAGAGCCCGCCAGGGGTCGTCGAGAGCGTTTTACGGCATACAGGCAACCATCCAGCCTGTTCACGCACTTATAAACTGCCCCAAACTCGCCCACACCGATGTTCTCCAGCTCCAGGAACTCACTCTCATAGCGTGACAACATGAAGGCTTGGACAGCTCGTCTCTGCCAGATAAACAGATGGAGGGCACGATGCTTAAAATTCAGGAAAACTAAAAATGTACTCCTCAAGGAGGAGCATACGTCACAGGAGCTCTACCACATCAAGAAACGGGGTTTCTTTGAAGTCTCACCAAATATGGTGATACTTCCTTAAAAAATGATTTTTTTCAGTGCTGACAGATGATTTTTTTAAGCTGGAGATTTCTTAGAGAAATCCCGGAAGTAGAACTGGCAGCATGTAATTTTGGACAAAACATGAGGCGGCGGCAACTGAAGATGACAAAGTCTGATGATGAAATCCGATCAGCAGCATCTGATGAGGAGGATTATACAGTATTCACCACTGGCACCAATAAAAATAGTTTTACCTTTGGTGGGAGGAAGGCTTCATCATCCTCCTCAGATGACGTGAGGCTGTGCTTCAATCTGAAAAAAGAGATTTTAGGCATTTTTCATACAGGCAAGAACTGCAAATGTCCAACCTATTAAAAAAAACCTTCATTGGATTGATTAGTAAATCAAAACAAACTCATTTCACTTATCTGATGTTCTAAATGAGAAATTTTACAAAGAGCAAGGCTCATACTTTCATAGATCTGTGTTGTTCAAAGTTACCTGTGTGAATTATCTTCATCATCATCACTCCTACAACTATTCCCCCATGGCAGGTCACTTTTTCTGCGTACTGTGTCAGGTGTGAAAGGATTCACGTTGACTGAAGGTGCCTGAAGAAGATTTGCTGCTGCTGAGGTGACGCGCATGGTCCTCTGAAGGTGACTTATCTTTATGTTGGAGTTTGGCAAAGAGGATTTTGACAGCAAACTCTAAAAGGGTAAAAAAACAGAAAAGAAAAATCAAACTGAAACACAAAAGAGCACACAAAAAACACTAAATCACAGCTGTTGTCCACCTTGGGCGTGCTTGGAGATTCACACAGCCTCAGCTTCTTCCAGGAGGCATACGGTATGGGGCTGGTGCACCCTAAAGGCAAAGTGTTGCTTCTGCTGCGGTGACGTTGAGCTTTGGGTGTCCTGCAGGTCAAGCTGGGACTGCGGATGATGGTGCAGTCATCTGAGGTGGTGTCACTGCTGTTCCCCTCCTCTCCACAGCTAGAGAACTCCAGCTGCTGGTTGATCCCATCAAACAATGTCACCAAGCCTGGGGTGTGAGCGGGGAGGGAGTCCTTCATGATGCTGCTAGGTCCTAGAACAGACACTTTATTTGTCTGAGTATGAATCTGTATTTTAGGGATGCTTGTTGATGTTAAATCTGCAAAGCAAACTATTCCAACTTCTCAAACTGAGGACTTTAATATGTGATTAAAATAAGAAATGTGACAAAAAAAACCTTCCAACAGACTAAACATAAATCCTATCGTTAGTGAACTGTATTAATTACTGCATATGTTTACATTTTATGTCATTATTTTAATGGTGCTCTCATTTAAAACCACCAATC
Organism: Callopanchax toddi; assembly: GCA_006937965.1. NCBI lineage: Eukaryota > Metazoa > Chordata > Actinopteri > Cyprinodontiformes > Nothobranchiidae > Callopanchax > Callopanchax toddi. The sequence continues at coordinate 879,179 of SSNR01000221.1, read as the reverse complement.
CAGCTGATTTGCATTGTTATTGTGAATTAAAATTGGAAACACGCATTTATTTATTGGTTTAAAAAGTCATGTTTACTCACGAACTAGTTATCTTCAACACCACGAACACGCTCCCATTCCTCCCAAAATACTTCCTGGTTAAATAAATGATCCCAGCGGGGTCAAGGTGTCTGACTCTGATTGGTTCACTTGGTTATTAAAGACGTTGCTAATTGAATGAATTATTTAAAATTAGTTTTTGGATATTAAAAAAATCCAATGATGTTCACTCTATTTGTTGTTTCAGAACGCAAGTGCAGATGTGTGTTTTAACAATATGAAATAAACAACCCCTAATGAAAATTAGGTCATAAATGGTGATATAGACACGTGGGCGGAAGTGAGCTACGTCATCACAACAGAGACAAGAGGAGGAAAAGCAGCCCGTCCGTGGATGTGATACGCTTACAAATCCGTGGAAAACACCCCCGCCAGCATCAGGAAACCATGATCCGGTTCCAGCAGCGTGTTTAACTCGCCCCCAGACAGCCGCACGCCGGAGCTTTCTACCCATTCCCTCCCATCCCGAGTCCTCGGAGGCTGCATCACCATGGTGGAGCAGTCGGATCGAGCCCCGCTACTGGACTGGGAGGAGATCCCGCCGCCCGACACGAACCAGGCGGCCCAGCCACCGCCTCAGCCCCCGCGAGAGCAGGACACCGCGGCGGAGAAAAGTTCGCAGCCAACCGGGAGGCGGATACCGACAGGCTCCGCGTCGAGCACCGTCCCCACCGCCGTCACCTACAGCCCGACACGGAACGTAACAGCTGTTGTTGTCAGCAGGGACCGAATCCGCCCGGAGCTCGTCGGTACAGACCGTAACCTTCCCTTCCCCTGCTTCACAGCGAGGGATCAGTGGGAGGAGAAGGATCAGATAGTGGCCGTGTTTGTGGTTACCTTTGATACGAGATGTGGTAAGAAAACGGTCCGATCCACTATCCGTTATTCCTCTGCACTCACTGGACATCAGCATGATAGGATGTCCTAATCAATCATGTTGAATATGACTATCTTAATATTAAAAACAACCCACACTGATTAAATATTTTTTCAAATTTCTTTAAAAAATTTCCACTTTTTTGAAAAATGTCCGACTTTTGCAGAGTTTATCTATAAAATGTATCTGAATCTGGACTTGTCTAATACATAAATTAATTCTATCTCATACCAAACAAACAAACAAAAAGAAAAAAGACTGAATTTATTGCTACAGTTAAGAAAAAACTGCTATGAAGTCAGTAAATGTAATGAGTCCAAGTGTTCTTCAAGTTAATATTTACTTGCAGCAGATGAGTCAGACCCTTGGAGTCTCTTGACCTTTTTACAGCTACATCAGATTTGAGGAAGTAGCCAGGATGAAAGTCTAGGAAGTATCTTCACTTCTTTAAACATGGTGTGTTTGTGTGTGTGAATCACAGGAAATCTGGTAGAATGGTGCCTGCCTCATGACATCAACCTAGACGGAGTTGAATTCAAGTCGATGGCCAGCGGCTCCCATCGGATCACCAGTGACTTTATGTGGGTGATCTACTGAGTGTGATCTCTGTCCCTGATAATAAAGCTGCCTGTGTTTATTACTGCTGTTTATTTTGCCTCTGGTTAGATATTTCCGTAAAGGCAAGTACTTCGGCCTGGCCTGTTTTGCCAACATGCCTGTTGAGAGTGAGCTGGAGCGAGGAGCGAGAATGAAGTCTGTTGGGATTCTGTCTCCTTCCTACACCCTGCTCTACCGCTACATGCATTTCCTGGAGAATCAAGTCAGGTAAGTCATGCTGTGAGTGTGTTGTTCTTTTTGCCCTTGGAACATTGAGTTTTTCTCTTTTTTACATCATCATATTCATCACCCAACTTTCTTTACAGGTTTATTTTAATGCACTAACCATTTATCTATTGTTCAAAATGTTCTCATCAATTAAACATGAACCCAGAGTCTCAGTCAGTGTCACTTTTTGTCACAAGAACCCATTGGTGGGCAGTTTTTCTTTAGAATTTGAACACAAAGCTGCTAGAAATCTTGACAGCTTCTTTTCTCCTTATTTCTTTGACACTGCTCCTCTCATTCATCCCTTTTAAAACAACTCACCGATATGAAAAAGCCACACTTTAGAGCTGCAAATACAACTAGATCTGACTAAAATGTTCGTAGCGTCCTGGTTCAACTTTTCTAAGCAGTCACTGCAGCTTTGGACTCTGTGCAGTGAGCTGACGGCTCAGAGTTACCACCTCAAAGATAAATCAATTTAATTATGACCAAAATACTGGTTGAGGCTGAATATACAGGAACATTCAACATAGTTGCACTGACTGATAAGTGAGCACAAACCCTGGAGCCCCCCAAAAAGATGATATACTCTCCAGAAACGCACATAAACAAACTAAACTGAAATGCAAAAAAAGATGTGCAGTGTTTTGCTGACATATTTTCAAAATCTAAAAAAAAACAGACAGAAATGACTATTAAATAATGAGAATAAGACTCTAAACTACAGTGAGGAGAATTATAAAACAGTACAAGGAGAAAAATGACCAAAGTATGGCTGACATGAAATAAATGTGGAAATTACAATAATTTTAGATAAACGGAACAATGTGAAAAACAAAACACAGATCAGAGATTCAGTGCAACTGAAATTGGGCCACAGATGTTAAATAATTCATTCATTTTCATGTGTTTATCCAAATGTAAAGCAATTAAAATGAGTTTTAAAAACCAACAGTAACAGATGTACAACACAATGAGATGGAAAATAAATGGATACAGTTTAGACAAATAGTCTAAGTGAGACTGCATGGCTCCAAATAGATCCGAATTGTTTGAGAGAAAATTAGATTAGAGGACAATAAATGTAAGCATCATGATCACCAATGAACTGACATAAAACAACCGCTAAGAAGTGCAAAATGAAATTTACAAAGAAAATATGTAAAATGGCTTAAATGTGCACAGTTATTTACTACATCTGCATGGCTTTTGTTGAAGTTTCCTACATAGTTGAAGTGGCGGTGCTTTCACATGTCTGTGCCCAGGGGGCTCTTGTTTTTTCTCTGTTCATGTACAGGCTGTATTTCACAATAAATAGAGCTTAAATAATTTCAGATGCAGGCTTTGGTGCTTTAGGGTGGTTTTTTCACAGAAAAATAATATAGCAAGGTCATAAATATGCAGAGAACTCACTGAATAAAAGATGTGTATCAACGAAGCAAGCCTAATCTGCTTTATTATATAAAAGCATAAAATGACTCTTAACTGATTTTTTGTTTATTATATCATGATAGACACCAGCTGCAGTGCCCAGGCCAGTACTCTCCTCTGGAGGCCTTCTATGAGGATAAGAAGGCCGTTCTCCCCCCAACAGGAAACGGTTTGGTCACACCGTGCCCCGCCTGGACTGTTACCTCCATAAACCGCTGCATGCATCCAGAAATGAAGGTCTGAAAACACCAGAACACATTTGTATCCGAGACGATGCTCCTCCATCATTAACAAAAAAGCTGACCGTCTTCATCACACTCTCTCTGCAGATCACCCACCCAGCTGGCTGCATGTCCCAGTTCATCCAGTTTTTTGGGGAGCAGATAATGGTGCTGTGGAAGTTTGTGCTGCTTCGGAAACGCCTCGTCATCTTCTCCCCTCCACCTATCGGTGTGGTCTGCTACAGAGGTCAGGAGCTTCAGCTCTTACACATTCTCTCAGCTTTTGATTTTGGTCACCTTTGGGGCCACTTGAAGATATTTAAAACTATTATTTGTTCTTCTATTTCTTCAGTGTACTGCTGTTGTTGCCTGGCCAACGTTTCTATACCAGGAGTCGGAGTTTCTGTCCCTGAGTTACGGCCTTTTTTCTACATCAACATAGCCGACATCAATGCCCTGAAAACAGAGCTGTCTTATGTGGCTTGTGAGTGAAGCTTTGTGCAGTAAAGATATAACTGGTTGCTACTGTCTCTGTAGAAATGGTTACTTATGTGCTGTATATGAATGTTTTCTGTGGTTTCAAGGCACCACAGAGAAGATTTTTGAGGACAAGAAGGAGCTGTATGACGTCTACATCGATAACCAGAATGTGAAGACTCATAGAAGCCACTTGCAGCCGCTGCTCAGACTAAATGCAGCAGATAAGGAGAAATATAGAAAACTGAGTGAACAAAGGTACATCAACATGCAAACTAAAGTTAAACATACGTTTGAGAGAACAAACACTGATATACTTTACACTAGTGCAGGGGTTTGCAACATGAGACTCTGGAGACACACATGGCTCTTTGGTCCCTCTGAAGTGGCTCCTTGTAACTTTAACCAAAGATGGCATGAACCTAAGTAGTGTTTTTTATTATTAATAGGCTCAGGTTTACTGTTTATGACCACAAATCCCTTTCCCCTTGCTAAAATGCCACAACTGATTTCTAGAAACTTCACATTGGGACGTTTTGCATATTTCACTATAAACATTAAGAATTTAGAAAGCTTTCTTTGTATTCTTGGGGTACATTCACTAACATTGTGGAAAAATGAAGATTTTGTCATGAAAAGTTATGTTAAATAACTTTAACCACTGGTCCTTATGCATGTTCTATGTTACAGCTAAATAAAATTTATTTTATAATAACATTCTCGTTTTTATTCCAAGGCAAATGCTGCTGTACTCTCAGGAGGTGGATGAAGACTGCACATCAAATGAGGAGGATCTCTTCATTCTGTGAGTTCTTGACATGAGTTTTGTTAGAGCTGACAGTGAATCACCATCCTTGAACAAAAATGTGCTAAATCAGAAAAATATTCTCTTTTATCTGCATGTTTTTTGCTGTGCTTTAATCTGAATGTTTATACTGATGCTTCCATCTGTAGGTTCTTCATGGAGCTGAATAACCGGATCTTTCAGACCCTCTCTGAGGTGGCAGGAAGTTCTGATCCCACCCTCACGGCGGAGCATGTGAGGGCCATGGGGCTGGATCCCCAGGGTGACCGCTCCTTCCTGCTCGACCTGTTGGACGTGTACGGTATTGATGTCACGCTTGTCATAGACAACCTCTGCTGTTCCTGAACCTTCCCTCTTCTCGGATGCCGGTGGATTATTTGAACCTTCGGGGCCCACAAACACTGAAAACACTGCCTCCATTGTGGAACTTTATCTCGTCTGCTGTTCTCATCCTGTGAGTCTCCTCTGACTTGTGGAGACACTCCGCTCTGGGTGATAAGAACACCTAACAAAGATCACAGCGGATGATAAACGCCGGCGGAGCAGCTTGGAAATCTTGTACTTATTCACATCTGAAACCACCTGCAGCGTTCTGCATTTTGGTCCTTTTGTGTTCACAGCAGGATGATTTATTGTTTCTTTGCACTTGTCGCAACACAAACATCACTGACACTCAGTCCTGCAGCTCTGGTGTTCACGGCTACATCTGAGGAAAAGTTCTACCACTGGAAATAAATATCTGTGCTTCGAATATCTTCTCTGGAAAATGAAACTGGCTCAAACTTTGAGTGCTGTAACCTTGTACTTGGATGTTTTTCTTGTTCTGGTGAATCTACTTCATGAAATTATAAACAGAAGCTTTTTGACCTCTTTATTTGCCTTTCAGAAAGGAAGCAATAGGAATTTAGAAAGTTTCATCTTTCTCGTGTACAGAGTTTCTACGGTTGCTTTCACCATTATAAATGGGAGGTGAGAGAAAAAGGATTACTCACTTTGTAATTGGGACAGATGAATCATTTTGAAGCGAAAAGAATAGAAAAAGGCTGTTATATTTAAGCTGTATGCACTTTGAACACAGGTTATGTCTGGTCCTGTTTCCGTCAGAGAGCAGCTGGTGGCTGTGTTCAGTAAACGACGTCTTTAATTTGGTTGTTCTCACTTTTATAATCTGGATGACATTTTAATGTGAATGCTGCACCGTGTCCACCTCTGACTGTTTATCCACACACATCATGCCTAACTGTGCTGACTCAGTTTGAACCTAATGCAGAGTGGAGACAGGATGGTTTACTTGATGAAGATTTTTGTACCTGATCACACACAAAAAAGATTCTCTCAGCTTTTCTTGGATACTGATCTTATTTTTTCTCTTTTTGTTGGGGTGGAGTGTTATTTGTAGACGATAGGTGAGGAAAAGCTTTATTCTTTCAGCAGATTGAGCTGAGAGTTTCCATCAGTCCCATTCTGCTTTTGAGATGGGCCAACTGTGTCCTGCGGAGTGCTTTTACTTCTCATCAAATTGCCAGTCACAGTAATACTTTGTTCCATGTTGGAACACGTACGGCTGATTAGCTTTGCCAAAATTCCAAGCAGCAGATCTCAACATTCTTGATTCAAATCATAAATGTATTTTAAATGTTTCCTTTTGATTTCACTGGTAGAGTTTATAAATAGTATTTTTGTTTGTTATTGTCATATTCTAATGTCATGGGGGTTGACCTCACCTGATTAGTGGGTTTGGGGATGTTTTCAGCTTAAGAAAAAAAATGCACTAAGTCTTGTTTATGAAAGAAAGGGGCAGTTCAGCTTTATATTTTAATATGGGGCCTTAAAAAGTGTGACATTTTCAAACCTATAGCAAAGGAACTCATTTGATTTCTGTTTGTATGTCAACATTATTTGCTTAGGTCACGTTTGACTCTGCTTACTCCAACATTCTCTTTCCTCTGCTGTTTTCTTTATAAGTGTACGTTTTATGTAAAAAAGAAAGGAATGTACACCACACATGCCACTGTATAAAATGCCTTCTTTGTGGAAATGTTCACAGATGTGTACCAGCATCAGCTAAAATCAATGTACAGCGTGTCACTCTACTGAACGTGGAGTATTGCACACATGCAGCAACACATTCGAGTTGTGTAACAGTCTTGATTGTATCGTAAGTTATTTCACTGATTAAATCTTCACCTCTACTAATGTGAAACACTGCAAGAGATGTCAGTTATGTACACAAAACTCAACAGCATGAGCAACAGTCAGTTTCACTGTACTGCCTTTGTAAAACAATAAAATATTGATACTGTTCGAGTGTTATCCAATCCTGCTTTTCTGAATCTCTTCCCTCTCCTACAGCTTTCTAAACAAAATACTGAAACATTTGGTTATTTAAAACATCCCTAAATTATAATTTAGTGGGATTGCTTTTATCTTGTTTCCACGCTTCTGCTCTAACAAATAAAACATATTATTTTATACATGTTTTTCTTACCAAGTTAGAAACGGTTTTAATGACTCATTCGGTACACAGGAGTACATGAATTTTTAATGTAAAATAAAATGCATGACTGATCTTTAAAGCTCAGCAAACCTCATTTCATGACTGTCAGCTCTGGCTGTGTGTAATGCATTGCAACACTTATTGTACAATAAAACTGCTCTGCTGAAATATAGTATGAATTTTATTTCAATATCAACGCCTGCAAAGGCAAACTCATAATGTACGTGTTCTGTTATTTCACACAAAAGTGGAACTGGTGGTGTGTATATGGTCTATTATAAGGGAATCTTCATATTTATATGAAGTTTATCTTTGGATTCCAACCAAATATTAGTTGTAAATGGTTGTCTTTGAATCAGATAATGAATGTTTCAATCCCTAGCCTTGATCCAAGGAAAGCCACTAAACCTCCACCACGTTATAGAATTAAAAGTACTGTATTCATAATACTGAACTTAAAGGCCCTCTTTGTGTGTAAATTACTGAATAAGAAGCATGTGGTAATGTACTTTGTAGTAAAGATTAAGGATGCCATGTAGTTTGCCTTTGAAAACACTATTGATTACACTTGTGTTTTGGAAAAAGCTTCCTGAAATAATTTAAAAATATGAGAACGATTTCAGGTTTGAGTAAAATTTCCTTATGAGGGAGGATATTTGAGTAGACTAAGCTGTTATTCACCTTCATAGAAAAGAAAAATTTAAACCCTGAGTGTTATTCAATCTATAATTTAAAAAAATGAGTGGGTCATTTTTAAGGCTGTGCAATAGGTAGTGCTACAATCAACAGCTCTAGACAGGGTGCAATCATAATTGGAAGATGACGTTTTCTTCAAGATGTGAAGATATCAATTCAAGCAGAAACTTCAGTAAACAGCAATCCTATTAAACAAATTACAGTACATCAATATATGTGCAATACTTGAAATCAGATGTCTCCAAAAAGCAGACCCTCGTCATACCAAAAGAGCACACCTACACAATGTACCACATCCAATGGCTGCAACCAGCATGACAAAACACAGGACTTTGGTTTGAACTTGTTGGTTTTAAAATGTGTCAAAAACTGGACTGGATGACAAAAACAGAGACGTTACAGACAGCGTCTACAATAAATTTAACTCTAAAATTAAATCAAGATATTTTACAGCTAAAAACCAAAAACCAGACGAATACCCAGAGCATTGCTTTGTTATTCTCTAAACGGCCAAATGCAGCCTCAGCCTAATCCTTCAGATTTGCTGTCTACACCATCTGTCAGATCAGACTCATGTCTTGCCAATGAGCAAACACTCCTCACCCGAGCTGTTAGAACACATTTTGAAAGCATCACTTTTTTCTATTAGTCCACATACAAATAACCCCTATACCCTTATGTTTTTCAAGACTTTCTCAGTGAGATCAGCATTTCCTTCCCGACTACCTCAAATATGTTTAACTGCTGCCTTTTCTTTATTTTACACCTAAACCAGATAACTGCACAAAACAGCACACACACACAAATCTTTCATTGAACTGGATAATAATTTTATTACCACATTAAATGTAAAGACAGTAGAATAAACTCATTTAACATCTGTTAAACATTATATAGGTTATAAACATAGAAAAGCATTGGTCCTCCTATGAGACATAATAAGACATGCTTTGAACAAGTTAAAATAACTCCCAGTTTTATATTCTACGTTTACATACAGGAATAGAAACTGCTCAAACTAACATTTTTTATTATTTTTTTAAATGTCCCAAAAGGAAATAAATCAGTTTTCAAAGTTAAATCAGAATTTGATAACATCTGGTTTTTCTTTCAGGTATCTTTATCCTGCTGCTTTAATCTTCTTCTAGTTGTTTTCTCATCACTGTGTCTCTGAGAGGAGCTGCTCTCTGCGCTCAGCACTGATGAAGAAGCGTAGTTTCCTTGGCAACAGTCTGATCTCTACAGGCATGGCTTCATACTCCTCATTGTCAATATTGTAGAAGCCAGAGGCACCCTGCAGGAACAGCAAACACATGCTCAGACTACAACTCACACACTGACATTTTAAAAGTAAATTAACTTAAACATGGCATGGCAGATTTAGAACTGAAATGGTGTAAATGATATCTCACCTCTGGCAGGTTGATTTGACAAGTGCTAGCTTCCAGTTTTGTGGAGTTTTCTGTGAATGTCGTTGGGTCTTTATGTTTTTTATTTCTGGGAAAAAAACAGTAATAAATGTATTGCACGTAAAAACAGACATGTGACTGATTTGTAGTGCTCTGAATGTGTTCTCTGTGGCAAATGACTAAAAAAGACTGCAGCTACTGACCCTACAGTGATGAACTCGCCCACAGTGAAGTTGTTTGGCTCCGCACAGATCATCAGAGAGTCATTCATGCGCTACAAATTCAAATGAAGAAATCACAAAAATTAGAGATAAAAAGGAAAACTTACTCATTTAAAGGGTACAATAATTTCACCACTGACCCTCTCCACAGGGTTTTTGTTGTGTGTTTGAATATAAAGCTCTAATGTTGACAGCTGCTGCTCCTCCCACTTCTCTGGCTCTTCCACTTTTGGAGGCTCTGAGGAAACACAAACCCAAATTACAAAATAAAGTTGTGTTGTTATTTAGTAGTTCTGGAAATGCAGTAATATATATTTACTCTCAACCGGTGGGTTCCAGTAGTTCTTCAGTCTGCGGATGATACGGCGGAGCAGGTTAGGCCTGGGGGGCTTCTGAGAGGGAACGTCAGGGGGCCTAAGTCTGGGAGCTAGATATAAAACTGAGACGTCTCGAACCAGTGGCCACTCCTAAACAATATATACAAAAATAATATACATAATTTTTCAATTAAAATGTGAAGTGTTTGGTTTGCAAGAACATTAAACACAAGAACAAGATATAAATAGCTACTACCGGCAATTTAGTATTCATTATACCGTTTAAAATATACCACACAAATCTGTCAGGGTGTAAAATAGTGACTAATGCTCAGTGGGGGAGAGACAATAATTGACCAATTGCAATACTTTATAAAATTCCCCAAACGTGACTTTGTATGTACACGAAAAATAATACACTCATGAGATGCCTTTCCAAAATCAAGTTTACATTCTGACTTACTGATGCACCTCTAGGAGTTTTAAGGGAGAAAACAAATCTTACCCTCAGGGTGTGAAACCAATGTGCTGCATTTGTCTTCAGTGGTCCAAGGTACCAATATCTGTGTTAATTAAAGTATATTAGTTTTATAAAATAAAATATACAATCATTGTTATCATCTGGGTAAATTTACTTGCTAATTTTTGTAGCCACGTCTCTAAAAGCACCCCAACGCAGTCCGACCAGAGCAAAGACTGGCTGCTCTTTTTCTCCCTGCAAAAAACAAAACATAATAAGACATTTAAAAATTAGCTTGTGTTTAAACACTTAAAAAATAATTTATAATGCAATGTAAAACCAAAATAATAATCTTTAATGAAAGTTCAACTCATCTTTAAAGTTAAAGAAAAGTAAACTGCATTTTAAAAAACTGATGAAAGACGTAAAGCATGCTAGAAATAAGAATGAGAAAATTTGAATTTGAAACGTTTAAATTTCCATACATTTATCATGCCATTTAGTGCAAACTGATGCAGTTTCTTACTTTGATTTGTAGCACATCCAGAGGAACAGTTTCTCCTTTCAAAATGGACAGTGTGGCTGACGTAATGTCTCTGAAAATTTAGCAGAATGTAAATTTGCAAAATAAATAATACACCTATTGCATGATATACTAAGTCTAGATTTACTCATTCCTGATATTTATGCACACTATTCATTTTACTTACTTGACCTTGTCGTCACTGAGGAAATGAAGACTTGGACTTAGAGAATTATTGGAACCCAGTGGAATGAATCCAATTGGCGTACTACTGAAGGTCTCCTGTGGTGAGAAAATATATTTGTGTCCCATTTTTTTACTTAGCAGTAAATGCTAATTAATATAAAACATAATAATGACAGATGATCAAATTGCTAACATTACACTTACTTGATCCGGCCTTCGCAGCAAACCTGTGATGACCTCTTGTAACGTGCCGTCTCCTCCTGCCACGATTAACATGTCCGTTTGTTCCATAAGCTCTAACAGTTTTTTTGCTTGACCTTCATAGTCTGTCTGTTGAGAAACATGTATCATACAGACTTAATGTCATATCTTTTACCCTGAGCCACTAAAACAAAATACACAATGACAAATTTGCTACTGATACCTTGACTACTGTAATCTCCACTCCAGCCAGATGTAAAATAGGAGCAGCATTCTTTTCAAACAGGCTGTTGGCTTTACTGAGTAGATAAAAAAGTTGAAATTAGATTTATTTTTAAGGCAGCTTTGTGAGCCAAAATATGTTTTACAATTAATTTTTATGATTTGTTACCCATTAGAAGCTGCAGGGTTCAAAATCACAGTTGCTTTTCTCAGACGCTCCTGTGGTGATATTTGCTGACGTCCAAATTCCTAAGAAAGATGATGGTTTAAAATACATAATAAATTCAAGAAAATACAATTTATTGTGGAATTTTCATTAGAATAATGACAGAAAAATAGGTGATACTTTACTCTGGCAAACTGACAAGCCTCTCTGCGCACAACACTGTCACTAAAACACAAGTAAAGCATTTAAGATACACGAACAAACATAACTACAATGAATAATCTAAATGCTCAAAAACGCACCAGTGTTTACCATACAGCCAGTATCCGCCATAAGACAGGACGCACACAGCGAATGTAGATTTTTTCCAGTGATTCCGAAGAGTTCGAAACACTTTTACAACCCGAGCCATGCTTATAACACTCCAAACCCAACTGTATTACAAAGCTAATGCATTTACAGTGGTATAAACAGATTTTTACCAGAGCGGTCACAGAATCACTGCTGCATGAGCATGGCGGTGTAACGTTAAAATTGTACGGAGTAAAACAAGACGGAACTTTTGTTGATGCGATGAGAAAATATAATCTTAAACATTACTAGTATTATTTAAACCACAAAAACATATAATATTATTTTACAAAATAATACTAATTGAAGTTAATAATTTTTTTTCTGGATATAATTTTACAGGATATTTTGATAAAAGTTGGTGCCCAGTAGCTCCAGCTGTCGAGGACCTCGCCTGAAAATTGCATACAGATATCATAACAGTGTTTAAGATATTAATATGGCGTACTACGTGAGTATATGTTTCATATTATTAATGTATATTTAGCAAATGTGACCAACATCGATTCGATATTGTCATATGGTATTTATTATTTTACATTTCATACCGGCAGAAACTAACTGCCATCCAAATTTGTCTGAGGGTATCATGGCGGCGCCGATGGCGGTAAATTCAGGTAATTATGCTTATTCTCTAAAGTTATTTTGTTGAGGCTTTTTCTCTCATAATAATGTGATTGATAACATTTTAGGTGCATAAATATCACATTTTAAGTACAGTTTGTTAGATTACGTGTTTCTACAGCACAGTTTGTCTCATGTGGGCACACGGGCTGTAGGGCTACATTAGCCTAGCCTTTGCCCATGACTGAAAAGCGTTAGATTAGCATGTGTTGTATATCACTTTAACCAGACTCAGTTTCTACAAATGAACACGTGGGAATATATTCATTACATGTATATAATTATAACGTATTCCTACACGTGTCAGCTGATTCAATGGACGTGGACTCTCACTCGCTTGGAAATAAAACTGAAACTGAAGTTCCGATGTTGATTTACAGTATTCCTAGATCGGGTAACATTTTGATACTTCAGGCTCAAACTGGTCTCAATATTGTCTTGCTGATGATGTTAGTCACATTCATTTATTGGCATTTTGTTTGGATAAATTATGAGTTAATCGTGAAAGCGTTTTTGGAAACTAACACACGTAGTTATATACATCTATACGGTCATGCAACTTTACTCATACAGTTTAATTTGTATGTGTTTAGTCCACTGCCATTTTTTTTGTATATAAGTGCAGTGGAAATTTACAGCAAGATGCATTTCCAAGATAGGTGGTTGTATCAATGATTATTATTAAAGTTGCCAAAAATCCTCAATCGTCATTAATGTAGGGTTTAAGAATTAAGACTTGTATGCCATGTTCAAATGATTCATCCAGAGATTTATCTAGAAAATGAATCCAAAGCAGTGGCACATTTGGATAGATTTTTTTGCTGTTTGTGGCAGAGCATTTTGAAATACTATAACAGTCCTGATAAAAGCTTGACCCTTTGCAAACCTCCATGTGAAAGTAATTTCATTAACTTACAGACTTCATAAGTCATATGTGATCAGCAGCAAAAGTCAGTGTGTTCAGTAGAGATGTTTTTGGTGTATTTAATTAGGTTATTTTGTTCCTAATGCCACCACAAGTATGGCTATTATAAAGAAACTTGCACATACAGAATAAGAAGTGTGCCAGAAATATTTTTTAGCTTGCCAATGTTATGAACTCTTTTACTCAATCAGGAGCCAGTCTGTGGGGCCCTCTGAAAGAGCTATGGGAGACAGTAGATGGAGCTATATTGAAGCGACAGCCAGATACTGTCCACCTTTTGGATCTGCAACTGAAGAAACACAAACCACACTTTCTCTCACTCTTTAAGAATCCGGTAAGATAACTTTCATATAGCCCAGCTTTTGGTAAAACTACTGTTTCATATTTGACTGTTTGAAACATTTTCTTCACACCCCTGAATTTTATTGTATATTCTCTGTTGTCACCAGACTAATAGATTAATTTATATAATTCTTTTGAGCTTCTGTTGTTAATTACATGTTTTTTAAACATGAGGTTTTCTCAATATTTTTAGCCAAAAAGTGCAGAGCAGAGAGAGAAAGTTCGCAAGGCCAGCACAGAAGGCATCGCCATTCAAGGACAACAGGGTTCACGGCATCTTCCAGAACAGCTTCTTATGGAGGCATTCATCCTCAGTGATCTGTTTGACATTGGGGAGTTGGCAGCTTTGGAGCTTCTTTTGGCAGGTAGAGTGGAAAAAGCCAATTTATAAGAAAAGTCTTTGAATAAATTTTTGTGACAGTTTTTTGTTGGAGATACAGTAACAGTACATTACAGAATATTTCGTTTTGCTCTGATTGAATGTGTGATATGGAAGGAAAGCTTTGTTCTCCAGATTTTTATGTCAAGGCAGTCATGATGTAAAACTGAATGCACTTGTTTTTCACCAGGTGAACAACAGCAGCCCCATTTTCCTGGCCTGACACGAGGCCTAGTGACTGTTTTACTGTACTGGGATGGAAAGCTTTGTGTGGCCAACTCTCTGCGCACACTTATCCAGTCGCGTCATGGCAAGACCTTCACCCTGGATTTAAAGTAATAATTTTAAATAGCAGTATTTTTAGTCGATGACAGGTGCTTTTTAAAACCTCCTGTGATGAAAATTCTTTAGTCAGTGAGGTGAAATAAGTTTTTTGTGTGAATCATGTTGTACTGTTTTTGTATTTTTTCCAATCAGTGGAGAGCTGGTGGCTTTGACAACACGCTTTACAGATGAGTTGATGAGTCAAGGACTGACCAAACGCATTCTTACCTTAGTGTCAGAAATAAGTGTGACACGGGAGTTTGAACGGCTGCAGAAGGATCGTGGCCTGGGCAATGAAAAACACAGAAAGGAGGTAGAAACAGATATAATAAATGTATAAAATAATGAAATAATTCTCCACAAATGTGTTTTCATATTTTCTGTCTCATTTCAGATGAAGTTGAAGTGCCTATTTGAAGTAATAGCACAAAACACATGAATATAATTTTCTTTCCACTTTTGTCACCAGGTCTCTGATCTCATTAGGGAATGCCGACAGGCACTGGCAGACAGTTTGTTTTCTTGGACTTGTCAATCACCCTTGACTAAAGATGACACCTTGGCTCTCATTGGCCATTTGGAAACAGTGACAGCACAGGCTGATGGTTCACTGGACAGTGTGAACCTTGCTCTGGTTATGGCACTGCTTTACTGCTTGGACGTCAGCTTTATAGAGCAGGGAACTGAAGATAGAGAAGGTGAATGCATGTCAAATACTAGACTTCTACCAGTGTTGTTTTTTTTCTCATAGATATTGACAGATTGCTTTTATGTTATGCTTCTACAGATCTTCTCCAGGCATTGCCATTGCTCACAGAGAGGCAGTATGTGTCTGCGGTGCACAGTCGTTTGATGGACGGCCAACCATGGAAGCTTCCAGGGCTGCAGGCTGTGTGTCGGCTTGCCTGGGCTTTGTCTATGAGAGTTCTTTCACAGCTGCCACAGGGCTCAAGTAAGTTTTGTATTTCTTAGACTTGCATTGAACGTGCTCTTCTAGCTGTTCAACTGAATTTAATTTGGCAAAGTTGGTTTGGGTGTAATTTAGACATGTCTGTTCTGTGCAGCCCTAGTTGAGTTCACTGAAGCAGATGAAGCTCTCGCTGATCAGGCTCTGCAGGGAGATGTCTTTCTGTTTATGAAGGAGGGCATGCTGGGCTGTGAGAGCTTTGTCCAGGAGGAGTTTTATATCCGCCGCCTCCATTCACTCATCACAGACTTTCTGGCACTCATGCCAATGAAGGTTAGATATGTTATTAGTGTTTGTTTTTACTCAAATAAGTAATACCATGTTGTTATTGCACACAGTTTAAGCATGCTTTAACTACCTTTTTGTAACTGTAGGTGAAGCAGCTTCGTAATCGTGCTGATGAAGATGCCCGTCTGGTGCACATGTCTCTACAGATGGACAGTGAACTTCCATCATCATTGCGGAAGGATTTGGATCATCTCATGGTTCTGGTCAGTCCTCACAAACAAGTGCATATCATCTTAAATCTCCTTTGAAGGTTGTGTCTTAAGTTTGTGCTAATATGAGAGAAATAAGATTTTAGTTTTCAGATGAACAGAATCTAAAACTAACAAAAGCACTGAAGGAAACATGTTGATGTGGTCTTGCACTTTGGTTTCAGATTGGGGAGTTTTACAGTAAGGATCTGTTTGGGTTAGAGTTGGGTCTGGAGTTTTGGTGCCCCACAGAGTCTCTCCAACATACATCACTGCATGGGTCCTACCTGGGAATGGCCATGCAAAGGCCTCCTCATAAACAGGTAAGAGAGTGTCTGGTTTCAAATTTCCTGATGTGAAGAATAAGAGACGTTGTAACATTGTGCATTTTTTGTGTGGCTTTCTACTGAAATGATTTTTTTTGTGGTTTTTAAATGCAGGTGGTTCTGTCAAAGTTTGTGCGTCAGATGGGAGATCTTCTGCCCTCCACCCTTTACATTTCTTATCTTCGCATGCTCAAAGGCCTCGCTAATGGTCCACAGTGTGCTCATTATTGCTTCAGTCTTCTTAAAACAAATGGAGCTACACACAGTAAGATCTAATTTTTTCCATAATGTTAAAGATTTTCTGATAGATTTAAAAAGTACAACTTGTTTTTATTTACACTGATGAAATTTGTCTTTTACCGTATATTACTATACCTCTCTTTTAGCAAAAAGAAAAGTATATACCGTATTTGCCCGAATATAGGACGACCCTGATTATAAGACAACCCCCCCTTTTCAAGACTAATCTTCAGAAAAAAATACTAAATTCACTTTTTAAAGAAACAATTTTTATTGAAATTTTGAAAAAATAATGTAACTAATGCTACTAATAATTCCAGACTGCTTTAATATTTGCTTATTAACAGTGGTGCACACAACTAGTCCACCAGTCCACTGTACTGATCTCTCTGCCCGAACACACCTTTGCTGACAGGAGCTTTCACGGTCAGATTGTGCAACTTCGCGATCATCAGACACTGATGAACTTCACATCCAGTTGTGGAGCTGAGATGGAGTTTTCATGTAGGGGAAGCTTGTTTACACACACGCTGCTGCGGCAAAATGCACAGACACACACACACACACAGCTGCGCCATGAACGAACAGACACACAAACCAGCTGCTGTGCCATGATGGCGCACACACACACAAACCCGCTTTTGCGCCATGATCGTGCAGGCGCACACACACACAAACCCGCTTTTGCGCCATGATCGTGCAGACACACACACACAAACCCGCTGTTGCGCCATGATCGTGCGCACACACAAACCCGCTGTTACGCAATTATTGCGCACACACACAAACCCGCTTTTGCGCCATGATCGCGCGCACACACAAACCCACTGTTGCGCCATGATCGCGCGCGCACACACAAACATGCTGTTGCGCCATGATCGTGCGCACACAAAAACCCGCTGTTGCGCAATTATTGCGCAGACACACACACAAACCCGCTGTATGTGTGAGGGAGTGT
>SSNR01000221.1:780169-861624 GCA_006937965.1 Callopanchax toddi | reverse complement strand
TATATAGTAGAAATTATTTTATTTAAAGGGACATGAGGGAGCTTTTGAAGAAAAGTAATAATTGCATGTTCAGTTTATTTAGGTTAATAAGTGATGAAGCATTTTAAATCAAAAAGAATGAGGCCACCCATGTATCATTCCATTATCTTGAACAGGCTGTGAGTTGTAAAATGTTCTGCAATTCGTGGTCCGAATTTCCCGCGCTGTCCTACGGATGTGACGTCAACTGACGCTTCTGCGCGTTCTCGGGTTAAAAAAAGTAATAATAAATGTATATCCAGTAGGTGGCAGTATTGCACCTTTGTGTAGTGTTGCTAGTCAATGGCGGACTTCCTTGTCTAAACCAGTGGTTTTACTCATAAAACTGGTGTTATTTGGCAGTGTTTATAGAGCTGAAAACCTCTCTGATGGATTATAAGGGTTTCACAGAGCTAAAGGTGCTGTTATAGGCGACCACACAGCAATCTGTCGATGTTTATGGTCTCAGCACTCTAGGCCGCAAATCCCCAACCTTTTCCTGGACCTCAGTCCGCTTACAGTGCATCTAAGGCGGCTCTGCTGCACACGGACCTCCGGGTGCTACGGAGCTCCACTCCGTGATGTGAATTTGAGAAATCTAAGGTGATATATGTGGCAGGGCATGATTCTATCACGCTAGATTTCTCAAATTCTCCTCCGGGTGTCGGAGAACACCGGTTGATTAAAGCTTTTAGCATACAGGCAGCTCGGAAGGACTGGAAAATAGCAGCTAGCGAAATTAGCTCTGTTAGATCGACTCCCTCAGTCTGATCGTGTGTGTGCGCGTCGCGGGGCATTGTTTTACTATATTTCCTTTTGTATTAATAAAATGTATTTTTATTTATGGAATCGCCTCCGGCTGCCTTTGGTTGAACCCTTATGAACTAGTGAGAAGTTTGTGCGCGCTCACGTTAAAGGCTGCAGTTATTCGCAGCGCCAGGCGCAGCGCTCATGAGGTTTGTTTTTCAAAGCTCCCTCATGTCCCTTTAAATACACTGCCTATTGTTGCTACATTAAAAAGTCAGCTATTAAATTCATGTCCTAATGAATTTCCACTCATTTCTCAAACACGTCTGCAGGTGACAACATCCAGGGAGGTTCAGGCAGTCCCGTGTCCTGGGAGCATTTTTTTCACTCCCTCATGCTGTACCATGAGAACCTGCGACGAGACCTTCCTAATCCAGACTCCTCACAGTACCGACACCCACCTCTCAGGGGTATCACACAAAGAGAGCTAGATGGGCTAACTTCATTTCTGCAATTACTCACCACCATCATTACATGGGTATGATTAAACTTGCAGGAAGACAGTGGTCATATTTTGTGTTAACCCCCCCACCCCAAAAAAAAAAACCCAAACATTAAAGCAGTGTTTATTTCAAGAGGTTGTTTTTATTTTTAAAATGTATCTTCTTTTTCCTCCCTCTTTTTTCCCACTCAGAGTGAAAATGCTCGCCTGGCATTGTGTGAACACCCACAGTGGACCCCAGTTGTAGTGATGTTGGGGTTGCTGCAATGCAGCATTCCACCCATTCTGAAGGCTGAGCTTCTTCACTCCCTGGCAGCCTTTGGAAAGTCACCAGAGATCGCTGCTTCCCTCTGGCAGTCACTGGAGTACACACAGGTAGAGTTTATTTTTATAAGTATGAAAACTGTACCTTTTTGGAAANTGAGCATATCTAGTTAAAACCACCACCTTGCCACAGGGGTTCCCCAAGGCTCCATACTGGGACATAATCTCTTTGCTATATACACCACCTCATTGGGTCAGATCATCTGATCACATGGCTTCTCCTACCACTGCTATGCTGACAACACTCAGCTCTACCTGTCATTCCCACCTGATGACCTCACAGTCTCAGCGTGAATCTCGGACTGTCTCTCTGATATATGGAGATGGATGAAAGTCCATCATCTCCAACTCAACCTCTCTAAAACTGAACTGCTTGTCGTCCCAGCCAATCCAACCGTACAACACAACATCTCAATCCAAACTGACTCCCTATCTCTGGCTCCATCAAAGGTAGCTCGAAATCTGGGTGTTGCTTCTGTCGCTCGTTCTTGCTTCAAATTGTTTAACATACGAAAGATCAGACCATACCTGATGCAATATGCTGCTCAGCTCCTGGTGCAATCTATGGTCATCTCCCGCCTTGACTACTGCAATGCCCTTCTAACTGGTCTTCCAGTGTGCACTGTGAAATCTCTACAAATGGTTCAGAACGCAGCAGCGTGTTTGTTCTTCAATCAGCCTAAAAGAGCACATATCACTCCTCTGTTCACTGAGCTCCACTGGCTACCTTTAGCTGCCTGCATCAAATTCAAGTCGCTAACACTAGCATACAAAGTCCTGAAAGGAACGGCTCCCATCTACTTGAATCCTCTTGCTAAAGATTATGTCACGGCTCGGTCACTCTGGTCATCATTGTCGGCTGGCAGTGCCTAAACCACGCTCAGAACAGTCCAGTCTCATGTGTTGTTCCACTATGGTGGAATGACCTACCAGAGCAGGGGTCCATCTTCAAGAAACTCCTACATCTTCTACAAAACACTACATCTTCTAGACTAGCACCTACCTTCCCCTACTCCTCTGTACTCTCTTCATGCATCTCAGTCTATGCTGTGTTCTTTTTTCCCCTCACTGTCAACTTAGAGACTAGTGTTTGACCATCTAAGTAGTTTGTTTAGGGTTAATGTCAGGGTTAATTGTTAGCCTCGAGGTAACTTCTTGGTTACAATATAATTTGTAAGTCGCTTTGGATAAAAACGTCTGCTAAATACATTAAAATAACAAAACATTAAAACTGAGTATGAAAATGCAACCAAAATATTGTAGTATGGAGCCCTGAGATTAAACTGTGGTAACAACAGTGGAGCTGAAAGGGTCATTCATAAGAACTCAAGTTATGAAACAAAGCAATAAGAATTATTCTTTAAGACTTCTGTCATTTCAGGGTTTGTTCTGTCAAAATGTCAGTGTGACTGATTTTTTTGTTCTCTAGATTCTTCAGACAGTTCGAGCCCCAGGACAGAGGCAAGCAGCAGGAATTGAGGTGGGTCTTTTTTAATTGTAAAAAGCCAGTAGGCTTTGTTGTTAAATTTAGAAAAGAATGTAACTTAGCACAGTTAATTTTTCATTAAATCAGTTGCTTTTTGTTTATATAAATGTTCTTTTTAATGACACTTGTGTAAAAAGATTCACATTTACTCATGTATCATTTCTGCGGGGCCTTTCAGGTTGAACTGAATGAGATTGAGTCCAGCTGTGAGGAGTACCCTCTGACACGAGCCTTCTGCCATCTGATCAGCACATTAGTGGAGAGCAGTGTGCCTGTTAATTTGGGGGCGGGGCTACGTGTACCAGGCTTTCAGCCCTATCTGAATTTCTTGCGCGAGTCCGTGTTCCTTCCCTTTCCCACCAGAGCATATCGCCGTCCAGCTGAAAAGGTAAACTTATGCAAAGTGCTTTATCTTAACTTATAACTATGTATTTACCTTTTACTCACTTTATTTATTCATCAAACCACAGTGGGAGGTGGCTGACTCTGTTCTGGAGGTGTTTCACAAGCTGCTGAGAAACTATGAACCCCAGCCATCAGACTTCATTCAGGAGATTGTGGAGCTGCAGGGTGAGCAGGTCCCTGCTGACAAGCCCCCCGGCCACAGCATCATGTTCCACCTGCTTAATGACTCCCCCATGCTGATTCTCTGCCTCAGCCTTCTGGAGGAGGGCGTTCGCCAGCTGGACACTTATGCACCCTTTCCTGGTGAGAAAATGCTGCTTTTGGAGAAATACAGATGTTTGTATGTGCACAGTTGTTCTGACAACGCTGTTCATCACTAACCCTTCCCTTACAGGTAAAAAGCACCTAGAGTCAGCAGTTCTGCACTGCCTCTGCCTTCTGGACTTGACTCTGCAGAAGGAAGTGGTGTTCATGGACCTCCTCAGGGAGAGCCAGGCCTCCATGCTTGTGTCTCCTCTGGAGCAACTTTTCCAGGGCGTCAGTCCTCAAACCCGAAGAGCAGATCACATTGTCAATATTGCCAGGCATGTACATCCAGATTTTTCATATATTTTACAGTTTTGTCATTTAGAGCCTGTTCTTGTTGAAATGCCAGACCACTCTTTGAAGTCAGTGCATCTGATTTGTGAGCATTGTTTTTACTCTACAGGTATCTTTACCACAGCAGCTCAAACCCAGAAGCGGCGTTTCAGAGTGCAAAGATTTTGCGCCACATTGCCAACTACCCCAACATTCAGATAAGACTGGTGGGAGATTTTACTCATGACCAGGTATGTTCGTCTAACCAAATCACACAATATCCTTTTAAAATTTATTTTAACACTATTTCTATGAGATGAAATACATTATCAGCTGATTTTAGCCTGGTCTTAAAGTTAAATCTAAAATATTTCACTTTCTTTTGTTTATTTTAGACCCATTGTTAAACAAAAGTAGTAGGTTAGTTGTGTTATGTGTTTAATCCACTACAAATATTAAAATTTAAGACAAGTTTTTAGATGGACTTGACTGAGGAGGTCTTGTGTATTTTGTTTTTTAAGTAAAATCCCATTTTGTCTCTGTTCTTCAGGCTGTGAGCGAGAAACTTATGGCTGGCTTTGTGGAGTGTCTGGACAATGAAGAGGCTGAAGAAGGACCAGAAAAAGAAGATGGTATTTACTTGTCTGTTTCTTGCATATAACATGAGTATTAATATATTTTTTTAATTTTTATTCAGTTAAATATGTACTTGTGTAGGTCAAACTTATTGTTCAAACTTTTAAACCCTCAGATGTAGACCAACAAAGGAAGATGTCAAGAATTCGACATGAAACTCAGATTCACATCCTAAATTTGCTCATCACTTCCTTGGAGCTGAAGGCACCCAATCTGGCCCTTTACCTTTTGGGCTATGAAGTCAAGAAGCCCGTGTCCTCCACAAATCTCCAAGATCCTGGTAATGTTTCAAATTAATATGTTAATTTTCATGGTTAGAGTGAGGTTTGACAGTAATTAAAAGTGTATCTGGATTTCTGTCTGTTGCAGGTGTGTTGGGATGTCCACGCAGTTGCCTGCACGCCATTCTGAGTCTGCTGCAAAGAGGCACTGAGAAGAGATCAGGGCCTGTACTCACACAACAAGCCCCTCACCTGGCAGAGCTCTGCTACCAGGTAATAAACAAACTAAAGTGCTTTTGGCTGTCAGGAAAAATAAGATGTTAAGAATTCAGTTTGTAAACTTTAAAAGATCGTTTTGATCATCTGACATATTTTGTTTCTCTCAGGTGATTTACCAGCTGTGCGCTTGCCCAGACACATCTGGACCCACAATGCGCTATTTGAGGACCAGTCAGGACTTCCTGTTCTCTCATTTGCAGCACCTACCCTTCATCTTGTCAGGTAAGCTCAGGATCTCTGCTGAAGGCTCAGAATAATTACCAATGCCAATAAGAGTAAAGCATAAATCCAAAGAGGCAGAAAAAAGAAAAGCAACACATTTAAATGAATTATTTTTGTAATAAATTGTTGGATGGAGATGAGTCCTAGCACAAGTGTCAATAAATGTCTTTATTATCTTGTATTCAGGTAACCAGATTGCTGCCCTCTCTCAGATGTCATGGCTCATGAAAACTACCGCAATTGAGCTGCGAGTGACCTCACTGAACCGCCAGCGTTCACACACACAACGCCTCGTCAGCCTCCTTTTGGATGATCAGCCACACGCACAGCATGCAGGTATGACGTTTTCAGAGGTCGGTCTCCCAGAATTCTAAAACTGGATTCACTTAACTATCACACTTTTTTTCTTGTATTTTTCATACTTTTTAAAAATAGTATGCTTTTACTCACATTGCTTTTAGAATTGAGCAACATTTACACAAGATAAATAAAAATAATTTAAATATGTACAAATCTGTGATCGACCCCACAAACCCAGTCAAACTTACAAATCCCATTGAATTCACAGCAAATGATATGAGTGTGCACCTAAAGAGTTTTATTTCTTTCTCTAGCTAATGGAGAATCAGGCATGGAAGAAGAGACCAGATCAGTCAGTGGTTTTCTGCATTTTGATACAGCCTCTAAAGGTTTGTACTGCCTTACTTCTCATTTAGATAATAAAAAAAGTAGTTAGAAATGATGAATGCCTCTTTATTTGTTTCTTTAAAGGTATCAACGTTAATTTATATTGTCTTTGACTTTTCATCATCAGTGCGCAGGAAATTGCTGAGTGTATTGGATGCAATAGACTTCAGTCAGGATATGCCTGAATTGCTGCAGCTGGATTTCTTTGAACGCGCTCAGATTGAGCAGGTGATCTCCAACTGTGAACATGTCAATGAGCAAGGACACACTGTGTGCAACGTTAAGGTGAGTTTCCATAGATAAAATATTATTTATTGGGGTTTTCAACTTGTGTTTCATAAATTTATTCTTGTTTTGTTCACAGTTGCTTCACAGAGTGCTGGTGGCTGAGGTGAATGCACTGCAAGGAATGGCAGCAATTGGACAAAGACCCTTGCTAATGGAAGTAAGTGAACCTTTTTGTGATTTTATAAATGTGAAGTGATGTGATTTTTTTACATGCACAGAGCAGTGACTTTTCAAGAAATGTATCTTCTTAAAATGCATTTTCCAAAATGTTTTCGATCTTATTAGTTGACATTTTATTTGCCGTTTTCTACAGAGTTCCTGGTCAAAACTGGTGCTAAAATGTTTCACTAATTGTCACCTTTATCTCTGAATGTTTTCTCACAGGAGGTGAACTCCATCCTACAGCATGTGGTGGAGCGTAACCGTGTCCGTCGTAGTCTGAGTGCCAAGCGACATGCGCTGCAGTCCTGGAGGAGCCTTGTGGAGACACTTCTGACTGCCTGCCCTGCTGATCTCATACCAGCTGATGACAGGCAGCTCATCATCAGAGACTTATTGCTAGATCTGCACGATAAGGTTGGTGAGGATTAGGGATGTTCTGATTGATCAGCCACCGATCAAAATCGGCCAATATCTGTGCAAAAAAACGTGATAAAAAACGATAAAAATAATAGATTTTTATAAAGATTGGAAATATTAATAAATAATATATTTCTAGATTGATGGATGGATGTCTACATTGTACCTGCAAGTTTTTTATATTTTTATCTTGAAAAAGTCAGTAAAATCATGTTTTTGTTCAAATGAAGGTGATTTATGGTTCATTCTTTACAGATCAAGTAGTCATTAGCCCTCATCATTACTACAATGTGAAATTTACAGCCAATCCATGTATCGGTGATCGATCGGCAGCTTAAACGTGATCGGAGCGTCCCTAATGAGGATTATTTAATTGTAGGAATACATAGAGTGTAGTATTTAGGTAATAGTATGTATTTTATGATATTTTTATGCAATAGTAAATGAAAAAACATTTTTTAAACCGGCTAATATTTATATTAAACTTCTATTATTCAAATTCATTATATTTTTTGTGTTAATTGTCAAGGTATTATCAGAGGACGCAGCAGGAGAGTTGATGCCCATTGTTGCCGGAGCAGTCTTCACTCTGACGGCTCAGCTCAGCCAATCAGTGCTGTCTGAGCAGCAGCAGGGGTTGGGATCTGAAACATCCTCAGGCTTTGCCTCCATTGCTAACTCAGCCCTTCACTTGATCCTCCGCAAGCTGTTGGATTTCATCCTCTGCACTGGTTGGTGATCTATTAAAACCCCTTTGACTCAAATCTTAATTTCCCATCTGACATATGTTGATTGAAACAAATTTTAAATATTTGTAACACTTCAAGGAGGAGGATACCAGCGTCTGCGTGCTCACTTGTATGGTTCTCTGCTGTATTACCTGCAAATCGCTCAGAAACCTGAGGAACCAGACACTCTCCAGACAGGTACAGCATGAAAACGATTTAGTAGTATTTTCTTAGTATTAGTGGATTTTAGTAGGATTTTAAATGATTTTGTTTGCTATATTATCTTTACAAATATCTTTGTCCTTGCAGCTGGGAAAGCTATGTGGGAGCGTCTCACTGCTCCTGAAGATGGATTCTCCAAACTGCAGAGGGAAAACCTTGCAATCATTGAAAGCTATGGCAAAACCCTCATGGAAGTTGTGTGTAGGGATGCCTGTGATGGCCATGAAATAAGCAGGGTAATGTTCAAAGATTTCCTGAGAGAGTGCATGCTTTCTGCGTTGTCTACCACCATACAAATATGTTTGTCCCCAGTATGAATTTTATCACACAAAGCAATATTAATCTTGAGATTGCCTTTGACTTCCTGTTGTTTTCATTTTGTCAGATGCTGGCTCTGGCAGTTCTGGACCGTATCCTGTCAATAGATCGTCAGAACCAGTGGCTGGTTTATGTGTGCAACAGTGGCTACCTGCGTTCATTGGTGGAGAGTCTTAGACAAGATGACGCCGCCCTGCAGAGCCTGCTCACCCCCCAGCCACCCCTCCTCAAACCACTCTACATCTATGAGAGCAAAATGGTGAGGACATTTTAAGTCTTGTTTAATTAAAAGTCCCAAAAGTCTGTTTAGTACAGAATTGTGAATGTTCAAACCTACATGTCTTCAGGCTCTCCTTACTCGTGTGGCTAAAAGTGGTGAGGGAGCGATAGAGCTGCTGCGCTGTGGGCTGGTGGCACAGCTGATAGAGTGTCAGGTGTTTGACATGGTGCCTGACAGCGATTCCCACAGGTATGGAAGAAGAGTGGAATTAACTCTATTTAGTTTCTCTTTACAGTTTACTCTGTTTATTTAAAGTTATACTTTGCAGACATTCCAACGGATTTAATAACTTATGATTAACTTTTACATTTGTATTCTTTAGAAATTTAATGATTTAGTTTTCGATGTGATAAATGAGGCGACCAGGACCCAGATAATGGATGAAAGTGAGGCAAGGCGATAGATCAGCCCTTAGTAAATTAACTGGCCTTATTTGAAGATAGAAAATTCAGTCACTTGTTCTCTGAAAACAATTTGAATCTTTTTCTTTCATTACTTTGATGTTTTTGGTTGCCATCCAACCACATGAACTTTCTTTCTTAAATACACACGTTCAGTATTCATTATTTTTGTGTTTGTTCCCATGTGGACTCAGAATGATGAGGGATCCCTCTGGCTTCATCCCGTCTCCTATGGACCGGTACAGACAGATTCTTTTGCCAACCTTAAGACTCTTCCAGGTTATACTGACGTCTACATCTATAAATCACCAGCAGGGGGCAGCACAGGTGAACAAACTTCCATAATGTAGCTATAAATCTTAAGTATGATAATGAAGTTTCACAGATTTTTAATATTTAGCTGCTTTGAACTATAATTTATAATAAAATGGAGTCTTGTAGCAGTATAGGCATTTCATTCCTGTTGGGCTAATTGATTTATTGCTTTTTATTAGAGGGCTGTCTAAATCAAGTTAAATGTTAGGGTGATTAGCTTGCTTTTTTCTTTTTGTCTTTTGTATAGGTTCTCCAATGGCTGATAGTCCATGCAGACACCATTCAGTCCCTGCTGCGCTGTCAGGAGCTCAGTATGGGAGCGTTGCAGGAGCTCTCTTTGCTTACTGGCATCATCAGTAAAACTGCTCTGCCAGGTATAAAACAGCCACTTATATCTGTTTTAAAAATTTCCAGCCTGTAAATCCTATATTTCCTCAGTCTTTGACTCAAAGAGTGTTTATGTTCAACTAGGTGTCCTTGAGATGGGTGGAGAAGTCAACAGCGCTGCTCTAATGGAGTTCCAGGGCCACATTAACAGATTTCAGGTGAGATCTTATTTACTGGATGGCGGTGGCTCAGGCAGTAAGTCATCCAATAATGAGAGAGTTGGCAGTTCGATCACGTCTCTATCCTAGTCACTTTGCCGTTAAGCCTTTGGTAAAACAGTAAACCCGCCTTTCTTGTGTGTGAATGTTGGTGGTGGTCAGAGCGACAGCCTTGCCTCTGTCAGACTGCCCCAGAGCAGCTGGGACAAAGTGTGAGTGAGTGTGTGCTTGAATAATGGATCATCTGTGATTTGGGTGGCTGAATAGTGCTATATAATTTGAATCCATTATTATTATGATCACAAATGATCTTGTAAGGTCTAAAACTTTTATCAGCTTCATCTTGGATTTGTATTGCTGTTAATGTGTTGTGCAGCTGGTAACTGTTTTCTTTTTGCAGCGTTTGTGTCTGACCTTGCTGGGGCGCCTGGCAGGAAGTGAACGGGAGAGATTGCTGAAGCAGGCTGAGATTTCTGCACCCGGAGATTCAGCTGAACAAAGAGAGGAGATGGAGGTGGCCATGTTACAGGTCGGACTATAATCATTTAGTTTCACTAAATAGAGTCTTTGTGTCCTAAATTCTGTAAGACACCAATTTTTTTTAAATACAAAATGAACCCACAGGAAAAGGTTTTGCAGGATTTGCAGATTTAATTATGATTGTTTTCCTGTTCTGTATAATCAGTAGCCTGGCTCATGATTTCTTTTCTCTCCCAGGTGTGTGCCAATATCATGGAGTACTGCCAAACTCTTTTACTGCAGAGCTCTTCCAAGGCTCAGTTCAGCATCTGCCTCTTCAGCCCATCAGGCAGCGAACCAGCTGGCAGAGAAGGAGGACGCTCAGGTCAGCGACACTCATGTTATTGTTAAATATGTTAATTTTTTTCTACTATTTTAAAGCCCGGCCCCATCTGTTCTTTTTGTGTCTAAAAACACATCAGTTTTAACCTCTATGAACTTTTGATACCAGTGTTTTCTCATTTAGAAACACTAATCATCTCCTATTTTTGTCTTTTTAAGATCTCCTGACTTCTTTGCCTTCTATTGCTCATTCCCGGATCCCGAGCCTGGGTCTGGTCCTGTACCTGCTGAAGAACAGTGCTTCAGATTTCTTCCAGTTTCACCAAAGTCACAGACAGAGCCTGGTCAAGCTACAAAGTCTGGACCAACTGCCTCCAGAGGAGCTCAAGGAGGTAATGGTGAACCAGTTGTATTTCATCTTTAATTATAAGTTAATTGTTTGGTTTGAGTATGTATTAAAGCATTTGAAAATACTTAATGCTATGTAAAAGCTAGATTTGAAGTTTAGGTAGATTTAACCAGCACAATGAATAGCATGTTTTCAAAGCCATGTGCATCTGAGCATCTGAGTTGTATGTTTTGGAGGTTATTGTAGCTGGTTGTGACTTCAGAGTCAGACACAAATAGATGCTTTATAAAAATAGTTATTTTTATATTAAGTATTGTTGTGTAAAAGCTTCAATAATTTTTACCTGGTAATTTTATATGACAAATTTCTTTAATGCGTTTTTAGTTCACTATATTTTATTAAAGAAAAAAAGAAACTTTCTGTACGTACACGAAATCAACACAGTGCTACTCAAATGTTAAGTGGTAGCCTTATAAATAAAATATTTGTCATGACAGGAATTTAAACATTATTTGACTGCAGTTTTTTGTCCCTTCTCTTGATTTCTAATCACATACTTCCTCTGTAGTTGTGCCAAGGCCTGGTGTCCGGTCCAGGAGGGGTGGAGAAAATCTCTTCAGTTCAGAGGAGCTTGCTAGCCAAAAAACGACTGGTCCAGCTGATCAACAACAGAGCCAAGCTCCTAGCTTTATGCTCCTGTATCTTTTTAAATTGTGTTCATTTTTCACTAAGTGCTTCAAAAATATTTATATTCTTTTTTTTTTTTTTAGCTCACTGGAAGTAAAAATCCACTTTGTTTGTATTTTTGTGTGTGTTAAATCTGTGCTTTCTCAGCTTTAAATTGTATACTTTTGTATACAAGAAAATAACAGCTTCTGTACAATCACACAGAAATCCCTTAACTTGTCTTCTTCAGATGTAATTGAGACCAGTTTATTTGTGTTGTGGCGCCACCTGGAGTACTATCTTTTGTACTGTACCCCCTCTGACCCTAAGGATTCCCTGTTGTCTGGAGCTGGTTTATTCAGGTCCCATCTTACAGATGGTAAGAAGGCACACAGACTTCAACCAGATATGAGTTTAGCTCACTTTAAGGGTTATAAAAATGTTTTATTTTTTTCCCCAAATACTAGTTCACTAAAAGCAGATGTTTTAGTATAAAAGGTTTTAAAAACACGAGTTACCCCTTGTTTTTCAGAGTCGTTTGGTGGATTGCAGGCCAGCGGAGGCCGTGGACTTGGCCTGTCAAGAGTCAGCCAACAAGACCTTGACCTGGTAAGAAATGATTGCAAACTGTTAAATGCATGAATAACTACCAAATCTGTTGTGCAATTTTTATACATGGATTATATTTAATTCCTCTGTCCTGTTTGTCATTTTTATGGGTTCAGTTGAAAGGTGACATGGCTGCAGGATTTGTAGAGACTCTGCAGAGGAAACTGCTGGAGGTAGAGGGCTTATACAGTCAAGTCCGCTCTCGCTACACTTTCATCCAGGCTCTCGTCCGCAGAATCCGCGGCTTGCTTCGGCAGTCCAAAAGCTGAACATCAAAATGCCAGAAGGCATATATTTGAAGATAAACACCCATCAGAAACTCTGCCAGCATCACTGATTTATACTGATCGGTCCATTTCTTCTATGGACTGTTGTGATATGATTATTATTATAGAGTGGCACATTTTGTGTCACAATTTTGTCAACTTATGCTGTTTGAAAAACACTTGATATTTTTACTAGTTCAAATGATTTTCTAATCTTTTGGATGGTCTGTCTTTTTTCTTTTTGTGAAAATAAAACTTTTCTAAATATGTGAAATCGTTTAAGGTTTATAACTCCAAAAACAACCTAAACTACCAGTGTTTAGTTTTTCTGCTCTATATTGAGTTTTCCTTATCACATTCTTGGCCTTACCTATTTTTCACTGCCATGTCTGGTTGATTATTTGTGAAAAACTTTGCCGTAGGAGAAGCAAAACGAGGAACCAAAAACGAGACTGTTTGTGGTGCTACTTTCACAAAGTACAAGTACCCAGAAATGCTGTACTGATTTAACACCAAACATAAATCACTGAATGCAATTTATTTCCTTTAAAGGGACACTTTGAAGACCATAAAGTGCGTAGATTTTCAATCCTTTTGAAAGAGGGTGAGAGAACAGAGATATGCATTTACATTCAGATTTACCAGACAAGTTTTGTGCTCTTCTGTTTTTATTCGAATAGAGGAAAGGAAAAAATCCAAAGAGGTGAGCACCGGCATTAAGCACAGGAGCAATGGGATGATCGCACACTTTGTAAAAAAAAAAAAAAAAGGCACATTTCCCCTCACAGCGCTGTTGCTGTGAAACACTTTGTTGGTTAGTGAACAAAAGAAACAGGATGCACTCGTTAGCTGAATGTAAAGGAACAGTTTGTGCTACGTTCAACAGTTCATGCTCGCCATACTCTATAAATTACTTAAATAAAATTAATTACAGCATTTTAAAACATGTACATTTGTGGTGCCAGCTTGCTTTTTCTGATTGTTCTGTTTTTGAATTAATCAGTGAAAAACTTGGGAAGATAATGATCGATCCTTATCTCTACCTAGAATTTAAGAACGATGAATATCCTCTAGATGGGGAAACTATACTTTGAAATTTACATACTTCATCTTAAAATACATGTTTGCAGTAGAAAGCCTTAAAAACACTGGAGGTTTATGAATTTAAATTGTAAATATACGTCCCATTTTGACTATTTTCTCTCGAGTCAATTCAACCTTTTTGAAAATTATTTGCATTAAAATAACTTTAGAAGTTAGGCGATTTAGAGATTAGTGTCACTGACGTTTCTGTAGTTTTATCTATGATAAAAATAATCTGTTAACAGGAAACAGACTAAGGCTTATAGACTGAATGACTGGGGATTTAATGTGTGAAAAGATGCATCATGGGAGTTGAAGTCACATGATGAGGAAAGCTGACGAGGTTTTGGGGTATATTAGTGGCTCTGATGGACTGGTGATTGCCTAGAGTAACAAAGATTTATCAATATCATATATTATCACCAAATCCATATAATAAAATTAATGGCATTAACCTATAACTTTAACCTTCTTTTATTAAGACAAACCCCTCCAAGGTCTTTTACATGAACATCCTGAAGTGGTTTGAATATTTGTTTCTTCATCTTTAGAGAAACACTAACAGACAGTGAAAAAGCATTTCATCTGTTGAGAGAAAACAGGAGATGAGACCAACATTATTCCACTATGTGACAGTTTTGAAACAAAATATTCTCAAGCATTTAAAACGGGGAATTACTGTAAATACTTTACATCACATTTACATGTTTTTCCTCTATAGGAGCAAAGCTTGTTACTTTATGTACAGAAAATATTCATTTTAATAATAAAAAGAAAAAACAGACTATACAAGAACACAGATTACCAGCACCAGCAGACTTAGTTTGGGTTGCCAGTTATGATTCACATCCTCAACAAGGTGCTGTGAAGGTCTGAGGCATGACGTCCTTAAAGGCGGAGTTTGAGCTGTCCTTTATAGCCCGAGTTTGAGGAACGGGGATTTGTCCTGAAGCCCCTCTGCTCTAGTGTTGATTGTACCAGAAATGTCTGTTAGTAATCCAGCACAGATCTAGCAGGAGGAAAAAAAAAAATCCAAGAAACAGCCGAGATAAAGGAAAGGCAGCATATCCAGCACTAATCTGTCCACTTTGTCTGTAAAAGTCAAGAACATAAAGAAGGGCACGTGTTTGCATTTTGTCCCACCCATCTTATACAGTCCATCAGCAGTTTGGATACCAAGGAAATTCTGACTTTTTGACTCATTTTATGTGCTATCAGAATTAGCCTCGTGTGTGTCGTCATCCAAACTGTTGGCGCTGCTGCCGTTAGTATTGAGTCGTGTTGGCATCTCTCCTTTTGCTGCCAATCTAATCACTTTCAGCCAGCGCTGCTTCAGCTCCTCGGTGTCAGCAGAAAAGTGGTGCACGCACTTGGATTGGGAGAGGCGAAAGCCAAAGCCAGCAGGAGAGTCTGTGGGCCGGGCGCCATCCTCCACAGCATAACCCAGGAGGGGGATGGAGCTCAGGGCCTTCACATCCTGCAAGAAAAGGTAGAAAGGAGTTATTATTATGAGTAACACTTAAGCAGCAGCTTATCTGGTTAAATGTTTTCATTTTTTGGACCTGTTGAGCTCCATAGATGTAGAGCACCAGACTCTCCTTCTCAGGGATCACACACCAAACCTTCTGCCATATTTTGATTTTCTCAGAGTGTTGAAGGTAGCCACAGATGATGCTGCTGTCTGCAATCTGACCTGCCTCCACCTGCATGGAAATTAAAACAAGAACGTTGATGTTGAAACATGAAAAAATGTTTAATGTACACTATGTGCATCTTCAAACATTACCTCAAGAATGCCTTTCTTCTTGTCCTCAGTGATCTCTTTTCCCGTCAGGATCAAGAAACAGCCTTTGCAGACTTTGTTTATCTTGTTTCCGTCATACTCAAGGTGTGCTTTGTACTCTGAGCATTTCCAGCACACCACCTGGAAGAAAAGGGACTTTTTAACATTTTATTTGGTTAAATCAATAGTTTAAATCCCCAAGTGATTAGTAATTAATAAATAAACTCATTTACACAATCATTTTATAAGAACTTACTTTAAATGATGTGATTTAAACACATTTACGGAGCTAAATCATATTTCAGAGGTTTATTTGTGAAGAAATCAAACTTTGCAAAGCAAAAAAACAAAACAAAACAAAAACTAATTTGTCTAAAATAAACACACAGGTTTTAATATGGAGTGAAAATATCAATCTCAAAGCAAACATTATCAATTAGATGTAGTTTAGAAGGATTTTTAATGTCACAATCTTAAACATTAAGAGAAAAAAGTTATTTTAAAAACAGGAAATCTCAGTTTTCACTGGAAGTGTTCTGAAAACAACCAAACACATAATTCACACAAACACAAAATTGGCTAAACAGAATGTATATTCTGCATTATTTGGATGACTTACATGGCCACAGGCCCTGCAGTGATGCCTCCGTCTTGTAATGGCGTTAAAAGGCTCCTTACACCTCATGCACATTGTCACTTCATTGTCACGGATCCAACAGGGGGCACGCTTTCCCAGCTCGGCTTCCTGCATCAGACATAACAACATAGTAGTCGTTGTAATAATACAGATGTCGGCTTGACTGGGAGCAGCTTTGATGGGACACTAACCGACACTTCCTCCACGTCCTTCAGAGCGCTCTTAAATGACTCATTCTTCTGCTGGAACACCTCAATGGTCTTCTGAAGAGCCTAAAAAACCCAAAACGAATGTGTTATTCAAAATGTGTTTAAAACTAAATAAATAAGAGTACGACAGGACTGTACTGAGTTACCTCGATCCAGTCTGCCTTGTCTTGATCAGAGCTGACGGGGGGAAAAGGACAAAAAGGCTTAAAAACAAAGAAAAAGCTGTTTCTTTAACACAATCAGAACAAATCAACATAGTGATTTTATTTATTTATAGATTTATGGAGTAAAACAAAAGTATATTAAATTTAAATTTGTAGTATATTGTGTGGCGTTAACTTTAAGGGATGCTTTGATTGCTCTGCAAATGACAAATCAGCTGATTTTCAGATAGCATTCACTCAGAAATATGATTATTGTTCAGTCCATGAATGCACCACAGCAAAATGTGCATGCTAGGTATATTAAGGTATAACTGGCCATGAGTTACTATAAAATGTATGAATGTTTGATCAGATCTAACAGTAAATATTAGTAATATTTTAGTTTTTAATTAAGGAGATGTGTGTGGTGTTAACTGGTGCAATTTTAGTCTAAGAAACAAACAAAAAATAAATAAAAAAGGGTTTAAAGTAGTTTGTTAAGGAGATTTGCTGTAATTTATTTTCAGCTTAATTTTAATTGTACATTTTTGTCATATTTTATTGTATTGGTGTTTTTTGTCATGGATGTTTTGTTATTACAAATGTTTAATGAACACAGTGATACTTCTAATTAATCTTGAATGTAGAAAAATAATTTTTGAATGTTTTCAGTTACATTTCTTAAAGAAAAATTGGAACAGGCAGATCAGAGCTTTACAAAACCTGTAAATTGAAATTGCCCTAGAAAACTGAGTTCTGTTCATCTGTGATGGTCAAACTAAGAGAAATATAAAATAATAATTACCAAACTGTGACATAGTGTTACCTGGCCTGAAGCTCCAGCGTCCTCTCCTTGCCCGACACCTGAAGGGTGTGAGGGTAGTCCTTGTTGATTGTTTCCCGAACTTTCATGCCATCAATCCCGATTCGTGTCCTCACTGTGTACTTAGGTCCTCCCAGGCTGAATTTAGGCACGCAGTATAACAGCATGTTGTTGAACTAAGAGAAAATGAAAACAACGTGCCTCAGGTTCACGATTCACTTGTTTCAATCAGTCAAAACTTCACGCCAGCCTTCATTAAATCAGTTCTCCTCACCAGGAAGAGGTAGCTCTCTGTTGCTGAGGTGTTCCTGGCTGACAGCTTCAGGGTGTGGCCCTCTTTGATGAACTCATTAGACGCATGAACAATGTCCTCCTCTTCACCCAGCATCTCATAGATATCCATCAGCTTCTTTAAATTCTCCTAAACAAATAAGGTAGATTTCATTAGTCAGGTGGAAAAGTAAAAAATAACAGAGAAAATCAGCCTCTTTACTCACAGATTTTCTAATGGCACTGTTGGAATGAGTAGCTGCTGTAGCGATAATCTCTAAGGATTCTGGGGGAAAAAAATTAGCATTATTAAAAGAAGAGCAAGCTTCTGTTTCAGCGATAAATGGAGACACTACTTCCACCTACTTTCTGCATCTCTTCGGTCAGGATCGTCCTGAGGCAGCTTCTTCAGGTAGTCCTTCAGCAGCATCTCGTATCGAGGGACTCTCTGCACTGGCTCCAGCATGTGATGCTGAAGCGTCAGATTTCCACAGATCTCTTGCTTCTGTTCATTGAAAAACAGAAAGCTTTAGTCATCCTGATATGCACCATGCACTTCATACCAAACAGGTACATCTAAAAAAGTGTGAAAACGTACATTTTTGTCATTTATTTCAGAAAAAGAAACTCATACTGTATATTATATAGATTCATTACACACAGTGACGTATTTCAAGCCTATATTTCTTTATATCTTGTACCTGTATATCAGTGAGAAACGTTCAGCTCAGTCCTACCAGGAAGCGTTAAAAACAAATCCTTATAGAAGTTGTCTGATACCCAGCCTGTACCTGTATCTCCTCGATTGTGGCCTTAAACTGAGGCGAGCGGTCATTCCACTGTTTCAGCACGTCCATGGCATTGTCGAAATTCTTCACGTACTCAGCGTACATTTTAAGGAAGGGTGTGAGTTTTTGCAGAATGTCCCCAATCTGAGGTTTGGATTCCCTGTAGGGGACGAAGCAATAAGAATTGATTACTGATGATATAAAAATAAAAGAAATTTCATATGATCAAATATATGTTTTCAATGTAGTCTCAAGCTTTAATTTTTAGTTGCTTTCTCCCTTTTAATTTGTTGATAAGGATCTGAATTCTAGTTCAGACCAGGTCCACCCAAACTTTTCAGGTTCTGATCCACAAAGTACCAGCGGCAAAGTCATGCAACCAGCACTCATTGATTTGAAGTACACAAACGTCACTAAGAAGCCAAACAAGCAAAAACAAAAAAAAAACACCTCAGCTTGTAGAACAACCTGTATCATTTTGTTAAAGCTCACCATTCCCCCATGCGTTTCTTCAGATCAGGAAGCAGAAACTGGCTGTGAAAGGCATGGATGGAGGAGATGTTGGAGAAGATGTTCTTCACTACATCCACAGGGAATGTACCTTTGTTTGCCTCCTCCAGCAGCTTAGCACAGAAAACCTGAAGAGACACACACAGTTATGGTGAATGTCCTTACTGTAAAATGTTCATTTATTACATCAGAAAACAGAAGTGAGATGTGGATTTTAGAGACTTCCTTACCTGGTCCAGCAGGTTAAGCCGTGCTACGTAGGCCTGCTCAGTGTGCAGGAGCTCGTTGGCGATTTTAAACAGCTTTTGTTCATTCGTCTCCTAAAAAGAAATGTAACATTATTGGAGATGTTCATGCATTTTTGCAATAACATCTTAAATTGTTTATTTCTAAAATGCTGTAAAATATACTTAAAGATAAATAATGATATTTGTATTTATGAGGTGTAAAGATTATTCATTTTTTGAACAACAAAGCCTCCTATTTCAGTTTGATGTGGTTTAATAATTAGCGGAAAATAAAACAAACAAGGAAGTTCAGCACCATTAATGTCATAATGTGTCATTTTTATTTTATAGTGTAGCTTCTTGGTGTCTGTTTGATTACAGAGCTTTAGCTAACCCACGTCTCCTCTGCTGATTGAGGTCATTTTTATACCACTTGGTTGTCAAGTGCAACAGCATGTAGCACAGATGTGTGTGTGTTATTAGCACAGAGCTGAGAGTGGCCTGAGCTGTGGTGATGTCGGAGGCTTTTAAAATAGGAAATGAAATTATGGAATAAAGGAAATGACCCACACGCAAAAACAGTGTTAACGAGGACATTAGGTAAGAAATCAGACAATAGCGGGACCTTTCTTTCCCAAACACAATGACTCTTGTTCTGGAATGTTTGATGCTATGCATAGCCACAATGAAACATCACCTTCCTCCTGAATGCTGCTATAAGTGACCTGAGAGCAACCAGCCTCACACTTCCTCACACGCACGCACGCACGCACGCACGCACGCACGCACGCACAGTCCTTGTTATTCAAATATGCCATGAGTTTAAAGCTGTAACCTAGTGAACACGGCTTGACCTCTGCTCAGATCTAAACTACTCAAGTCTCATTAGCTGCCACAGAGCTGATTTTAACCTTTATTTTATCAGGTTAGACTCGCTGAATTTAAGAGACCTGGCCAAAATGGTAGTAACATGCAAAGTTTACAATATTAAAGACAAATAAAAAACTATTTAAGTGCAAACATGACAGATTACAGAAACAAAAAGCTTATAGGCACATTTATTGAAAATAGACCGATGGGAACTGTTTTCAGAGGGTCTCTGCAAGAATTTCACTCATCTGAACTCTACTCATATCAGTCATTACACTACAGTCTAAAACAGACATCTTCCTCTGTCTGCTGTTGCCAACAGCACCATTCTGATACAAAGCTATATATGTAATAAAAGAAGTTCCACCTCACACAGCAACAACACATTCTTGTTTAGTTTACAAACTGATGCATGAGTCTTTATTCACAATTTGGTGAATTCTGATAGGCGTTTGCTTGCAGATTACATTTCTCTTTATAGTTTCTATACAATTTTCACTACATTTTCACCAGCAGATTTAATATTAATCAAACCAGAGACCCTGACAGTAACACAGATTAAACAACAGCAGGTGTGATATAGTCATCACCAGCTATACGACACTGTTTTTACTGTTTTGGCTCCACAAGCAGTTGCTAACCAAAACAAGAAGAAAAAACTCTGAGGGGAAAATGGATTTTATCTGCCAGAGGAATGCTGGATTAGATAGCAGAGCACTGGTTCCTGATTTAAACTGTTTATTTATGGTAGCCTATTGATATTAATTGATCAGTTATGATCTGCAGTTCATTCGTTATGCAGAATACTCTGAAGTGCATCTTGCTTTTGAGGCTTACAGTAATTTTTTTTAATGCTTCACCACATCTGTATGTTTCAGTAACACTTTTATATGTTCAAATAATACAAAAGAGAACATTTATACTCAAAAGGTTTCTTAATGCCAAGCACCAGAGGAAAAGCTCCTTTATACTGTATGTTAAATCAAGTTTGACCATTTAAAGGCATTTGGACATTTTAAATTTGGTTAACTTGAAGCTTTTGTTCTACTTAAAGCAGATATGTGGAGTATTTCAGCAAGGGAGCACTTTTTGAATCCAACGTCCCACGGCCCCTCCCTAAACATCCATTCTCCCAACCTCCTGCGTTCTATAGCTCCACCTATACATGCACGTGCAGTCGCGTGCACACACGGTGTGCCACTCCGGTCTGTAAGCCGGGCATAAACTGTGCGTTGTGGCTCTGAGCTCCAGCTCCGGATCAAACTACGATTACATTGCAGGGTTCAATCATTCACAGCTCACAAATCATGTTCTCACACTGTACGAGGGTCTGAGACCTGTCTGTCACTGTGCTGACGAAACGTCGCTCTCAAAGCAAGAGCTGCTGCACTGAAGCTGCAGAACCTGGAAATGAGGAAAAGCATTTGGTCCAAAATGGAATTCTTCACCAAAATAAACGCGTATCCTTGGCAAGCCTTGCTATTCAGTGAGGAGAAATGTTTAAAAATAAAACCCTCAGTAGCCGGAGAATGGATAACTTTTTAGTAGAAATGAGCTCTGGCTCCTCCATGAGCTAATGAGACTGTAAACAGGAGACACAGAGCGTCCTGGGCGCGTGCAGCCCCCACCTCAACAGGTTTGCGTGAAAAGCATGCACGTTGACTGAAAGCCCACGATGCAGAAATTTGAATTTTATTATCTGTAAAAGTTCATCAGTCAGAAAGAATTCAAAGGGGTCTATAGGAGGAAGAAGGGTCTTCAGAAGAATAACAGATGTTGTGAACTCTACCCATAGATCATAGTTTAGACCTGAAATATCATTTAAAATATTTATAAAACTTTGATATATAAAAAATACTCCACATATCTGCTTTAAAGCATTTCCTGGTTCATACCACTGAGACTATGTTGTTGTTTTCATCCCTGAGAAGACAGAGGCCGATCTGAACCGGAGATATTTTTAATCTGCAGACAACAGCCGGCACCACAGGTCCTTATGGGGTTGGTTGCTAGGGCACTGATTCAGCTGTGATCATATTCAACATCTGTTCAGGCTTTGCATGAGAACCCACACACACTTTTTCCACTGTAACTCTATACTAACAGTGTAGTAGTAGTTTATCAGAAACTAAAATACTAATGTGCTAAAAGGATTAAAACATGAATTAGTGATGTACGTACCTTCTGCTCTGTGATCCTTTCTTCACTGTTTATCACACTTTTTGTTTTAGTCTCACTCTCCTCCTTTGAAGCATGGCTCTCTGTAGAAGTCCTGTCTGTGTCTGCAGGCGAATGACCATCACTCTGGTCTGCACTTCCCATATCTCCATTTACCAGCTCAGCAGTCTCTGTCCTCACACTGTTATGATTCTTCTCCTCCTTCTCCTTCTTCTCCTTGCCCTGCTCCATCTGCACTAGCACCCCGTTAGCTGCTGCTTTGTTGGCATCATGCACGGTGGCCTTCACAGAGGACTGTTTGTTCTGAATCCTGCTGGGCTCTGGCTTCTTTTTGGCGGGGTGAGACGGGTTGAAGTTAGTGGTCTTGTTAATTTGTTTGTATGGCGAGCCGTCTTTCTTGATCTCTGTGTTGCTGGAGGAAGAGAGTCAAAGGCAAAGAAGGAAGTGTGTCAGCCAGACAAGAACACAAAAGAAGTTTAAAAAATCTTAAAAAATTGTAAAAGGCAGAAAAAGAAACAAATATTACAGAAGGCTGTTTAGTAGCTGCCTAAGCTGGCGTTTTGTCAGTGAATGCAGAGCAGAGAGGTGAGCAAAGTGCTCTTGCACGTGGGTGTGAGTTAAAAATAAAACCGAGGAAATGTACAAACTTCTTGCTGTCCTGTCACATTGTATAGAGCTGCTGTAATGCAGAGGAAGTGTAGAAGAAAAGGAGGTACAGTGATAAAATGAGGACAGGAGAAGAAGAATTACTCCCAGGAGGTACATGCTGTCCTACTTCCACACATATAAACCCCACTCTGCTCCCATTGATGCTCCAAATTAAACGAAACACGTTTGCAGAAGACAAATTAAAACAGCCTAAAACAAATGAATCATGACAAAAACACACCATGCACAAACAATGTCACGATCCAGCTGCTCTATATCCTGTAGTGGCAGCAGATGCAGCTGTTTCCCCCTGTGAATGACTCTTCTTACCTCCTGCATCTGTTCGTCCTTTCTGATTTCAGCAGATGAAAAAAAAGGCTGCAAATATGACCAAACACACTCACTAGTGGAGTCTATATCTGGTGTGTAACCTTTACTGATACAAGAGATATTCTGTGTTGCAATGAGCTTTGCTGCTCAGCAGAAACAGGAAGTGAATATAAATAGAGGAACAACAACAGGCTAGTGGAGCACTCTATAAATGAACCAGTTCAGGGCTGCCGGCTATCTGAGTTTTATTAGTGTAAAACAATGTTTTCACCTTTTAGCAGCAAACTAAAAAACAGATGATAGGCAGCATTTAGAGTTAGAAACACACACACCAGTTCCTCTGTGCACAAACAGACCAGCAAAGCTTATAAAAGTGCTAGCTGAACTAGACAAGAATTAAGAGCAGTTTCACTTCCAGCGTGGAGATCTAGGTGTCTTTAAGGCAGCCGGGTGCCATGTAAATAAGATTAGTTAGTTATTAGGCTAAAGTAATTCTGCTGTCAGAGGCTTTCCGCTTCTTTCTGTTTGCAGCTTCACCAATAAACAGCTCACAGCTCAGCAGAGCCTGAATGAAAATGATTTATTAAGCTGCAACTTTGCTCCATGCTGGAAAACTAGATGAAAGCCCAGTATCAGTTTACACTTTGCAATTCAGTTTGAGAGATTCAGATAAGTCAAAAACCTGGAAACGAAGAAGTTACAAACATAAAGAGAAGAAGTGAAATTTAGGTAGGATGCAACTGCTGACTAAATATTTTTAGACGCATCTTCGGAAACTAGTCTTTCATAGAAAGGGGGCTGCATCTAGCTTCACTTAATACAGTATTTCTTGATCTGAGTTATCATTTAATGCTGCACCAGAGATAGAATATTCAGATTTTGTTTACTCTGCATAAAAGCAAACTCAATATAATATATATAAACACACTCATTTGATTTGAGTTGAGGTTAATTTTAAGAGATCCTACCTCTCTTTCCTGGGTTTCTGCTCATAACAGCGAGTCCTGTCCCACCACTGAATGAGGACCTGTGTTTCCTCCCAACTGTACAAATCTCCTTTCATCCCCTTGCTAACGCTTGGCTTGTCAGGCACACACTAATCTCCACCGGCTCTTCTTACTACAGCTGTCACCAGAGGTACAATCACACAGAGTGAGGACTCTAATCGAGATGCTTCTGCTTTTCACGCGTGAAATAGTCAACGTAGGAAACGTTAGGAAATAAACTTTTCTGTTGCTTTGATTACAAAAATCTCACTGAGGGTGTTGTTACTACAGCCCTTGAGGGACATAGAGGGAGCAGGTCATTAAAACTAGTTATTTATAGAATGAAGTGCACTGATTTTAATGTTTGAAATACCAGTTTTTCAAGTGTGAGTAAAAAAATCTGAATATCACAAAACTAATTCCTACAGAAATCCTTCAGCTCAGTAGTTTCTTTTTATTTTAAACATTTCTCATAAGAGAGAAAACAGCCAGAGTGAGCAGCGAGTTCTGTACCTGCCCTCCTCAAAGCGGCTGATCAGGTCTGACACTTTGGGCGATTTATCCTTGATTCGTTCTCGGGTCACAGCCCCCGTTTTCTCTTCTCTATCCCCCATGATGGGTCTAGGTGGAGGTTCCTGAAATTTGGCCCAAGGGGATGAGATCAACGTCACTGGACTTTTTAGGTGCTCTGGCTTCGGAGGCACTGGAGAGAAATTAAATAGAAAAAAACAACAAAACTTTATCAATTTTCTTGATAATTTCCAAACAAACAAACAAACAAACAAAAATGCAGTTGCAGTTTTTGTTTTAAGCTGAAGGGGGCAGTATAACATCTAACATTGCTAATGATTTTCTCTTTCACCTATCACTCATTCACAAGTGAACTTTTATTGATTTACAGCAGCAGAAAGAATGAAGTCCCACCTTATTTATTATCTGTGTAGAATGATTAACTCAGCTCAAATAAAAAGGTCTGCTGATCTCATGATTTACTTATCCAAGGACAATTTATACAAGCACAGCTATTTAGTGACTAAATCTTTTACTTTTATACTGTGATTTTCTAGA
The DNA here is from genome assembly GCA_006937965.1 of Callopanchax toddi. NCBI lineage: Eukaryota > Metazoa > Chordata > Actinopteri > Cyprinodontiformes > Nothobranchiidae > Callopanchax > Callopanchax toddi. The sequence goes on along the minus strand of SSNR01000221.1, from coordinate 836,598 downwards.
GAATTAAACAATATTTAGTTACATTTCTTATGAGTTATTAAAATGTACCTTCAGGTTTCCACTGCAGCCGAGGATCGAGGCCAGCTCCTCTTCCATTGACCCCTCCCCTGACCCTGTTTGGTGTCACACCACTTGCACGCTTTAGACACTCCTGCAGAATGGGCGAGGTGGCGGTTCTGTAGCCCGGGCTGCTGCCGAGAGCTGAAGGACACAAGACACATTCATCAGTACAAGATCAGTGGAGGAGTCAGAAGCCATCAAGTTTTAGATCAAAACATGAGAGAAAATTCAGAAAGTTAAAGACAGTTTCAACATTACAAAGGTAGTTTATTCCCAGGAATCACAAAAAACACATTTTGGGATGTATTCAAATTGAAAAAACTGATATTGTTCCATTTGCTGATAGTCAATTCAATTTGTCACATTAATATTTAACACGTACATCTTTGTAGGCACCACACATCATGATTGCATCAGTCAGTTTATCAAAAAAGCTCCAATTTCTTTGTATCTGTCATAAATTAAATCTCTTTTTATTTATTTACATTTTGTTCTATTTGATTGTGTTTAATTTTTGTTTGTTTCATTTTATCTTTTACTTTTTGTTCACAGGTTTTGCAGAGTTAGTAATTAATGGTTTTACATTTTACCCCTTTTGGGTCAAATCATGTCATTTTAACTGTGTGAGGGAAAAAAAACCTTGGCCTGATTTAAATAAATGTTTAATTAAAAAAATCACGTATAAATTCAAGACATTTTAAACCAATAAATTGTACCGTTTTTAATATTCATCAAAATGCAAAACTCCAAATTTTAAACGCTGCAACTGTGATGAAAAATGCTTAAATCAGGACAAATGTAGATTTTTTTTTCTAATGGAGAGATAATAAAAATGTTTTTCAGCATATTACAGACTCAGATTTTGTTTTAAAAAAATCAGTTTTTTCAAAAAAAAATTAAGTTCACTGTTTTAACCACCCTTTATTTCACATTACATGATTGATGATGAAAATGCTATTTACTGAAGCACTTTAGGATAAACTTAGTAATAATTCTCTTGGAATAACCATGAAATGTGAAACTTAAAGCAATGTGAAGTTTATAAAACAAGTGTTTGCATAAAATATTTGAGATCTGAAATATTTAAAGACACTATAAAAGGAACCATTGTGAATAGATGTTAGTTCATCTGTTTGATCAGAACTGATCTGTTTCTTCAAACTGAGGCTGTTCAAATGGCTAAAAGCAGTTAAGATGTTAATTGTTTTCACAGAAACCCACTTCCAAAAATCTGGACTATCCCTTTAAGGCAGCACTGTGTCGTTATCATCTGCAATGCTGCTATACAGCAAGAATGTTTTAGTGGTCAGCTGATGTACTTCTGTCTGTAGATGCGTGACTTTTTTCCTCCACAGTCCAAATACACATTTAACTGATGAATCTAAACTCTATCTGTAGCAGCTCATCTCGTTGATTAGCTGTGCAGCTGATGGGTCATGTAAAGCGTGCATCCTTCCCGTTTTCTGCAAAATATCAGCTGCAATAAACTCCAACAGCTACATGATGCAACATTAGGTTGCACCTTATTTAAAAAAGATTACTTCTCTTGTTTTGTTTCACTCAGATTACAGCTCAACAAAGGCCTGCAGCATCACATTACAGCCCTCATACAGAAGGCGATTATTGTTTTGTTCCAGTCGCAGCCATCATAAACAGCTAAAGACAGAAGTATTAGTATGCGTAAAACACTTGAGTTGATTATCCTGCTAATGATCAGCACCGGTGAGACTTTTACCAAAGCAGCTGGCCACAGATGGCACAACATGATGGAGCAGACACAAAGATTTAATGGAGCACAGACAGACAGTGTTTACAGCAGGCTCAGTCTCTCTCTCACACACACGCACACACACACGCACACACACATGCTCGCGGGGTCTGAACCAAGCAGCCTAGTAAGGAAAATGCCCTTAAATGGAACCATATCACCAAAGAATGTATGTACTTAAAAACTACTTGTTAGTCTATTAGTTTCCATTTAAGGTGGTTTCTTAAACAGACAGATGCGATTTAACTAAAGACACTGATTTATAGGTTGTGTGCAGAAGTCAATGGATTACATACGTGCATGTAGTAAAACCTGAGGCTGCTGAGTGGAGCATAAAGTGGACTTCCTTTTCAGGCTCTCCAAAGATTGAGTTGAACTGGTAATATGTTGAGGACTCAGTAACTAATGTGCAAAGAAAAGTTTTTCCAACCTTTATCACCAATCAAATCAAACATCAACTTCTTGATGGGCTGTACTTCCCGTCATCTGTCTAAAAATAGATCAACCATGTGAACCTTCTGAACATCATGCACGCAAACTATTTTAGAAAACTCTCCTGCACACCATCTAAGAAATCAACATAAAATAAATCTGCATCATTGATCAACAAGTTGTGTCTGTCTTAAAAAAAAAACAAAAAAACAAAAAAAAACGACTTCTGCAAGAGTAAAAATGTCCTCAGACAGGAAGCAGTTTCTGTCATTTTTAGCAATATAATTATGGTAAAAACACAGTTTGTCTCACAATAAAAAGTAATTTGCATACCAGAAAAATATATGCCCTATACGTGGTGTACCTCTCCAGATGCAGTTTGTTTACTAAAAAACAGTTAGTATGCACCGAAACGCTGCTCAAAGCCCCGTACTTTATTTTCCTAAAGTGGTCTTTATCTGCTCAATCCTAAAACAAAAAGAGAAACACACAACCACAGAATCACATAGTCACAGTTTCTATTTCTACAGTCTGACCTTAATTAAAGACAACAGCTCGAGTAAGAGTCTGCCTGGAAGTGGTCCCACGCTTTATTCGGCAGAGCTGGCATTCTAAAACGGCTCCAAAATAACCGATTAATTATGAAGGTTGCCTCAACAAATTTCTCTTGATGGTGGTTGGCTTCTTCTTGCAGCCACAATATGAGATTATAGGAAAAAACCCAAAACAAGTTGTGTTTTTATAGAAATACACCCAGAATATTCATGAATGAGCCTCTGCCTGCAAACTGCATCTTGCATATGATGTTTATGAAGATTGTTGATGTTTTACTCTCCTCAGCCTGGTTTGATTTGTTTTGTCACACTTAAAGTTCATCAGCTGCAAATCAGCTTGATAAGTTCAACCAAAACATCAGGAATTTACATCAGTGTTCAGATAAGAAAATGATGTAAACAGTGATAAAAGAACAAAAGTGCAGCCTTATTTTGCTTTGTCCCAAAACAGAGGAAACCCACACATGGGGAGAACATGCAACTCCACGCAGAAAGGCCACAGCTGGAATTTGAACCTGCGACCTACTTGCTGTAAAGTGCTATAACTGTGCCACAATAAAGCACATAAACTAAATTGTTTTAACAATAGTAGTCAAAGAACTCAAAGTAAAGATGAGATCCTCCACGTTAAAGCCTAATGGGTCATTAGAGATGAAACCCAGCCAGAGCTGTTTAATGAAATCTACTTGCTTTCCCATAATTTTAGTGCTTGGCAAAAGCTGCTGCTCCTGTTACCGCTCTCATTCCAGCATCCTCTCATTAAAAGCGTTTCGGCGTAAGTGACAGACCGCTGCGTACAGTAAATTAGAGGCACGCAGCCTCCGCCCTGCAGAAACCCTTTGATTCTCCATCTGCATCTGTGTGACAGGAAAAGGAGCGCTGCTGCCTGCTGTCTGATGCTCAGACTTGCAGATGAAAACAGCAGAAAAAAGCAAATCAGTTGTCAATTTTAGTTTTTATATGCCGTTGTGCCTGTGCTGTACGCAGGTCAGGTTAACTGCTTTTAATAGAAAACGAAACACTTTTGCTGTAATACGAGAAGTGAAAAACTGAGGCTTGACCTTTGTCCTTGCTGTGGACGGTGACACTTTCATAGCAGCCACCTTTTTTCTCCTATGAAGATGCATCTTCCATTTGCAGACTCCATTCCAGGAAATCCTAAGCTATAAACCTCATAGCAACTGAGAAATAGCCAAAGCAAACTTGCAAAACGCACTGATACACTTCAACACCTATCAGAAATAAAAATCAACTACATCTCAGTGTGAATCAATACAACAGATCTACATCAGGGTTGAAATCTGCACATTAGTCGCTCTCAAAATCTCAAATATCTCAGTAATTTAGTTACAGCTGACTGGAGGAATGAAGCAGTTCAGCACAAATGTCTATTCCTGCAACAAAACAAGCAACGTCCCAGAGAGAGTGAACCCATCAAACTAAAATAGCCTGATTTGGCTACAGGCACAGAAAACTCAACGTGTTTGATGCACAAACCTTTCAGTAGGTTTGACATTAAAAATGAGCCATTTATATTTAAACTTTGACCAAGGCAGCGATGTCTCAGAAAGGCCTGTGAAACTGCGAGGATCTACTGTTCACTTTTGAGCTGCAGGCTCAGATAGCTTCCTCTTTTTACGAGGTATGAATTTAACTGGTATCAGGCTTTTTTTATGCTTTAACTAAAACTCTCAGATATATTTATGCTGTATTTTTTGTTTCTTATCATTTAAATTCTGCACCAGGAGTCTCTGATCTGTTTCTTATTAAGATATCATTTGCATCTGTGGACGTTTGCAATACATTTTTAATGGTTTAGCTATTTGATCAGAACATTTTAACAAATGTGTTGTTTTATCATCTTGAAGGAAAATATGTTTATCAATTCTCTGACTTGACTCAAGTATCAAAAATCTTATGTTCTTGTTAATGGTTGAATTGTTTTTTAAGTCGGGTTTTTGTTGTGTCATGTGATCAGAGCTGACTGATCTTGCACTTGAATGACTGGACTTTCACAAAAATATATTTTTCCAGATATAAAAAACACTGATACAAAAACATAATTGTTTAGGCAAATCTAGTTGCATTTATTTGTGTTTAGCATCTGAATTCACTGTGGTAGTCTATACCTGAAACTGACAGAAACATTTAGTTTTGCAGGCCATAAACTAAACTGCAAAAAGGGAAAAACTATATCATTAGCAGCAAATGGAAATAGAGTGAACAGTCTGCCACTTAGTTTACAGAAATCCATCAAAATTGCACCCAAAAAATGTATTTTACTTTATTAGTGTTTGACCAATCTGAATCCTAAAAGTTTTTCAGTCAGGGAAGGTACCATTACTAAGCAGCAGTAGCAAAATATCGAAAATGTTCCTGGTCTGTGAACTCACCATAGTTAGCATTGTTTTCAAGTTAATCAGAAATGCAAGAAGTGTTTTCTGTAAATTATAAATCTGTGAGATCAATCTAAAGCGACTAAGAGCAGATCTGAGCTGTACAAGGATCAGAAATAGGTATCGACTCCCAAAACCAGATTTGGTTCATCTCTAATCAATGAGTCATCTCCAAAGTTTAAGAACAATATTAATCGGATTCACTGTTTATGAAACATAAACATCTTGTCACAACCTTCAGTGACCCTGCTGCAAGCAAGAACCTGACAGCAGTCAGAATGCAAAAAAACAACCCATACTTGTAAACTTTGCTGATGAACAGGTTAATCAGCTTCAAACTTCCATTTCATCCATTTAGTTGAAACATTTTCAAGATATTTTCCCCTCATGACATTGTTTCCCTGCAGCTCCATCACCTGACAGTCGTCCGGACTGACCTGTTTGTTACAGTTTCACTAGTCTCACCGTTGCCTCCCTGCCTCTGATTCCTTCAGGCAAAACATGTGCTGAAAAGCCAGATGAAAAACAAAAACGCATACCTGTCTGTGTGTGTGTGTGTGTGTGTGTCTCCACCCTAACAGCATCTCAGCACCAGACTGAGGAGTGGTAAACTTGGGCTTTGTGGCCCCAAGGGTCGACATTCACAAATTCTACTTCTGTATGAAAACAAAGCGGTTTACCAAAGGTTGGGTGGGTGGTTTTAGCACAATAACATCTGTGACTATCAGGAGGAGAAAAGCTGAAGTCGATTAAATTTCAGTTTTGGAAAGCTCAGAAAGCCAGATTATGAAAATGTAAATTATGAAAGCCATCTTGAAAATAAGTCTCAGAGTTTTAATGTATACATCATCAGAGACCATCAGAGAATGATCTACCTGTTGTAGATTATTTAAATTCAAAGAGTAGAATCAGATATTGTGTGTCCATATGTGCACTCACCCCGTGTTTGAGAAAGACAGAAAACAGACGTAGATCTGATCTTCCCTGGCGGACCGGGTTGTGTGTTTAAGTGCACGCGGCTCCCAGAAGACAGCTAAGTTTAGGCTCCATGCAATCTTCCCAGGGAGTGCTGCTGTGAGTGACTCAGTTCAGCAAAGACATGTTCAGTAAAACAAAACTCCTCCCTCCCTCACTCTCACTCACTCACTCACACCTCTCTCTTTCAAGAGTTTTCTAAAATGTAAAGAAAAAAACAAACTGACACATGCCAGAGGTTCACTGAACAAACCTTTACCCCTGAGAAGATGTGAAGATTTAGATTTAAAAAAGCAAAAAGTTGAGGAGCAGAGGATGTCAAACTGGTATTCACGCCAGTTTAAAGAACACTTTACCAGCAATAGCAAGAACAGTGTGATCAAAAGTGTTCTCAGTCGTCCATGAATTTGTTTTATTTTGATCAGTAATGAAGCAAAAAGTTTAACAGATCAGCGAAACAAGGCACGAAGAAAATGTCAAAAAGGTTGAGCGGATCAACTCCTGGATCTGTCTGTCCTTGCTATCAGTTGGATCGATGAAAGGCAAACAACAGTAAAACCGAGCAAAGTGCGTCACACCACTCCCATTATCTGATATTCACAACCCAAACATCTGACTTCACCTCCAGATGAATGCCACATTTGCAATTATTCACAAATAAAATGAAAGGTTGATCTGGAAAACATTCATGAACCAAAATAAACCGTACCTTTTGCAGAAGTCAGCACAGGGAACTGCAACTTTGACATATTCTGTATCTACACTGCAGAGACAGTCATGCTATTTAATAAGCCTTTAGAGTGAATGATGATCTGCTCTGCTGTGTATCAACTCGTTAAAAAACAGACTTGGTTCCGACACTGAGAGGCAGAGCTGCTCGCTGTGAATAAATAAGAGGTGTGTGCTGGAGTTTTATACATTCTCATGCACATTTGAACAATTCACACATATGGCTGATCAGTGATCTGAGGTATATGCCAGCACAGAAGGATTTACAAGGAATGACAGGCACCGTCACGCTCCTTTGGCGAACCAGTCGGACTCGTTTGAATTCCATTCAAAAAATTCCATGTCTAAATCACCTTTACTTACTTTACTTTACTTCAAACACTGCTCAGCTTGTTATCAGATTATAAACCACAAGAAATATTCTCATCAATCTGGAAATAACCTGAATGGATGATAACAAAAACTGCTCTGTTTACATCTTTGTGGTGTAACAAGTTAGTGCTAAAAATTTACTTCAGCAGAAGCTTGTTGTTGACAGGATTTTACAGAATCAGTGGACTGGTTTTACTGGTGTCATCAGAGGTGCTGTGGGGGACAGCTGACCTTAACAGGGACTTTTCACAAATACTGTTTATGGTGAACTAATCAATTCTGACCTTTGTTGTTTTAAAAGACTTCTGATACCAGAAAGCTGACAGGAAAAACTAAAGTTTTCCATTGAAACCTGTCATTTCTGAGCTTTTTTTTAACAAAACAAAACATCAAATCGAAAGGCCACATTTATTTAATCTAAAAACGCTAAAGTAATTTTATGATGATTAAAAAAGTATCTGCTCAGAACAAATCATATTTTAATGGAATGAACAAAGTGAATTTTGAGGGAAAAGGATCAGTAAGTGAGTAAGGATCTATATGTTCTAATCCTCACCTACAGTCATGAGCTTTGAGTAACGGCCAAAAGGACAAGATCGCAAATACAAGTGGCTGAAAAGAGTTTCCTCTGCAGGCTCAGCAGATAGGTTGAGGAGCTCAGACATCCGGGAGTAAAACCTCTGTTCCTCCAAATCAAGAGGAGCCAGATGAGGTGGTTTAGTGGTCTGGATGCAGCCTGCACACCTCCCTGGGGAGGTGTTTCAGGTATGTCCTGCTGGCAGGTGGACCCTGGGTTGACCCCGGACACAATGGAGAAAGTACATTTCAGACTGGACTGGGAACACCTTGGGGGTTGGTGAGTAGCCGGGAAAGCATGGTCTGGGATTCCCTACATGGGATGCTGCCCTTGTGATCCAGAGCCGGAAAAGCAGAAGAAAGTGAGGCAAGGCAAGGAATCAGTAAGTCACTGTAAATCCAAAAAATTAAAGTGTCTCATATTCAATTCCTTGGATTTGTTGTTTCTTATATTTCTGTTTTCTTGTCTTAGAAAAAAAAACATTTTAATTTGTTATCAGCCACAAGTATTGTATACAGTATGAGTCACTCTTTCTTTGAAAATACTTGCTGTATTGCTCATAAGTTGCTTTTGAAGGTGGGTCTATTTGCTGTGAAATTGTATAAAAAATGTGACTGTAAAAAATTGATGTAACACAAGGTTTACTCTGCTTCTAAGGTTAACGTGCACAGGGCAACAACTTTTGGGGGCAACCGTGGCTCAAGGCTGTCCACTGATCTGGATGTCAGGGTTCAACCCCAGGTCCAAGACGTGTGTCAAATAATCCCTGGGCAAGATACAGAACCCCCAACTGCCTCCCAGGTGCAGTGAAACGGGCTGCTCCTCAGGGATGGGTGAAACGAAGAGAACAAATTCTACTACATCGTACTGTGATATATGTGGCCACAATCCCCCAATGCAAAGCAAATATATTTTTTAAAGAAGTCTTCACTGAATACAGGACTTTCCCTAATTTTCCTTTGAACAATATAACGTACTGTATAAGTACCACAGGAATTTTTGTTGGATAAAATTTAGAAAAATTACCTTCAAATATAAATGTAGGATTCTGAGATTTTTCCTCTAAGTGTTGTCCTTTATTTTATTCATGCAGTCATTTGGCCTTAATCGCTCAGTGAGATTACAGTGTCTGGTTACACCGTTTTTATTTACTGTGTACATCAAGCTGCATCTGTGAGACAAGTATCACCACCGGATACTGAGGATTAGCAGCTTTTGTTCCACGACGCAGACTTTTTTCAAATTAATCCAGAACTACTCTGATATTAGAACCCCAGTTGGCCTTAAACCCAAATGCACAGGAGGACAAAACTGACAGGATAATGTCACAAAGAAGATAGTGTGGGACACAGACAGAAAAGAGGGGTGGAGACTTGATGAATTGTGAGAGAGCTACAGAAAATAACATAAAGGCAAAGGATGGAAGGACTAATGGGATAAAACAGACAGGAAAGAGAAAGAAGATAAAGGAAATGACGAGAAGATAAATAATGTACGAGCAGATGGATGAGGGGTGAAACAATAGTAAGATTTTCAGCAGAGAAGATGGCAGAATAAAACAGATGAGAAAGTTAGAAAAAGAAAATCACAAGAGACCAGAGGAGAGCTCCCATTCATCAAAAATAAGCAGACCGTCAGCCACACACATACGCACGCACGCACGCACACACATTTTAAAAATAGAGCTGAAACTTGCAGCTTTTCTTCACAAACCTGCACAACAGAAGGGTGCAGGGGTGACTTCATATAGTGCTTTTCATTCTGCATCACTGTTGTGTGTATTAAAGGTCCCATATTATACAAAATTCACTTTCTAAAGGTGTTTTAACAGTCATATCTATCACAAAAACTGTGTATGATACCCAAAAGTGTTAAAATATTTTCACCGTTTTCACTTGCTTATTCTCATTTTTGGGAAATTTGTTTTAAGCTAATGCTAAAATAGGAAATGTCAAAATCTTCCCCCTGCTGACGTCAAGATGGGAAAAGACCACTCCTCTCTAGAAGACAGAGACAATCACCTTTGGCTACCTGAGCCCACACCCTCGCTTTGAAAACCACGAGAGCGCGCATCCTCGCAAAGGTTAGCGAACAGTCATGGCAAAGCTACAAGCAAAGCACGGCAGATGCTCCGAATATGGTTGTATCAATGATCACAAAAGTCTTTTTTTTACTCCCTTTATCTGAGCACCTGAAGACCCACCGACGTCTCATAAATGCACGCGGAGAAGAGAGATGGACGGGGCTCGACTCCCCAACAACCCCGACTTTTGAAAAGAAAGTTTAGCTTCAGGAGGTTGAATGAGAGGGTGGAGGAACAGCAGCTGACCTTAAAGTAAGGGCCAATTTGACAAATGCATAGCTTTTATATGCTACTGAGATGTAAAAGAAATGTTTCAGAGTGGATAAAAAGTGCAGAATATTAGGCCTTTAACTAAAAGTTAATTTGACAATTTCTGCCTGCAAAGATTTTGTCATAATTTTTAATTCTGATAACTTCTGCATCATTTGACATTTGAATGCAAATATGTAAGAACCTCATGCTGCAAATCATGAGACAACAGGCATTTTTTGTTGGTGTAAAATTTTCCACACACAAGGTTAGAAATCTATAGGAAACATTACATGTACACCTACAATGTACACACTGGACTTTGGCATTGTCTTTAGGTCAATAAATTGCACAGGACAGATAATAAAACAAGTATCTGCTCAAAGAAGAAAACACTGAATCAGAGAGGAGACTGTAAGGTGAGTAGAAGTGATGCTGGCTGCCTACCTATAGACTGTTCGATCTTCACCGCTATGCAGGCATCGTCGTCAGCACTTCTTGTCTGGCAAAAGGCAGCTTTGCTTTTTCTCTCTGCAACAACAAAAACACAAGACATGAATAATCTGAAACAATTCCTGGAGTATGAGTAAACTGGTGATGCTAAAGATGTTTAAACACTCAACCTGCAGATGAAACAGTAGCTTTGAGCAACTGTGTTTTATTAAAGAGGAGCTCCAATTTATGAGTTGAACATGAGGATGATGAGATAAGAGATGGATGAATGCTACTATCTAACAGGAAATGGCCATAAACCTAACTAGAGTTTAGGAGGGCTCTTCTGATGCATTCATAACGATCTGCAGTAGAGGTTGGTTTGTTTAGAAAAAGAAAAGGAACACAACACCCCGTGGAGACAGAAACCCTAATTAGATGAGCTGTGATATGTGAGGCTTCATCTGTGGGGAGCACTAACACTCTTTCAACACATCCATTAAATATGCACATAAAAGATTAAAGAGAAAATAGTAAAAAATAATGATACATCCCCCCAAACACACACAAATACAACTCAGATATACATAAAGCACAGTCTGATCCACAGTAAAGCATCAAACATTAGTACTTGTATGACCTGAGCAAACCTCAGTCGAACTGTGTTGTCTAATCCATCTTTAACACCAGTACAGATTAAAATTCATCTGACCTAGTTTAGTCACCGTTAAGCAAAATGTTACCCGTGTGATGTTGGTGGTACTGACGCCTTAAACCTGAAGGCAGGAAAAGGCAACGTGACTGACCAGTACAGGCTGTTTTGGATGATGTTTTTGATATTAACAAAAATTAAAAAAACTGGAATGCAGCTTATTAAAATTGACTCACAAATTGACTTTTTGTTAACATTTCATGTTTTCTATCTGGAATGTTGCACATCTTCAAATCCATACCGAACCCTGCAATGGAAAGGAGGCGTAATGGGTCCATGCTTTCTCACTCCAGTCCAATAAGTGACAGTAATCTGCTTTTTTTTGTTAACTACGTGTTCAGAGAAAAGACGTTTCAGTATATACTTGCATGACATCTGATCACAACCTGAAAGTTGAAGACAGGACAAAACAGCCATCCCTCAGTGGCTGGTTCCATTAGTTTTAAGCCCTGCCCACTCCATGTAAACAAATGAAACATTCCCGATTAAAAAATCCAACCATCCATGCATTTTATTAACCGCTTTATCCTCCACTGAGGGTCACGGAGAGCTGGGGCCTAACTTCAGTGGTTAAGGGGCGGCCAGATAATTTAAAAATTCAGAAAATAAAAATACAGCTCTAATACATTATTCCAAATGTTGACATTTATTCATTCCTGTACGTAGTTCTTATCAAGCTTATATATACTCAAATATTTATTTTTCTTTTATTTTTACTGCTTTAGAACTAAAACTACAACATGGAAGTGCTTGTAAAGACATTTCGGCTTCACTTTTTAACAATGGAAAAAGGAAGAGATGCTGGGGTTATCTTCATAATACCTCATCAGGAATTTAAACTATATCTATATGTAATCAGTGATAAGTTGTCAAAATGTGAAAAACTGAATATGTTCTTCTTAACTTTGTTTACTTACACTCTTAATAAACATAAATCATACAGAATTTCATCTTTTTTTAAAACTCATCAAGTATGGAGTTTTCCCAACTTTTTCAGAGGCAACATATTTGATCAATAAATTAAAAAAGATGATTAAATAATGTCTTGAAATCTCTCTTGAATTTGTAAGCAGGTCTATATCTGGTACTAAACTGATGAAAGATCTCTGCATCACTCGTCTTAAAGCAAGCACAGTGTCAGTTTGGACATTAGTGGTCAACTGAGAAGAGATAATGGAGTGGTGATAATGACACTTAAAGGAAAAGTGGACCCTCTCAGTGGGAAGCCATGAAAACTGTAAGAAGATGACACTGTGTGTGTGTGTGTGTGTGAGAGAGCAGAGGGAATAATATACTGGCTCAGGGATTAAAGGAGGGCTTTCTCCACCCACCATCTGGACTCCTCATGACAGGCCTGCCTGCTGTTCACACACACAAAGCACACGTTGAAGCCAGATCTACTGTAGAAAATCTTTGAGAAAATATAAAACATGTAAGAAGATTATCAAAGACACATTACAGTACGAACATATCAGACACAACCTGCCACCTCCCCTCCTCCAGCTGGTTCTCAGCTGTGTGACTATTGTTTCCTCAAGAGGGGGATGTGTTACTAATGTCAGCATCAAACACACAAACCAGAATTTATCACACACACTAGAATGTACAGTAGGTGACTCCATCTAGGAGGTAGGAATAAAACCACCAGGTGTTTGATAGAGGAGAGTCCACAGCTTCAGAGACCTGACCTGAAAACTTCCTCTCCCTTCAGTTTTTCTAATCAGTTTGCTGAGTATGTCTCCATACAACAAAAAGAGAAACTAGACAGAAATCCCACGCATGTATTTATAGAGAGTGGATGCTGATGATTGTAAGCAAGAGTTTATGAAAGTAAAGACAAAGATCGCAATACGTTTCAAATGACACTCAAACCATGTTCCTTAAAGAAGTAAAAGATGAACCCACAGATAACCTACTGTTCAGAATTAATGTGATTTACAGTAACCAGAAAAAAAGGAGGATCTAAGTAGATGACTGACCAAGGAACTGGTGGGTCTGAGGAGATTTTCTTTAGCTTACTGCCAGAGAAAGTAGAATTAAACCACACAGGTGAAAAGCATTTCTGTGTCACTTCTAAAACACACTATTGGTAAAATCCTTTACACGTCTTTGGCATTCTTCATTTGCTGTAATGACTTAAATACCACTCAACCCAGCTGGAACACAGCCACAAAAGGCATTTAGAATAATTTAAACTTCTAATGCAACAGCTCTATTTCAGTCGTCTGGAAGATAATGATGCACTGGAACAAATAAAGTGTGATTTTACAAAGAGAATGCTTCCAACACCACATAATGAACAAATATTGCTGGTGTGCATTCATTCCCATAATGACATGAGCTGAATAAAATCTATAAAAAACAGGAAATCAACTGGTGAGGATTTATTATTCTTCCTTTTTTTAAAAGTTTTTTTGCTTTTTTGTTTCAAATTCAATGCATATTCCTGGTCTTACAAACCAATTCACTCTAAAGTAGGGCCAAATCTGACAGGGGTTTGCAATCTGTGGCTCATCAGTCCCTCTGTAGTGGTTACAACTTTGTCCCTACATGACATAAACCTGAATGATGTTTATATTAGGTTGACAATAGAAATGTTTGTCCTAGCAGTTTTTCCTTTCAATATTTTGTATTAAGTGCAAAACTTTAAAAAAAAAAATCATCAGATTAGAAAAGGCTCTTTTGGTCGTACTGGTTGCAGTTACCTGGTCTAGAACTGGGATCCAACATTTGAGCTTGATATGGGAATATTGAGAGAAATCATCTAAACTTTAGATGATTTCTAAAGCAACGCTGACTGTAAACAAAACATATGAAAACAATGAACTATGTTCAAAAATGAAATGACAATTGAAGTTTGCATATGCCGTTCTATGTGCAGCAATGGCAGACATTAAAACAAGTAGTGTGAAGAACCGAAACCTGCATCAAAGTCAGCATCAGAACCAGCATGCATTGCCTGATGTCTGGAAGGGAAAAGAGCTGACAGATCAAGTGATTTGTTTACAGTCAATTGTGTGAGATTTATCAGATTCTCACAGCTCTCTCTATGTATGCACAATTTCTCATGAAGATAACAATACGAGAACAAAACATTTATCATAAAAACGATCCTGTGGTTTAAGTTTTCCTGATCTGGAAGGACAAATGACTGAAAAGTTAGTCTAACCTTCAGTCAACACAGAAAATTACTAAAATATTTCTCCTACTGTCTTGATGTTCAATCACAAACTGGTATAGCTTTGAGTGCCTGAAACTTGATTCTAAAAAAGATTCACTAACAATATTGTGGCTTTCTTTTTACCTTATACAGATCCTGACATTCCCTGATGAACAAAATAATGGACTTATTTAAGCTGCCTTGCACCAGCTGTGTCATAATGAAAACAGACAGGCAGCATGTTTAGAATATTTTCAAAATGACTGCAGACACACCGAACACACACATATTAGCGCCCATGTGAGAGTTTCTTTCTTAAACCATTTTTTCCACACTATTTTGTCAGTTTCTCTGTGGTTCATCAACAGTGTTTACCTCTAGACCCTCTCACTGAAACCAAAATGACAATATTGTTGCTGCAGTTGAGCTGGTAATAAAAATATCATCTCTACTGTACCTGTTTGAGCTCCTTTGACGTACAGATGGGATTCTCTCATCCTTTCAACATTATAGTGTTTATCCATGTCATAACAACTTTTCCGCTCAGTTTTACAAGCATGTAAAAGGAAATCGCTGCTCTTTCTTTAGACACCAGTTCCTCTGTTGGCCGGTTGATCCTAGTATGCGCTCACTGCTCTGGTTTTCAGCATACCTGCCTGTTGTCACTGCACAAACAGGTTCCCTGGAAACTAAAGTCAGCAGGTGACAGAGAGAACAACAGGAAGGGAGGAGGCAGCGCTCGTCCTTCAAGACAATTCTCCGTCATCTCTAAGCACTGCCCCCTGATTATGGTTGTTTCGGGGTTAGATGTTATTAAAAGACAAAGTCACCCTGAAGTGGGAGGAGACGATGGGAAGAAGAGCAGGATGAGGTGGGGGGATGGTGTAAATCACAGGAGAGGAAACAGAAAGGAAAGAGTGAAATGGAGAACTGAGAACATTTTAAATTAACCAACCATAACAGTTAACAATATCTGCAACAATAAACGCACCAAATATTGTAGAGCATGCATTGATCTTTATTTTCCAGCCATCCTAACTGTATTTTCCTCACATGCAAACTGTATTATTTAAAAACAGACACCACAAACTCCCTGAAGACAAGTTAAACCCAAGGGCTGCTCATATACAGAAACAAAAAACCCTAAAATATCCAGATCAAACTTTTAAGAGTAGTAACCAATTCATGTCAGCGAGGGGCAGAATTAAGCCCTTTAGGATGGCTGAAACGTCTTCTGTTAATAAAACAGAGAAAAGCTTCTATGGCCATAAGTGAAAAATATTTTTAAAAATTTGTTTTTTTTTCAGGAGGGTCAGTGCCTGGAAATAAAACCACATGGAGGACTATCACTGGGAACTGCATCACAGAGCATGTGGGGATCATAATAAAGGACACACTTTCAATTTTCCTCTTCTTCTGTCAGACAGCCCTTCTCTTTCTGCTGACTTTTTTAAACGAGCCCAACATGAATCAGTTTAGATATCATTTTGGGAGGCAAAATTAAAGCATGCTTGCAAAGCAGAATACAACAAAAATATTTTAATAATAATTTAGATTTTTTTTTGTCATTCATGTTGTTTTTGTTATTGTTGGGCCCAAAATAGAAAATAAAAGACAAATTGTGATTAATTGAACTGCCCTACATGCACTGAAATTCAAGTTAAAAATTACTTTTTGGGGAAAAAACTCGTAAAAACCTTAAAAACACAAAAGGTCAAATAACCTCACACTCATTTGCATGGCTGTCCTAGATCGAGATAACTAGCATCCAAAAAGATCTTATAAATAATGGATTCAGAACGTATTAACATGCTAAGTCACACCCTTTAATGATACTGATGTTCATGTTGGTGGTAATGTGTGTGTGATGTGTGTGTGTGTGTGTGTGTGAGTGAGTGAGTGAGAGAGAGAGAGAGAGAGAGAGCGAGCGGGCACACGTTTCAGGTTTTCATGCCTGACACAAAACAATAGCTACTCAAAGAGAACAGATGTGTCCATTTCCATTCAAACATGTCCTCTTATAATGGACAATTAACCAAAGACTGATGGCTTTCTGTCACAAAGATAATGAAGCAAAAATTAATGGGCCTTATAAAGACTTTAAATGGTCACAACAACCAGATGAGACCCCTCCGTCTGCTTTTGATGATGTGATGCCGTCAACTCCCTTTATATCCATTTAATCCTTTTGTGCAAATAAAATGCAAATAAAATACATCTGGCATTCGTCTTAAATTGAAAGCCAGCTCTGTTTTTTAGTCACAAATATACAGAGACGCACATCTTTCTCCTTTCTTTTCTCTTACAGAATTGATTTAATTCATCCACATTGGAGAGTTTTCCAACATCAAGGGCCTGTTTAAGGTCAAAGGTCAGACAGTAGAATTCATGTTTTCATCAATTACAGCGAGTCATCCAGGTCCTGAAGCAACAACACAGCCCCAGACCATCACACTGCCACCACCATGTCTGACTGTTGTATGATGTTTTTAGTTTTACTCCAGATGTAACACCTTCCAGAAAGATCCACTTTCGTCTCATCAGCTGACTGAACATGTTCCCAAAAGTATTTGGGATCATGAAGAGACTTTTTGCAGATGTGAGACAGGCCTTAGTGTTGTTTTTGATCTGCAGAGGTTTTGGCCTTGGAACTTTCTGATGGATGCCATTTTTGTCCCGTCTCTTTCTTATTGTTTAATCATGACCTCTGAACTTAACTGTAACCAAGTGAGGGTTGTAGTGCTTTAGATGTTGTTCTTTGTTCTTTTGTCTTGATATTTTTTTTAGAACAGACACATTCTATTAAAGTGGTTTCTCTACTGGTCAGTGTGAAACTGAACTCAGCTTTCCAAATATTGTGGTCAAACCATTAATTCATGATTTAAAAAGGGGGCAAAAACTTTTTCACAAAGAGCCAGGTTGGTATGGAAAGCTTTTATCCATTAATAAATGAAATCATAATTTAAACACTGCATTTTATTTTTACTCCAGTTATCTTTGTCTGATATTGAAATGTGTTTGTTGATCTGAAATTTATGAAGAAAAAAAAATCTGTAAGAGGGCAAACAGCACTTTATTCTTCCTCTTTTCACAGCGTAGTTTGTGGGCTGTTGCTCAGTCTCGTTTAAAAGCAGTTCATGTGAAAAGGGGGTGGTTCAGGTAATTTAAATCTTTAAACAACCTTAGTTTGAAGAAGCTGAAATTAGTCCTGACTAGACTGATGACAGGAAGTCACATGGCTGGTTATAAAGGCTGATTTTTGCCATCTTAAAACGACTGATTGCAAATATTTTATAGCTCAAAAACTGATTAGAACTGCTGCTGAATCAGAAGTGCTACAGATATCAAGCTCCTCCGTTAACTTCTGCTGCAAATAACAATAGAACTCTATAGAAATAAACGTATAAATCAAATTTAGTGTGGTCTAAAGGTTTTTAAACAGTATTCACATAAACTGCTATAATATTTTTAAGTTTTGAGTTTAAAGATGAAAGTAATCCAATACATTAGTGGGTGCTTGAAGGCACACTGAGGAAGTAATTCAGCTTTTGAATCAGGGTGTTGAAGCAAGAAATCATTAAAACATCAGGATAGTGTCCCACAAAGACAATGAATTACCTCCCTCTGATTTAATGGCAGCTAAAGTGGTAACTGATAAAGCACAGATATCTTTTATTATTAGATAAGTCTGCTAATGCCAAAAACCTTGTCACTCTCCCGTTTGCCAAGCAGATCCTTTAGTTCTTTATATTGAATCAGAACACTATTGTAGGTCAAGAATACAGACATTATGAGCTCCACTGAACACAAACAGCAGGACGAGGGATTCCTCAGCAAACAAAATCAAGGAAATCTCTGCAGCCAGAGAACTCTCCTCCTTTTCCACATTCCTCTAACTTAAACATGTAACTCATAAAATATGTACTATGTGCAGATTTCAAGCATTTCCTCTTGCGTTTCCCAGAATGCTTCTGTCACACTCCCAGCATGAGAAGATAAGCTCTTAGCATGATCTGAATGTGTCCTCTGGCCCACGTCTAATGAGGGCATGCCGACAGGGTGAGCAGTGATTCTGAACATGTTGATGATCACGCCAAGTCTTCAGACATTAGAGGCTGAAAATACTGCAACTACATTTGATTATACTTACAGCCAACAGACAATAAATATCAATGAATGCCAAACATCAGTTTAGACTCTTACTACTGATAAAAGGATCAACTGATAACACCGACACTTAAATGCCAATCTGCCTTCCTGTGTCCCTCTTCTCCTCCTCCTGTCATCATACCTCCTTTCTTCCCTCCTCCACCAGCCCTCCGCCCGCTGTGACCTGCACCATCCACCTTGAAAAACAGATCACAGCTGCTGGGCAGGAGCTCCCATGTGTGTCAATCAATATACTGTCTTCACAATTACCACGTCTGACTGGGTCCCATCAGACCCATGTGTTCACAAATGAACAACAGTCCCTGCTCACAGCAGACTGCTGTGACAACGAGGCCTTAAAGGAAATACAGTGATAAGTGAAAGTGATCTATATTCAGCAAAAAACACCAGCCAAAAAGAGATGGAATAACATAATAAAATAACCAGCACTCACATATAACTATTAAATTATTCTCATTATTAAACTGTTTTTTACTCTTTTACATTTGGAAAATGAAACTTTTAACCAAAATTAAAGCTAGAATGACCAACAACCACTGACACGTGGTCATTATTCTAACAGTACTAATGACATTCCAACCAACAACGATTAATCCTTGTGTTGCTTGCTCTATGAAACAAATATTTGCACCCTAAGCCAATGCATTTCACCACACAGCTGACAGTAATCTATCATGAATGCATGATGATCAAGATCTACTCTAGTTAGAAACCTGTCAGTCAGATCTTAGCAAACACCTAAAAATTGTCTAAAATTTAACCTTTTATCTTTCAGGAAATAAAAAAAATGTGTTCTTTTAAAATAACAAACCCTGAAAGGTTGCAAAGTCTCGAGCACTTCTTGATGCTTTTCTTTGAAAGGCCATCCGTTAAATCACCAAGATATGAAAGATGACCAATAGAGCTAATTTATGCAACAACATGAAAGAGATGAAAACTTAAAATAGGTTTAGCCAGACAGCAAATAATCTCACTCAAAACTTATAGACTAGTTCAATATATTTGTTTTAAAAGTATTTCTGTCTCCTCTTCATTACGATGATCTGAGGAAAAGTTAAACAAAGATCCATTAATGCTGAGCAGGTCAGACTTGATGCATAATGTGTGAAGTAAATAGATGCCAGTCAAGCAGCATAAGTACACGTTTCTCAATCAGCATCTTTGTGCTCAGCATGAATGAGCCCTTCTCTTGGAAGCTCTGAAGTCCATATTCTCAACACAGAGCTGGGATGCACAGACAACCCCCACAATCCTGAAAGCATGCCTGCAGCCAACGGCTGGAGCACGGAGCAGCCAGAAAGAAAGACAGGAGGAGGTAACGATTAGGGTGACACAACTTCCTTTATGGCTAAAATGATACTTTTCTTCCTCAATTCTTCTGGTAGAAAATACTTAAAGTGACAGCGTACATCTAGTTATCTAATTTCCTGTTTGCCTCAACTCACACAGCTCCCAACCTGACACAGTGGAATAATGTATCGAACAGCAGAGGCATAAGAGGCTCAGCAGAAAGACAAACTACCCCCCCCCCCCCCCCCCCCCCCCCACACGATGTATTTGAATGACAGCACTCAGACTTAAAGTAACAGCACAAGAAACAGGTAAAGTGTGGAGGATTAAACTCCTTCTAGGCTACAGCTGCTGACAAAGCACACTGAACACAATGACTTTATATAAACAAATATACAGAAACTATAACGAAAAACAAGAAGGAGAAAATTAAATGATATTACAGGAAAAGTGAAGCTTCTGCAGCTTATAGGAAGCAGATGTGTTTGTGGTCTTGCATATTCAGCACCATTTTTTAAAGAAACAACTGGCCATCTACATTCTAGTCCCATTTATGGTCACATCATGTTTCTGGAACACTGAGATTTCTAAAAGACACACCTGCTTATCGGGACATACAGAATGTAAAATAAATCCACGGCAGTCTGGTCGTTCTGTCTCCAAGATGCATACACTTTCTCTCTGAAACTTTTCCACTTCCTATAAAGAAGGATGATTAGTATGTGAGCCATGGAAGCTTCTTCTTTTGTTTGCACTAAGCGCTTGTTGTGGGACTTTCTCAAGCTCAGAGGAAACTCTCAGTGGATCACAAAAACTTTAAAGACGTGACTTTCCTGTATACGGATGGATCAAATATGCCTCTGGCGCAACACAAACAGAAAAGACCTGCAAAAGCCTGCCCTTAAGGGGAGGTACTAGCAGATGATGAGGAAGAGACTGAAAATGTATAGCAGCTGGTAAAGTTAATGTACAAGATGAGAGGACAGGGAGGCTGAGCATTTAGGGAAAACAGGATTAGATGACATTTGTTCAAACCCGAGAATGTGCAAATGTTTCTTGGTTTTGGTCACCCTTAATCTTTGCTTATTTAGCATTAAGACATGCAATTAACTATCAGATTACAGTTTTAATGACAAGACTTCAAATAAGAGCAACCCACTTCCATTTTTTCCAGCAGCTGAGGTCGTTTACTGAGGCAAACAGAGTTAACTGAAATCAGCAGCCTCTGCGTGTCCAAAGACATGCTGAAATGTGTGTGTTGCAGCATATCTCAAGGCCAACTGCAGCTGAGAAGCTTATTAAACATCGACTCAAAAGAAAATTAGTAGTCGCCTCCAGCCAGTACAGCCTCCACTGCTTAGTCACCCCCCCATACACACACTGGATACAACACCTGCCAGAAGAAACATCCTGTGGTGAAATCAAGCCTTTTTTAAGCCTTGTGTGCTCCTCCCTTTGTTAACCATCACCCTCACACACTTCATGCTTGTCTGGTGTTTTCTGATCAGCTTCTCAATCTTTCTCTGTGGTTGAGACTTGAGAAGCAAGTGCATTTTGTCTGCCAGCTCTATGAACCCAACGCCCAGAGGCTGCATTGTGCATCCGTCTGCTGCAGAATACAACAGCCGCTTGGTAAAATGAGTCCTATAAAAAAAGAAGAGGGGAAAAGCACTGACCTGAGTGGCAGTTGGGTCCAGAGGGAACACAGAGATGAAACTGAAATCCACCGTTTGACTAAACTGAGGAGACCTCTCCCTCCTCTCTCTCTCTCTCTTCCTCTCAGCGCGCTGTCAGGTTCAGGCTCGCGTTAAACTGCTGCCTCACTGCATTGGTTGCATCCTCCCTCCCTCTACCCCCCCCCCACCATCTCTGTCACACACACACTTCAACACTCAGCGACAGACTCTCGCCTTTAAGCTCAGCTTCTCAATGCTTCCCTTCTCGCTTTGCCCTGCCTTCATCGCTCTGCCTTCCTCTTTCTGCCAATTGAAAATGATCACATTCCAGGAAAGTCGGGGCATATGGCGGTGGAGTGACACTCAGCCTCGGGAGTAAAGCCTCCTCTGTGTGCGAGTGTGAGTCTGCATATGTCTGAGTGTGTGCGTGTCGCATGGACAAGTAGACCCTTTGTGTTGGATGAGGGGAGGGCCAGTGAGAGGGGAGGTGGCCAATGGCCACACTCATCTGGTGTCCCTGCTGCTGCCGGCTATAGAAGATACTGGTGCTGCTGACACAAAACAACCCCCACTCTACTTATAAAGACCTGAAGAACACAATAAATAAAACCAAGATATTTAGACAGAGAAACAGACAAAATAATTATAATATGGAATCCTACTTATTTACAGTGATGAGTTTTGATCCTACAGGATTCACAAAGAGGAGCAAAATGTGGTTTTGAGTAAAAGAAAAGAAAACCCACTGCTCACATGACAGCTAAATCTGGAAGATTAAGGGACATTAGTAAGTTAAACAAGAAGATTATAACTTTAAACAATTCTTTCAACGACTTTACCAGGAGAAGCATTTAGATTACCCATCTTCTTATTCACAATCACTTCATCCAGTGAGGGTTGGAACTGCAGTCTATCTCTGACAGTGGGCAAGAGGTGGGAGACAACCTGGACAGGTCACCAGTCCATCACAGGAGACAAACATTCACTCACTCACTCTAGGGACAATTAGAGTAACCAACTAACCTAACATGCATGTTTTTGGTCTGTAGGAAGAGAAACTCCCACATGCCTGGGAGAACTGGCAAAACCGACGCAGAAAGAACCGAGCTGGGATTGGGAATTAAACCTGTGACCTGCAAGGCGACAGTGCTACCAACTACACCAGATCAGAAAAACAGAACGCAATAAAGATCATTGTTATTTTTCCAATGAGGACGTAAAATATTTCTTAGTGTTTTAGTTCTTCTTTCTGCATTTTTCTAAAGGAAAAATACAAGAAAAATTCTAATTTAGTAAAAGTAAAGAGACTGGTTCAGATTAATATTTAACAGCAGCTTTCTTTGACCATAACATCTCCACAAAGTTTAATGAAATTAAGTTTGATTGCTTTAAGGTAATCCTTATCCGACAAATACACAATGATCACATGGCGTCTCCTCTTTGTAAAATGAGATTAAGTAAATTGCATTATGTCAGCTGCCTCAAAGTTCTGTAACTGAATTAGAAGGTAAAACTTGGAGTAAACATTAAAAAATAAAGGGATTAAAATGTAAAGGATTCCTTGAAGGAGCTGCCTGCGAACTTCCATTCTAGGATCAATCGTTTTCCATTGAGAAATTGCGAGGACTGCCATGTTGATGTGAGCGCAAATAGAGAGAAAACGGAAGATGTCAAAATGATTACATGCACTGCAGCTTTAGGAGTGTGAAGAGTTTTCTAAACACAAGTTATTTTTGTTCTCCTTTCAAGTCCGTCAGAGACAAGTGTCCCCGTCACGTGTGTGTTGTGGTTGGCTGATGAGAAGAAGATGCTTCTGACTTGGTCAAACGTCTGAGAAAATGTACAGACCAAAAAATGCTAAGTAGAAGGAAGTTCTGCTTTCACAAGCTTTGGCTGGCTGTGGCACGTACGCACATATAGTTACACACAATGTCCGCATATAGTTATTAAAAATATAAGAAAAAGAGATCGAAGTCTTGACTTGTTTGTGCTCCTCTTCGGTTACTTTTTCATTTTTACTTTATTCACTCACACTTTCCCCTTAATATTTTTTTCTTATCGTCTTCTTGTTTTTCATTTCACTTCCTAAGTTTAGTTGTTTCGTCACAGCTAGAATTTCAACAGATGATTCAACGCCTTCTGTTGTAAAGACATTAAAATCAAACGTTTCTCAGCAGCTACATGAGAGGACCAGCCAACTCTCTTTATCTCAAACGCACCGTAAAACGCTGCGAGTCAGGCCAGACCTTATTATACCACACAGCAATTAGAGAGTGGCGGGTCTACAGAGCAATAACTAGATCCAGACCTGTCCCTGTGTGTGTGTGTGTGTGTGTGTGAGCAACATGGAAATCAAGGCATTAGAAAGAGAAGTATGCTCCGACCATTTACTGCAGAGAAGCTGCCAACAACTGACAGCACATCGACTGGTTTTAACATTTTGAAATTTCAGTGAATCATTGCCACACTCAACTAATAAAAAAAAAAAAAAAGGGATGTCATGTCATCACTAAGCACTAATTCACAATAACAAAATATATTCAGTGTGGACGTTTTTACTTCCAGAATTATACATTTAAAGTTAAACAGACTTAAAAAATATGTTAGTTATTTTAGATAAATTGGAATTGATTTCGGCCATAAAAACTAGAACTGATGCAGAAATTGATGCAAGGACCAAATAACAAGCATTCTGTAAAAAGTCATTTCTGTTGCTAATAGCTACTCAAGAGTCCTGAAAGTCAAATATGTAAAAATAAAACGTGTTTCTGCAGCATTTATTATACAAAATAATGTCTGAAAATAAACAGATCAACATGCTGGTAGAATATTACTGCTAATAAGCATATAGTTGTTTTTGCTGTAAACCAACTTATCAAGTTACTGTGGTCAAATTTGAATTTGAAGGCTGTCAGAGCGATTCCTCTAATTACTACGAGCTTTTAGAGACATTTCATCCCAAATTGAAAGGATTTGTACAATTTTAATGACATTAAAGTTCAACACAGATGTTCATAACCTCCTTGACACAAACAGGGCAAATACAGTATACTCTAGGACAGATCAAATCTGTACAACTCAACACAACGTGCATTTCTTACAGTCGCTTTAGAAGAATGGCGTTCTGTTTCAAAATAAATTGGTTTCCAGGAATAAACTGTATGTCAGGGACCTGGGGAGGGGAAACATGATGTTAGCAAATCAAACCTCTCATGAACCCACGCGCTCAGTTATTATCTGAGGGATAGCTTGTTGTTTCCATGGTGATGATTTTTCCAGACAATGCACCTATTTAAGGATTCCCTGTGACCTGCAGTGTGATGCGAGTGTGTATTAAGTGGTTACTGTCATCCAGGTACACGTCTGCATGATGTGTGAGCATTGCATACATTTATACATCATGTGTGTTAAAATTACTTTACAATAGGTAAAATCCTGGTGTGAATATAAAATGAAATGTTTGGTTTTGAGGATAATATTTGGTGGATTTTGTTGATATTTAAATATTAAATCACGTTTTTACATTATATAACGTTACTTTAATGCATTTGACAGAGAATATATATTTAACTCAATCTGATCCCTCACCACCTCCCACACAATCACACCTCACACATTTCTCTACCTCCTTGCAGCTGCAGCTGTCATCCCTCTCTTTCCTCTCTCCATCCTTCTACCAAACCGTTCCACCAGTCCATTTCTTTTCCATCATCAATCTCACCTCTCAGTAGCCAGAGGAGATGACAGATCATGACTCATCACATATCTATATGTAATGAACACACACACCTACACACACATTAATTAGACCCACATCACTTAAAGTGCATGCACGCATGCTAACACACCCAGATTTTGACACGCACGCAGAATGGATCAGAACGCGTGCCATTTTCATCGACTAGCTCCTCCTAATGCTACACACACACACACACACACACACACACACACACACTGAAGGTCAGTGATAAATGATGGGTATTGTCTACAGACACGTTAATGTATGCAATAGCAAATGTTACAAGAACAAAACAAGGTACAAAGCCTGAATCTGTCTATAGTGCTTTTGTCAGGACAGCACCGTTGGTCAGCATCTATCCCTGAGTCATGGGAGCAAGGCCTGATAATCAGTCTGACACAAACACCATCACAACATTCTGCTAAAGTCAGCGTTGTTATGCACCGATCTTCCAGAGCAGAGCTGCAATAACATGGCTAGAAGATGGAGTTCATCTAGACACCAAATTGATTAAACAATTAGTTTAGTGGGGGTGGGAGAAGCGCCTCAGCGCAGGAGATGCTTGGATGCTTTCATTAACTGCCTTATCCTTCTCATCTTTCTTCCAGGTAAACAGAGTAAATCCCCCTATAATCCAATCAGAATTAACAATACGAGCTGAATGGGAAACTCCAAGGCTGATACTTTCAAATAGAAGAGCAGAGTCTTAACAGAAAAGGTTTATGTGCATGAAAATAAAACACACATATCTGTTGATCTGATAAAAGTCCAGTCCGTTAAGCCAAGTGCCTTTTTAACTGTGTTTTATTGATTTCCCTTCAGGAGGAAATCTACAGGTTAAATACAGATTGTGAGAACGTTGTTTTTGCAGCTTGAGGTAGTGTTCCGTCGATGCTCCAGAAATCACGTCCTGGCTGACTGCAATCCCCTTTATATTGTTTAACACTTGAAAACTGAGTAAATATCTGCTCTGGTTTGTGTTACATTTTTACGGTCACGGTTGCATTTCAGTTGGTCACTTTAGTTTGAAGAATCTCACATTTTGCAGGCCGACTCATAAAACGTTGCACATAAAATAAAGTCACAGATTTGACAACAAGCTAAAATATCAGGTTCATGTAAAATGAGAACCGAGTCAAAACTGGACAGGCAAAGCTTTTATCTACAATAAAAATACAACCTCATAAAACAGCTGCCGAACTGATTCATGTGAGATAATAACAAGTTTATGTGTCAGAAAAATAAAACGTGAAGCTGTGAGGAAGACTTTTGTTTTCAAGAGTTCTGCGCATTAAAATGCAGAAGGAAAAACTCGACTGAAGCACAGGGTGAGTAGGTTTTACTGGAATGAAGACAAGACCAATATCCAGCTGTGAACTGGTCACCAGAGCCAGCAGAGTTTCTGAGTTAAAAGAAATAAATGTGCTCTGATGACACGTAGGTTCTGGTGCAAAGGTCAACTTCAAAAAGCACGCCGTCTGATTTGAGGAGTTCCTGATTACACTGAGGTTTACTGTATCCACCTATTTCCTGTTTCCAGTGAAAAATAGATTCCTCAGGTAATTTTGTTTTACAAACAGTTGATCAGTGATTCACTAGGGAAGATTAAACAGAATGACTAATGTACATGCATTAAAGCATAACCTGCATATTAAATAATCAACTAAAATCAAATGAAATTCAGAGAAAAAACCAGTATAAACTGGCTAATGTGAAAATGAAACTAGGCTCTGCAGCATCAAAGCTCTTTTTACAACCAAAGGAGGCGCCCCCTGCTGGCCAGAGAGAAGAAGGCAAGCATTTAAATGACAGGCTTCAGTCCTCAAACCTGAAATCTACTTATATTAATCAATCAGCCCTAAACACATATCCACAACAGATTTATGAACATACTTAGTTTCATCATTAAGAAAGCAAATACAATAGGATATTTTTGCCTTGATATTAATAAAGAAGCAATCAGCAAATGTTTTTTGAACGCGCGCGCGCGCACACACACACACACACACACACACACACACACACACACACACACACACACACACACACACACACACAGTGTGATTAGTAACGGATTGCTGATAATGATTTGAGAAATGACACATCATTACTACATCTTCCAGACAAACTGAGATTAGTACTACGATGAGGCTGTCAGACAGAACGATGACTCTTTACAGGACGTTTCATCACTTTTCCCATAACCTACAGTAAAACACCCAGAAACAATTTGTTTTGTCCTTTCTGCTTTTGGCTCTCTGTCCCACTGAAACAATGAGCGTGGTGAAAGGACTGGAGCCTGCTGCCGGTGTTCCCAGCCTTTTCCTTCCTGTCAGCGAGAACCGAGCAGAACCTCTCCCAGCATTTCCTTCAGTCTGCTAATAAATAAGGTCGACTCAACCTTGATCAGAAATGTCATCTGAAAAAGACACAGAGGAGGGACTGCTGCATAACAACACTCAGGTTTAAAATGCACCTCGTCTGCAACGTGAAAACGACTGAGTAATGGGTCACTGGGGAAGTTGCCAAAAGTCCAGAGTGGTTGGAAAAAGGTCTGAGGAGGGCGGCATGGTTCCCAGGCCTCTGAGAACAAAACAAAACAGCGTGGTGGTTGGATGTTTTCTCTCACGCTGCTACACATCAGCAGGCTGCTACACATGGAGGCCAGCACAGCAGCCTGGTAAGTCACTGTGCATGAAATATAAAACCACTAAACCAAAACTTTAAGATAATGTGATTTGTGCATTTGTTCCACAAACCATTCAGCAGCATAATTAATGAGAAAACAGCATGATGACATTATCCTAGTGATGGCAGAGAACAGAGATAAGTCCAGATAAAACAGGAACAATGTTGAGATGGAATTAGAAATAAAACTCTGATTAAGACGTCTACCCAAAACCAAAGGAGGAGTTTCCAGGTCTTACCATAACAGCAGAGCAGACACATCTTTGAGTTTTTACCTTTCCGGCTCCAAATCCAGTATTTGCGGCGGCGTTTCATCATAAGTCCACTTAGTATTTTTTCTAACATAACTCGTCAGCTAACGATCGTTCTCATCCTGATTATGAAGAGGACCTACCAGAAGCAACATGTCTCAGGTGGGACCTCCGATAACAACTGCATAGGTAGTCCATGCTGTGTCCAAGTGGAGGAATGGAATGAGGTGGAGGAAAACACAAAAGTTTCACTTCCTCCGTGGAAACAAAGTCCTAAAATACACCTCTGTTTGCAGTTTAGTCTTCCTTCCTCTGGCTCAGAGCGCGCAGAGGTAGAGGACAGGAACCTGGAGCTCCACAGCTCGAGTGAAGGAAAAGCTTCACCGTAGAGAAACTGAACAAATCATTCCAGTAAAATAAAATTCCTAAATACTGTAAAGATGTGGAGAAAGAAGCCAACAGAGTTACACAATTAGATTAAAATCTTCCACTCTGACAAAATACTTCAATGTCTCAGCATCCAATAAGCAAGTCTGAACTTGAATCTTGAGCAGAAACTGAGTTCAGGAGGTGACGGAGAGTACAGGAGCTTCCTGGAAACGATGCCAGCAGGAGAGGGAACGTCATGACTCCGTCAGGAAGTCCTGACTGGATCAGGGCAGAAACTTTGATTTCCACTCATTAAAAACACTGATTGTTTTATTAAAAACTTTTAATCTAAATATGATGTGGATACGTTAAAGCAGCTATAGAGGAAGCACAGTTTCCAAGAGAGAGATGGTTAATTATTTGTAAGATTTTGGTTTAATCATAATCTCAAATTAATGTGTCAGTGTGTGTTGTAATGCTATGAAGCGTTACACCTAAAAACATTTGAAGAAATTATATTCCAGAATAGTTTTGATCATTTTTTTGATCATACAGAATAGTTTTGATCATTTTTTTGATCATACAGAATAGTTTTGATCATTTAAAATCTATCCCAGTATTGACTTTATTCATTTAGGAACACTTCCCGTTTTATTTGATTATTTCCCTAAAATATTTCTACTAGAAACAGGTTTCTGATTATTTATCGCCACCTACTGGAACATCTGCAAACTACACCAGTCTGGTTCACAAATGGTCATTTCCTGTTGTGTTTAATAAAACTCAAAGACATCATCAAAAGCAATAAATCAACTCCTGTTTGAACTGAAGCAACAGAGTCTGCTGGACGCATCGATACTAAAACATGCAAAGAGGGAAAAAAGAACAAGTTCCCTGATACGAGGACAAGAAAAATCCTCCTAACTGGTCAGATCAATCAGTAAAATATCATGAAAACAAATCCTTTCAGTACAGCTTTTAAACAGAAAGTGAACAGTGCGTATAGAGCAGTGTAACTCTATTTTTAAACTTCTAATAAAACAAAGTATTCACAAGTTTTTCATCAGCTGTTTAACTTCAACACCACCGTCACCTCTGACTGACTGTAAAACACAAATACTGTTATAATAACTCGCTCAGATTGGCAGATAATACTGAGGTAAAGTGGTTAGTGGGTGTGGTTGTGGCTGGGAGTCATATTAACATACTTTTGAGTACTAGAATCATCAAAAAGGCTCCAACTCCATCGTTTTAACATAAGATGCTCTTAATTTGAAATTCCTTGAAAGGATGATTGGCCTTTTAAGTTATCCTCTAATGCTTTTCTTTCCAACCTGCTGCAGTGACTAGAATTTAGAGTTGAAGATGTAAATGTATGGTCTAAAAAGTTCTGTAAACATGTCACAAGATCAGAACCAAGTCTACTGCAACTGATATTTCAGTTTCTTCTACTCAAAACTTGAAAATTAAAACCAAAATAGTTCTGCATGAATACAAATGCACACAAAGCTTTGCCTCTTTGCATCAGTGGCTGCAGCGTAGTGGTGCAGCAAAGCACGGTTGATTTTTAAAAAGTCATCATCTGAGGCTACAATGAACTGCACAAGTGACGCTCTACTGAATGGAGTTACAGCTGCTGGGGGACAGTGAGAGGGTTTAGCTCTAGATGAACGACCATCAGTGGAGCCAAACAATAGCAGCAGCAGGCGAGCAGGACACAGCCTCCAATTCACTCAGTCCCACTGCATCTTTCTGAGTAGAAAACAAGCGGCTGTATTGTTGTTGGAGACTGGCACAGAAACATCAGCACAGACCTAAAAGCTGCAAAGCTCCTGGGACTGAACGAGGACCATGGAGGCAGCAATTCTGTCCAGAAAGTACAAACGTGCAGCCATAGCGGCTCAATTCCAAGTCATTTATTTAGAAAACTGGGGTAAAATCCTACAAATTATGATCAAACTTCTTCTTCAGACAATTATATAACAAGTGAACTGACTGAGTGTAGATTATAATGGTAAATATCATTAAATAAACATCACTCCAGTGACATTCAGACTGTTTCTTTATGGAACAAGGGAAGCTGGGTCATCCAGGCATAAAGAAACGATGGATCCTTAGGAGGTGAAGTGAACCAAGTCACATAAAAATGAATAACTGCAGCTGAGGGAGCTTTATACCTATTAGTTTAATTCAGAGTTATGATTTCATCCACAAAACAGACAGAACAGAATGAGACTCCAAAACAACAGGTCAGCTAAAGGTTAGCTTTATTCTGAACGTCATCATAAGGACAGTAGTCTCATTAGCTTGAACAATTTAAAATAACAGCTACATTTAGACTGACTGTACCACAGACTGGACAGAGAGCTCCCTTTAGGGAAACATCACAAAAGTGTGTGAGCTCTAAAGTACTCAGCTGTGGTTGGTAGCATCATGAAGATGAGCAAGTTATAGTTCTCCTCACTTCCTTCCTGACGTTCATAACCTAAAAACCTGAGAGATTTTATCAGACGGCTGCTCACTTCTTATAAGCTACAGACATCTTCCAAACACTAGAGAAGCACATAAATCACATGGCTGGTGATTTGAACCTGATTGGTTGATTCATCCAAAAGTCAACATTTAGATTGTTTTCCCCTGTTGTCCATGAACTAATCACTGCTGAGCTATAATCACCCCATCAACCACAGATCTCAGGTCAGAGCTGATCAGAAATCAGTACCCGCCCTGCAGAATCAATGCACCTCCTAAAAAGATCACATCAAACTGCAAAGTACAGTACAAGGATCAGCATGTTTATGCAGGTATGAGATAAGGCTAAATTATGAGCTCTTCCTGTTCCAGTGGGTCAGGCCCAGACAGATCAAACTGTTTGAATATGAATCAGTGTTATTGTTTGAGGATTCCAGTGCACACTGGATCAAAACCTGGGAACATTTTTTAACTACAGCTGATAATTTACAGCTTTGGATGACAGCTTGGAATTTTAGATGGAATTATGAAATTAAAAAAAAAAAAAAGAAACTGAAAAAGTTCTGTTTTTCTTGGAAGTATTCTTGGCAGACTAACTAGTGTTATACCTGACGAAGTCTGTAAATATTAAAACGCCTCCAGGTGTACTCAGCAGGTTGAGGCTTGCCTTAACTCTTCATACCTGCCATTTAGGAGTAAACAGGCTGTAGGTGTGTTCCACTCAGGCTTTTCCATGTTTTCCCAGCAAGACTGACGAAATAGCATGAAGGATTAGGACGTTCAACCGCTATAAAGCCATAAAAATGAATCACAGGACAGAAAACGGCGCACGGGGTCATTCTTTTCTAAGTGACTCCTGAAATCTCCCACAGGTTACTGAATAGAAACTATTATAAATGGAAAAGGAAAAAACAATGGGAGCAGTGAATCTCTGATTGTTTCCCAACATTCCTGTTTTTATAAACTCACCTGCAGCTTGTCGCTCCACAACATCCAGACTTCGCTGTTTCCTCCGAAAAGCGACTCGGTGAAAGCTGCCCATTGATTTATGTTCCATCGTTCGTTCAAGCATTCGGAAAACCTACTTCTGTCAAAGAAGTTCTAAGTAGAAAATATCTATAAATGTGGTAAAAACGCGCTCCTCTTCTTCCTCACAGCTTCAAACTGAGGTCCAGCTGCGCAGCGGCAGCTCATGTGCGCGTGAGCGACCTGTCCGGTTCAAAGTGTCCATCAAACCACCCATGATGAATAAACAAACAGGTAAACAGTTATTTACAAACCACGACTTGAATTCGATCCACTCCATTCGAGCAAATTGCTGGTGGTGTTTCTAAGCGCCCCGCCTCCTGTTAAACTCTCTTGAGTTACACCAGACTTTGTTGTCAAGGGACAAACAAAACGTAAAAAATAAAGTCTAAAACAAAAACAAACACAAGATCCAACAAAAGTACTTTGGGATCTCGGTAGATTTAATCTTGTATTTTTTCTCTAATGTCCCACGTTGCAGAGCTAAGTAGAAACTACGGCAAAAAAAAAACCGCAGCATTTTATTATAGTTATGTTAGGACAATGCCCTCTAGTGGCTGCATGCCAGAACTACAATCATAATAAACTCTACTTCCTGTAAGTTCTTTCAAAGTAAATGCTGTAGCGTTTTTACTTTAGTTGGCGGTTGTCACTCAAACAAACAAGCTTTGGAAAAATTGAATTGGCTAAGGACACAATAACTTAGTTTTTAGTTTGCTGTGTTAAATGGTTGTTGAGTCAACATGCCAAACAAGAACTAAAACAAGCTATTTAGTTAGCTACAGTGGCTAAACTCAGCTATTTCTTGTTTTCATGTTAAAGACAAGCAGATAGATGCCCTCTAGTGGCAAAACGCCAGAACTACAGTCATAGTAAAGTTACACTAATTACATGGTAACTCTACTTTCTGTAAGTTCTTTCAAAGTAAAAGGCTATGCGATTTCAACTCTCGCTGGTTGTCACTACAGCTAATGAGCTTTTGAATAATTTGTATTAGCTATGAACACAATAAACTATGTTTTAGATCGCTGTGTTAAATGGTTGTTGAGTCAACATGCCAAAAAGGAACTAAAATAAGCTAGCTTGCTACAGCAAAAATCAGCTACTTATTGTTTTCGTGTTAAAAACAAGGAGATTAATGCCCTCTAGTGGCTACATGCAAGAACTACAGTGATAATAAAGTTGCACTAATTACATTAAAACTCTACTTCCTGTAAGTTCTTTCAAAGTAAAATGCCATGACATTTCAATTCTTGCTGGGCAGAAGGATGCTTTGGTGGAAATTGTTAGGTAAGAGACCTAGAGAAAAACCAAAAGAGGAGATTTATGGATGCAGTGAAAGAGAACATGAAGCTAATTGGTCGGAGAGTATAAAGGACAGGGTTCAATGGAGCCAGATGATTCACTGTGGTGACACCCGAAGGGAAATGTCAAAAGGAAAAGAAGTTTAAAAAGTTTCACATTTTTGAATTGCATTTGCAAAGTTGTACACAAGTGTAGATTTGCAAATATGAGACCTCATACAGCTAAACCGAGCCTCCTTCTTGGTATATTTTTATTGCCCATAGTTATTTGGGATTAGTAGGACCTTATAACTTAAAACCAAATACTGTTTTTCAACAATTATTAGTTACAATTTTTGAATTAATAATGAAGAATGTTAAAATTATTATATACCAGTATTAATATCTTACTTTATAGATTTTTTTATATTAGCATATTTTTTCACTTTTTTCTTTAATCTTTATTTTCTGTCATTGAAAACATTTATCCTTGACTTTTATTGTAAAAGTTTTTGAAAGTTGCACTGAAAAACACTTTTGATTTATCATCTTACAGTGGGAAAAAAGTAGAATCATGTAACAAGTTATCCCTGGCTGTTTAGAATACACAGAATCAAGATCAGATTAAAGAATCCAAATCTCTCTAACTCTTCTTGTTTTCTGTGATTATTCACTCAAATCACCATTTTATACGTTATTCAGGTCCAGAGAGAAACACATCATATTCAATCTTACTGTCTGCTGTTTGGTAGTTAAGCTGCTTTTCTCCATGGCTCAAACAGATAAACAGACAAAAAGGACAAATTGTTTATTTGATAGCAATAACCAACCGAACATTCAAATGACAGAGAACCTGTAAAACACGATATTTGACAGCATACAGGTAGCATTCTCTTCAAACCATGATTTCAGTGATTAGATGAGTCTCTTTCCTCCATCCGGAGTTATGTTGTGCAAAAAAAAATCTGAAAAAATCCGATGCTACATTTGGACCGCAAAACTTTTCATCAACCTGTTGTTGCAAAAGTAACAATCTACAGTAAACAAGGACAAATCCAACAAATACACACACACTGAACAGGAAGTCAACTGTTTTCACATTAATGTCATTACAACACTAATACTGGCTTTAAGTGGCAGAACTTTCAGTGCAGTGAGGAGACCTGAAAACCAGAGATAAATGGGAAAGGTTTCACAACAAATATCAGAACTTATGCCTCAAAATGAGGCAATAATTTATTTTGTCATTATCAAGGTTTTCTCCTTTCTGAGCATCCCTGCTCTTTACAGTTTGTTGGCCAAAACACGGTAACAGAAATGTCACCATGTCAAAACAGCGATGTCAATTTCATCCAGATCAGCCACTGCTACTGTATTGCTCCAATGCTCAGTGCATAATTGTGCTTTTACAGTACTGCATTCTGTTTGGTGGAAGCACATGGAGACAGAGACACAAGGAAATGTTATGACAACAAGTGTATGGGTTATTAAAATGTCACCTTGAATCTTATCATAACCTATTTTACAGTAAAGGTTTTCTTGGAGTTTGTCCAACACGATGACAGAAAGGAAGACTTTATGAGAAATGAACATCAACATGACTCAACAAGATATGCCACGAGGAATCCTCTGTAATATAAACTTCTGTTCACTCTGTGATCACTTAAATCTGTGCAAATCAATGAAAAATAAAATATGATCTCAGACACTCATTTGTTTCATCTCAGTCTCCAAGGAAATCTGAGCTATGTAAGAAAAAAATCTCCAAAATCTGCTGAAAAAATAAAAACACAAACAATTAGTGGTATAAAACAGCTTTTATGCACTAGAATAAAAAAGTGTTTCAAATAAATAATACAAAATAATCAAGAAAGACTAAAGGTAGCTGAAATCCATTCATCACTATCAAATATTTTGCTGCAATAAAATGTTTTCTCCATCAGTCTGTCGCCAAACTCAATGTACTCAAACACTCCGATGTCAAGTGGCATAAATGGTTTATTTTTAATCTATTATTTTTGATACTGTATTATAGAGTTAGGCAAGTTTTAAAAAAGAACGTCTTCAAAGTTCTGTTTTTGTTAAATTGATGGTAAAAGAAAGCAAAACTGGTAGTGGATGTTCTAAGATAATCACTTGAATCTTCACCGCAGCAGGAAAAATCCCCACATAAACATAAAGATAATAATAAATCTCTGAAATAAATAATAAATAAAGACAATGATTTATTAGTTACAGTAATAATTTGTATCAGAGGAAGACTCCAGTGCAGCATCACTAGAATTTCTGCCTCATTTCTGTCCTCTGCTTTCCGTTTTTATGGCAGGAAGTCTCTTCCAGAGAAGGAGAGGGTGCGTCCTGCTTCTCGTCTACGACCCATGTAACCAAAGGGCCTGCCAGAGCTGGGCCACGTAGGGAGGGTACAGAGTCCAGTAAGCACCAGGTTGGACTGCTTTGGTTGAGGGATGAGGAATATCCCAAATTCTGCGCCTCTGCATGACTCCCTGAGGCCGGGTCGGGGCTAAAGTGGTGAGGTTAGCTGCCCGGAGGCTGGTGGGCCAGGCAGTTACGTGGGTCGCAGGGGGAGAGAAGGCTGCGGCTGCTGGACAGGACTGCACGGTGTTCCTGGAGGTCTGCCACAAATTTACGACTGAAAAAAGCAGACGCATGGAAAAAGGCAGTGAATAAGAGTTTAAAGGTTTGGTCATTAATGGGAAACAAAGGAAGGGAAACTGTTGCAGGAAGAAAAAGGTTACAAGCAACTTAACTGCAACATGTTACATGGCACAAATAATATTAGTCATTCAAAAGCAGACTTCTTAGGGAAAGCAACATTTTAGTAAAGACATTTTGCTTTTCTGTCATATAAAGAATAATTAGGCTTGTTTTGTGCCGAATCTCACAATCAGCTGTAGCTGATTAGCTTAGCTTAGTGCAAAGATTGGAGATGATGAAAAATGAGCCATTATTACTGTAAATCTGTCAGCAGAAATGATGTGATTTAAATGAGCACAAATGGTCATTTTCTTACACTTAATGTACACAGAAATGAGAGTTTTCATTTTTTTTGACCTAGAAAAATCTGAATAAAAAGCCAAATTTTAAAATGCAATTATTCTAAACACATAAAAAACAAGAAATCCTATTAATTAATTAATTGACTGGGTAATAGTATTTTCAGTAAAACTGCTGAACAAAGCCAGCCAGCACAATAAGACTGAAGTTACTGTTTGCATAAAATAGAACTACTTGATTGGGTATGTGGGATTATTTTGAAAGTCTTGTTGATTGATTGTTTTTTTTTTTAAAGTTCTGGCTCAAAATGAAGAATCAAAAATAAATAAAGAAGCATATTTGTATAGCTGCCATGCAAAGTTTGGCATGCAAAGTGAAAATATCTTCACTCCTTCAACCAGTGGGAAGTGATCATTATTACTACATTTTTGTCCATTGCACTACTCTACATGATGTAAATGTGAAGACTGAGAACATGCAGGAGCCTTCATCCAGATGTGGGAGTGCTACTCTAAGAAATGTGGGAAAGTCAGCAGGTTCTCTAGCTTGTTACCTGCGGGCTAGAGAGGCTCTCCCTCGCCTTAGTTGTGGGGAGAGTGACGGTACTGAGACAGCAGGCTGCTGACAATCTACAAAAAACTGATAAATTAGACAGATGTACAGAGTGGTGACACTCGAGGTTAGACAGCAGGACAAAGAAAACATGATGGACAAGACGGGACAAAATTATTTCCACCCCGATTGTTCTAGATGTGACACTCTGAGCCTTATCACTTCAAGCTAGATGTTTATGTAAAATCATGAAAGATCTGCAAAGATGTGTTAACTTGATGAATATCTCTAGCTTTATTTTATTTAAATGTAGTGAACTAGTGATTTACACTGTATTTTTATTAATTACCAGCTGTGGTGCTACGTCATCAGTAACAACGTCTCATGCTGTTCACAAGTCGACTTATTGTCTGCTGAGGCCTGACATCCCACTCTTCTTGAAGGGCGGCCCTCAGGTCATTTAGGTTCTGGGGTTCAGAGTTACCAGCCTCTGCCACTCAGCTGATCCATAGGTTTTCTATGGATTCATAGGATTTCTATGGAGAAATTGCAGGCCACTCCATTTGAGGTACCCCAGTCTCCAGCAGCCATTACCTAAAGATGTGACCTTGACGAGCTGGAGCATTGTCATCCATGAAGATGAAATCAGGCCTGTGCTGTTCATGCATGGGAACAATAACTGGATAAATGTTAAATTAAAATTGTGATTCTTATTCCATTGATATCTCTGTCATATTGCCCACTCATAAATTTTACTGAGTTTTATACAAAATAATCTATAAACATCACTGCTGCATGTCACTCATTTGCCCATGTATGGTGAATTAAATCAATACTATGAACTTGTGTCACACTTGCGACAGAAACGGACACATTTATACAAAAACACTATGATTTCATATATGATCAAATCCCTAAAACACATAAATATGAAGAAAAGGAACAAATCCTCAACAACCTGCTCTGGTGCAACAACTATTTTATGTAGCCACAGCATCGTTTTATGACTCCACTAATAACCAAAAATTTAAGAGGGGGGGGGGGCAAAGAAAAGTAATCAAACACTGCCATCTAGTGGTAGGAAATGGTGACACTGAAACGGATGTTTCTGCACCTCTAAATGCATTGTTGGCCAACGTGGGAATGGATGGATTTACTCAGCAGTAAAGCACAAAAGGAGGTCTGACCGGTTTGCTACTCAAAACAGTGGCTAAGCCACATAATACAATTTAACTAAAAGCAATTAATAGGATTAACGTACTGATGTGATATTATCATGTGCATTACGGTGATTGAACTATTTTAGGATGTAACTCACATCAACTTCCACGGGGAGGTGCTGCGAGTCCTTAAACCCGAGGCTGACTGCGTTTATTTATTTTTTCACTTAAAAATAATTATTGTATTCTTAGGAGGAAAAAGCAAATTTTACTAAAGTTTGGATAAATGTTCCTAATATCTAATTGCAAAATTTATTTTAAAAAGTCAACTTATGTTTCGGTTAAACTTAGGATTGAAGCTGAAGGCTGCTGTGATGTGTTCTGAGGACTTTTAGCAGCTCATTCTTTCTGACTGTTGTTGCATTTTCAGATCATAGACATGTAAAACCTTTTTCTTTCTCTATATCCCTACTCGTGATGCGTCAGGTGCATCACTGAATTATTTATAACTATAGCACATATTTTATAGTCAGCATGGCTACAGATTTTGGGGCTGTTGACCTGTTTTAGGGACTTGACTCATCTGAAATCTATTCTTAGCCTCTCAGTGTTTGTCATCAAACAACTTTTGCTCAATAGAGACTTTGGCTATGCTGAGGTTTGGTCTAATAATGGCACAAACATGGACCAATATGTTTGGCTTTCCAAAGGGAGGCATACCGAGGCTCAGGGTGAATTGGTTAATGAGGATGTAGATGGTCGTTGTCCCATGACAGCAGGTCTGTGACTTACTTTAGGTGGGCTGCTTTTAATCTTGGGCACTTTTGCTCCTCGACCGCGGTGAATCTGCTCATGGTCGAACTCCAGATCCTCAAGACGTTGAGTCAGAGCCAGTTTCTGCTGGATGGCCATACGTAGGAGGGAGTTCAGTGTCTTCTTCTCATCCTCTGCTGCTGCAAGCTGCCTCTGCATCTCATCCAGCTGGGTTACATACTCATCACATCTATACACACACAGATTTAGGTTATTGTTTAACCACAGTTCAATACATTCTGCAGCATCTTTGTTCATTTATGTTTAAAAAGGGGGCCTTTTTTAAATAAATTAAATTAATTTCTCTCTGGCACTAAAGAGGATGTTTATTTACCTTGTGGCAAACATGGCTCTGAGAGAAGAGAAGGTGGCAGCATCTTCTTTTAGAGCCTTCAGCTCGTTCCTCAGTTTCATCATGGTCTCCGTTACCATCGCCTTTTCATTCTCATATTTACTCTTCAGGTTAGCCAGGGCATTTTCTGCCGTCTACAGAAGAGGACATTAAACTAGCTAAATAGCTTTAAGAGAAAAGTAGATTTCATGACTTTTATTGAAATAAATTCAACAAAAACTTCTTTTTACCTGCTTGTTGGCCTTGAGCACCAGCCGGAGCGTGGCGATCTGTTCTCTCTTTGTACTGAGGAGGGACTTGAGCTTCAGTAACTCCTCCATGCAGGACTCCTTGTCCTTGTCCAGCATGGGCGCCAGCTCCCTGGCAGCAGCTCTCTGCCTGGACAGCTGCAGCGAACGATCAACAGCTCTCTGAAGGTGTTTTATCTGGTCTCTGATGATGGCGTTGAGGTTATAGATATTCATTGGCTCCTTCCGCAGGTCCCCACCTGCATCTAGGGGAACTGGAGATGGGCAACGGGAGATGCTGATGGTTGGAGATCCTGTGATATTGCGGCTGGGGCTACTATGGCAGGAAGAAGAGTCCACTGAGTTAGTTGTCTCATTGTGGAGGGCGTCTCTCAATGGGGAGTCCATGGGACTGCGTGGGGGATCAGAGGAGCAGGCTGCAGATGCTGCAGCAAGGCGTCGCGCCAGGCGAGGAGAGAGCAAAGCTCGGGGGTCGTCTGAGCCTTTGAGGCTGCCGCTACGTGTGATGCGACTCTGACGATAATAATCCAGCATGACGCGGTTTGGGGTCTCATTATTGCAGAGACAGACATGGTGGTAGAGCTGAGCCAACTCCTCACTGAAAGTTACCAGCTCATCCTGGGCTGCATTCAGCATACTCTGACTGTCTGTTGCGGTATTTGTTGCTGCTCGGAGCTCCGCCTCCAGGCTTGCAACCCTTTCCCGCCCTTCACGGCAGTTTCGTTCCAGATGTGATATCTGATGAGAAGAAATTTAGTTAATTTAATTCATTTGTAAGATGATGTTCAAACTTTTTGTTGTAGTGAGAAACAAACACAACCAACCTGTTCACTTAGTGCCTGGACTCGGTCTTCCCCATGGCAGTCTCCCTGCCCCTCCACTGTCTGGTTGTACTTCTCCTTCAAGGCCTTGAGCTCTGCTTTCAGGTCGATAACCTCTGTCACTGCTACCTTGTATTTACATTCCAGGATCTCAAACCCGTGGATATCAGAATTGCGGTGGCTGTTGGCTGATGAGCCTCCGTCAGGTTTCTCACTCTCTTGTGGGTCATCGAGCTCTTTATCTCCTTGGAGATGTTTCAAAGCATTGACGTGCTCGGTGAGGCGATGGACTCGTTCACTTTGCTCCGTCAGGGCACCCTGTGTGTGCTGTAACTGGGTCTGTGACTCTTGCAGGGTCATGAGAAGCGCTGCCTTCTCACATTCCACCTGCAGAATGAAGATGAAAAATAAAGCGTGTTTTCCTTTTGTCAATTAAATGTTGCCATTTTTCTTGCCTTGACCATGACAGCAGAAAAACTATGCACAGTAATTATATAAGATTCAATTAGCCTTTACCCTAAAAACTCAAATGTAATGTGGGAGACTGGATCAATGGGAGTGTTTTCTAATCTGCTGTGTGTGAGTGACTGTTCTTCACCCTCAGTACTACACTGTCATCTAAAAATGCAATTTAAACACTGTGGTTATCATGTGGCATTCTGACAATATTCACTGTCAAAATGAGTTTGATATTTGATATTTTCATTTACACTGAGATTTACTAATGCTACATTTCCTGCTGACCCACCTGCAGCAGCTGCTGTTTCAGCTTCTGCATCTCTGACAGGTTAAGCTCACTGAACAGGTCCGGCACGAGGCCGTCTCCTTTCCGGCCTGCTCGGTAGTCCCCGTTCTTCTTAGCTAACCCTGAGCTGTTGTGAAGGTGACCATTGCAGCGGTTGCTGTCCTCTATGTTGCCATTGGCAGCGGGGATGGTGCTGCCATTAGAGCTGTTTGTTCCATTGGTCTCCTCAGGGAACTTGAGACCCTCAACGCCGGTGACGGTGAGCGCCAGATGAGCCCCAGCTCCGTAAACGCTATCACTCAGGCTGATGTGATGAGCCAGTTCTTTCCTCAGATTGTTCTTCTGCTCGCGCTCAGTTTTCAGGGCGTCCAGTGCTTCCTCCAGCTGCCCCTCAGAGATGTCCTTCAAGCGCAATGCGTCTTCCAGCTGGCTGTTTAGAAGGACAGTTTCCTCTTCCAGCACCTTGATTTCATGTTTCAGTCCCTCATACTCCACCTGGGGTAAAGCAGAGAGGAGAAAGTTGTAGATTTATCTGCATCAGCTATAAAAAAATGTTTAGATGGTCAAATTTCAGAATATAAATGAAATGAAAGGGTATTCTTTCCATGTTAAAATCTGTTAATATTTTCCTAATTTTTTTGTTTATCTAACCATTTGGTTCAGATTATTTTTTAGTTTTTAACAGTCAGACACATTGTGTGTTTTACTGATGCAACAACTGCATGGCTCTGACAGAAAAGAAGCACTATTTGATTAAGTGCTACCTGGAACTCATAACTAAACATAAAGCAGATGACATTAATAAGAGTGACTCAATCTCTTTGAGTAAAACAAAGGGCGATGTGTCATCTTTAAAAATGATGACAAAACTTAAAGGGATGGAATTTGCTAGTGAGCAGTAAACTGAGATTCCCATGTCATCAGTGAAAGGTTACACCATAGTAACATGCTAATTCAAAAGCTTTTAGAGTGCAAAGTGTTGGTGTTTCTGCTAACCTGACTCTGTTTGAGTGTAGACACCAGCTTCTGCAGCGTTATGTTCTCCTCCTCCAGCTCAGTGTAGTCTTGAAGCAGCCTGGTTTCTCTGAACTTGTACTCCTTGATCTCCTCCCTCATCCTGCTTCTCTGTAGCTCCAGCATCTCATTACTCTGGAGCGGAGATGGAAACAGGGGTTGTGATGGATATTGAAAAGCAAAAGAAAAACAGATCATAAGTTCTGTAACACACAAAGCTTCATGGCACTCTTTCATAATTGACCAGACTGACAGGCAATGTCTTTCATACTTGCACACATTTTTTTAAACTAAAGAATCTATCCATGTTGAGCTCAGAAATTATACATTATACAAAAATGCAAGACAATCAAGGACAGCACAAAATATCTTCCTGAGTTACTATATCACCAGTTAGTTTAACATTGGTGATTTTGTAGTGTAGAAGTGCAGAAAACTGAAACCTTTATGTGCACATTTGAGTTGTACTCTTACTGCAGAACTCCCTGCAGCTCCTCTGCAGCCCTCTGTCACTGTTTGGAAGAACTGCTGACCCAGACACAGCCTCAGGAGTATGCTGGGATACACACCAAGCTGATACACATTAAACTCCCCAAATTTTGTGTTTGTGCGTGTGTGTAATGTAGCTTGTATGATTAATACCTAGACTGGAACTAAAATGAACTACAGTACATCTCCTGAGTAATTCAACGTTTGACAGTAGCTCATCTTTAACGTAATGGTGTAAACAGTGTCTGCTGCTTCTAAATCCAGCTACACAATAATAACAACCAGAAATATCTAACATCACTCACACATATTTATCATGGACGTAATTCTATTCTTGAATAAAGTTAGTTGTGTACATTGCTAATAAAGTTGATTTAGTTGTAGGGTTAGACTATGTGTAAATATATACAGTATACTGTATATAACAAAAGACAATTAAACAATCCATAGATTTTGCTTTATCCAGACTGATAAGTGGCTGTGTGATATGATGAGATATATCAATCATTTTATATTTTATGCACTTATATCATGGTGTGATGAAATGCACTGCATATGGCAGTATTTTTTTTTTTTACCACAGCACCAGCAGTATGTCCATTGAAGGTGAGACAACAGATTTACTCCCTTGAGGACTATCATCTCAAATTATCTCAAAAACGCTTGTGGACTTAAGGCAGTCAAGTGCAGTATTAGGATTAGTACTTTCATCAAAACGCTGCCATATTCAGTCCTATACATGTCTTCTGCCCTCTGGTGGAGAATCTGCAGGTGGAATTTCTAATTACTGCTTTATTGTTATATATTTATAAAACAAAACTGATGAAATATATAGTATATTAATATTTGCCAGTAAATAGTAGATATTTATGATCACTGCAATTTTGTTTTCTATCCATGTACATCTCAACTTTCTTGGATATGAAGTGTTCACGTAGACCTCCTTGTACTATATGTTATCAATTACATCATCATGACAGGGAATTACCTTTAACAAGATATATAGTGCACAGAATTAGAGGCCAGTTATTTAATCAGAGATGGCCTATAGTTGGGTATCTTATCAGGGGTTACAGCAGTCAGGGTCAGGGAGAGAGCAGCACTGAACCTCTGTGGTGTTCACAGCACAGCGTGTGACTGTGGATGCTTCAATAACTTTGTGATAAAACAGACGGCCTGATTTATTATTATCTTTCATCACGCCGTTGCTTATGTTGTTGTAAAAGGCATCAATAAAAATGAATCTGGCTGTAAAATTTATGATTGTGTTGAGTTCTTTTATATATTCAACCAACTGTGTATAAATGTAACAAAAGGAGTTTTATGAATACAAGCATATATAATTTGTCCAAAACAAAATTTTAACTTTTAACTTAACGTTTAGAATATACCCACCCCATTTTACAAGATTTTTTGTCTAATGAGGCTCTATGTGTGCCTGTGACACTTGATGCTCCCTAAATACCTCCCTAAAATATTTGCAGATACTTCAGAAAAGGACTTTAAAGAGAAGCAAGAGGTTTCTATTCTCATAAACATGTTAATGAAGGTTCAGATGAGGATATAAAATAGGCCTATCAACTAATCAATCTTTTATTTAGGTTGATGATTTCATTCAGCATGCTTCAATATGTGGACTATTTAAATTTCTTAACCTTTTGTGAGTTCATTACTCTGCAAAAATCAACATCAGATAATAACACAGTACCTATCCCGTCACGTTCCTCCCTGATCAGTTTAGACATTGAGTCCTGTGGTGGTTGTGTGATGAGAGCAACCTGACTCCTCTGTCCCTGTACATGTGCCGAGCTCAGGGCATTTCACTTATTCCCCAGCTTAGTGCTGGATTTGCCCCCTACAATGGGGTCGTGGCCAGAGTGTCTGACCCCAGGTCGAACTCCAGCACTGCTGGACTCAGAGGCTATAGAAAGACGTGTGCTTATGCAATTATAAGGATTGAACTTATGCACATAGATTTTGGTTTCTTTTGTTTAACCTTTATTTGTTTTTGTGGCCTTTTGGCTTTTGTCAAATGCAAAATATATGTAGATAAATGTATCAGTGGGAAAAATCTCCTTAACACTCTATAAAACTAGGTAAACAAACAAAGGTGTAGTGAAAGATTTATTTCCTTTTCAGATAAAAATTTTGGGAAAAAATGCATTCAATTTATATTACAAACAATATGTCTTTCAAAAGATT
Organism: Callopanchax toddi; assembly: GCA_006937965.1. Taxonomy (NCBI): domain Eukaryota; kingdom Metazoa; phylum Chordata; class Actinopteri; order Cyprinodontiformes; family Nothobranchiidae; genus Callopanchax; species Callopanchax toddi. The sequence goes on along the minus strand of SSNR01000221.1, from coordinate 791,724 downwards.
CCACAATCAATAAAACAATGTGCATCTACTGTTCCTTTGTGCATAATAAATTACAAAACTCAAACTGTACGTGGTGGTGTATGGTCATTTTAATTCTAAATATTCTGTTCATTGTTATTTCAGCTATCTGCTCATTTTGCTTTTCCACACTCAGTCAGTTTTCTGGATGCTTGTGCTGCTTCGTTGAACACTTGGGTTCTAATTCAACTTCCGTGACAATAATTTACAATTAACTTTTAAAAGTTAATAAAATGTGAATTCCTCTAACCCTCTAAAGCCTAAAACAGAGTAATAATATTAGAAAAGATTAGTTTTTAAATATGAACTATTTAATGGTTAATATTTATCCAACAACTATTTTATAATCAGTTTTATTTATCATGTAATTATAACAATATAAAAGTAATAGAAGACAAGAACTGAGTGTGGCAGGTTTTTGATAAAAGTACTCCATGGGATACTTTAAAGGTTTGATGCAAATTACCCCATAAATGCTACAATGAATTCAACAACATCTTAACTAAAGATGGTAAAATGCAGTAATATATTCTGAAAATATTGAATGATCAAATGTTTCCATCTGCTACAGTGGTGTTTTCCTGCATTTTATGTTATTTATGTTCATATTTTCTGTGCACAAGCTCACCTCTCTGAGATCCTGCACGATTGCGTTGAGCCTCTCATTCTCTGCCTGAGCGTTGGATGCCACAGAACGGCTTAGGGTTACCTCCGTCTGCACCTCCAACAGTCGGCCCACGTAGTAGGCCTCCTTAGAGGCAGACTCCTGCAGCAGCGTCTCCTCGTTGGTCTCCCCATCTTCTGCCACCTTACGCTGGTTAGTGTAGGCCTGGCCAAATGCCTTAAGAGATCAACAAGAGAAGGAAAATTAAAACAAAGGTAAACCAGATCCAAATCTTGTCTTTAAACACAATATCATAAAAAAGTGTGATTGATTTGTCATGAAGATCTAACACATCTGTCGTGTTGTACTTTGGGCTACCGGTACCTCAGAGTGCTCACTTGTATGGGAGCTGCCCCTCATATCAGATACCTGTTGTGTCGTTCATGTGGGCTGATGTTTCACTGATCAATAGACACAGTGTTTTGATTTTCCTGACACAGGTTTTCACAGCTCTGAAAGCTGACTTGTAATGATAAAGTCGCTGAGGCTTGATTGAGGAAATCAAAGTAGGCATCAACAGAATAAACAGGCCAATCATTGGGTTGGAACAAAAACACAAAAGCTCTAAATCTAGAGTGCTTCTGCATCATCCTCAGATGGTTTCCAGAAAGTTGTCTGGAATTTCATGAAAGGAAAATACATTCTCCTTGACATCTGTGCAGCAGCTACTCTTAGTTCAATAAAAAATATGACTCATCCCTTACTTTCTCAGTACATCAGCTGGAAAGAAAGTTACGGTGCCTCCAGTGGTCCCTGTCAAAGAATTAATCAATACTCCATTGTCTGGAAAAACTTTTATGGTTTACATTTGCAACATGAAACTGGAAACAATTCAGTCATTAGGAAACAGATCCTGGGTACTCCGTTTTATACTAAATATATTATTAGCTTATGAACAGGTTTCCAAATCCAAGCTCACAGTAAAACAACCTCTTGGATCTTGATTTGAATTATTTATGAGGTACAAGTTTCCATTATTTTGAATTGAGCTCTGCATGCAACAATCTTTTTTCTTCCACCAAATTTAATTCTGCAATTTATCCAGCAACTTAGTAGAGATTTTTCTGATCTTTGAACATTTTTCACAGACACAAGCTTATGGATGTTTAATTATGAATCCACATTGAGACAAAGATTGTGTGTATTTAAGAGCCACAGGAGAGGCAAAAAAAAAAAAAACAGATTCAAATTAATTAACTTTATTGACCACCTGTCTCTGTCACATGACCTGCTGTTGGAACCCTCCTAACAGAAAACCAGCAGATTAACAAAAAAGACTGATTAAACAGTACATGCAGCCAACACTGTCCTGTCAGTTTTTTTCTGTCAAACTCAAACAGCTCAAATAAATTTAAATGACAGACCTTTATTCTGTTGATGAAAACTCATTTGCATGCAGTGAATTTGGGAAACAGAAGTGTTTATTCACAGAGAAGTCCTCAGAAGGCCTTCAAATTTAACAGAAGCTTTTATTTTTCCTTTGAATTGCAAATTACTGTTAGAGTTTGCATATGAATAAAGGCAAGCAATATTCAGTCTACTGAAACCCATGTAAATAGCAGACGCCATTCAAGCACAAATATTGAGTTCAAAGACTAAAAAACGTGCATGTCAAAATGCAAATAAAATTTTGACTTTTTGATTTTATCCCCCTTTAAATTTCACTCTCTTGTTTGTTCTTCTTGGCACATTCAGTTTCTTTCCCAGGAGGAATGTAGTAAATGATTTTAAGGAACAATCTTTGGTGCAAAAAAAAAAAAAACCTTGAATAATTCAGTGCACAGTGTGAGTGAATGAGCTTGCATTCTCATCTAAGATGAGCAGCTGTCGGCATCTAGAACAGCTTCACAAACCAGAATCAAAACAGCTGAGCCCTAAAGATTTGGAAAAGAAAACCTGGCTCCAAAAAGTGAGATGCATAATTGACATTGTGAAATCTTATATGATTTCTTGGCTCTGCTTTATTGTTGTGAGGCTGTCAGACAATCAATGATGACTGGAGGATTAGCTCCCAGACAAGAAATAGTCACATGTAAGCACAGGGGATGCAATATGATAAGCAACAAAGTAAATGTGGTAAACATGACAGCTAAGCTTTTTCCACCAGAAAAAAACAAGAAAGAGATTTAATCAAAAGCATTACTTGTCAAATGTAAAAAGTTTGAGATGATTTTTGCTCCTAACTCAATCTGACTGATAAACAAGTTGGAAAAGGCAGAACTGCACACACAGATTTACCAACTGTTCTATTTGGAGTGACTCATCAACAAAGAAGCAGTGGGTTTTAGATGCATAATGAGAGGCAGATGTTTTTATGAACTGTGTTCCTCCAAGTCTTCTTGCTCCATCGACTTCCCCTTTTAGAGGAAATCACGATGAATGACATTGATGGCCTTAACTGCACACAAAGCAGCAGTCTGCTCTGACTCTCTCGTGGCAACGCGTTTTCTTTTACTAAAAATAACATCATAACTAGATGTGTTTTTTCTTTCTCAACCAAGACTGATGATACCAAATGGAGGAACGAGGCTAATTGGCATCCTAAAACTCAAAGAACAGGACAGGACAGATTAAAGTTTAATATCCTTTACTCTGGATTATTGTTTTGGAGCCTGATTGGATCTGTTCAATAAATTACATGATGTATTCACTTCTGAGGCTGCTTTGCCTTATGCGCCTCCCTGTCCAGACAAAAGACTCCCCTTCTGTAGATATTCATCCCTGAGGCCACAACAGGAAGAGCAACATACTGCACCAGTGTTAGAGGAGGAGTGTGTGTGAGGCTGATGTCCTTCGTTGTCTGCTGCAGTCGGTAACAAGGAGTCAGGGGACGGCTTTAGGGGGTGAGATCATGTTATTCAGACAAAGAAAAATAATCTGTTTCTTTTTTAATTCTGAAAAAATAAATCAATCATTAAGGGATGATCTAATCTAAAATGCAGCCTAGAAAAATATATTTATTTGTTCATAGGAATGTAAAGACAGCCAGGGATTTACATGGACTTGATTAAAATTTCATAGCCACAGAGCTTAATGCAGATGCTAAAAGCTGAAGATACAGCTACAGAAAACAATCAACCGAATTCTATGATTTGTCAATTTGATGAACAAATATTTCAATTGATGGCTGAGATTGTCAACTATCTGTTAAATGATGTGATGATGAGAACACTGTTCCCTTTCTCATATACTGACACCATCTTTTGAGATTTAAAATCAAATGTCTATGATACTTTTGTTCAACAAGATTAGAAGGATTACACCCTGAACAGATCATCCTTCTATTCCAAAACTGACACAGAAACACATGAGATAAACAACCGTTCATCCACACATTCAGTCCTATGGTCAATATCTAAAGACAGTTTTACTTAAATAAATTAACTATACCTCAGGTTATTAAAAGTCTGCTTCAGATACACAATCGGAGTCAAATCATGATAATCATGCTCAATTAATGACGAGGAGCCCAAATTATTGCTTTTCCCCCAATTTTTTGGGGAAGGTATTGAAATTTTTCTTTATATGTTCCCCATAAATTGTTCCACAATGCATATACTGTAATTTTAAAATGGATTACAGTCAGATGTTATCCCTTTATTGTTTCATTATAAGAGGAGAATTATCACTTTCTCAGTTTGAGAGAGAAAAGTAAAGATTTTTTAGGTCCCGACTGAAGCTATTCCAGACAAACCACAGCTGGTTCAAACACTGATCTCATCCACAGTGATAATATGATCAATTATTGGATGAAAACACAGAAACCAGGGCATTAGTCAGCCGATGAGAGGCAAAAATCGAGTTACATTTACACAAATAGAGCCATAAACCGGCTCACAGCAACAGTGTGTTAGTTTGGGTGCAGATGGTTGCAACATCAGGCATTTCAGGACCATGGAGAGAGACAAGCAGGACGGCTGCTGAGAAGTCACCAAGCTGACAGCATGTGTGTGAGGGAGAGAGAGGCAGCGCTCTAAAAGATACTATGAATAAAATAAAGAGGCTAAGAAGAAGAAGAAAATGTTTTAAACATGTGAATCTCAGTGTGTATTACTGGTTAATTTTTGGCTTTGTCTCATATCAAAATAAAAAAGTAGGTCTGCACCATTACTGAATGTAAGTCAAATCTGCCCATGATATAACCATACATTCATTTTCTGAACCATCTTATCCAGTAAGGGTTGTGGGGAACTGGTGCCTTTCTCCAGCAGTCACAGGGTGAGAGGTGGGGGACACCCTGGACAAGTCGCCAGTCCATCACAGGGCCACACAGAAACAAACAAGACTTACAAACATTCACACTCATTCACACCTAGAGACATTTTAGAAACAATGTTTTTGGTCTGTGAAGGAAGTCAAAGTACCCATGAGGAGAACAAGCAACTCTACGCAGAAAGGACACAGCTGGGAATGGAACCCGCAACCTTCATACTATGAGGCAGCAGTGCAATCAACTGCACTACAACCTAAGTTTGATGCCTTTGCACAAATATCAGAAGATTTCAGTGTGTTTTACTAACTCTTTAAAAATTATTAACAAAGCCATGTTTATTTAAAAACATTTCTTTTTAGTAAAGCTTTTAATCTTTTTTAATCTATTGCTTTTTGATTGATTGATTTATTTATTTATTTTTAGATTTTTTAAATTAATTTATTTTTTAACTTTTTTTAAAATCCTGTAAGCGCTCTAAGGTTCAAAGAATGTAGAGCGCTATATAAATCGAACGTATTATTTAAATGACTTACATCACTGTTAAATGCTAAATTAACATTAAGGTTGAACAGTATTGTTTTATACTGCATTAAAACATTATTACATTAACACTAATATTTTTCCATTTTTCTGGTGTGGTAGGGATATTTTTAAAGGTGGTCTAACAATGGACAATTATTTCTAATAAACAAAAAATGTACAAATGGAGATAAGATTAAAAGCTACAATTTAGTGCAGTTAAAATTCCAAAAATATTGAATGCTACTAATGAATTTTTAAACCCTTCTCAGCCTCCTAATTATCCACTTCGTTTTTATTGTTTGTCTCAATCAGTTATTAAAAACAATCAGCATTCAGGGTCATGTCTATTATAAAAGACAGAATTTATTAGCTTATTATTACTATTTTTTATTTATTTAATTACTTTGTTACTTTTTTTAACAGTTCATTAGTAACTCTGCCTGGTAATATTCAGGCCTTTAGCAAGGACACTGAAATGTCCCCATCTGCTTCTCAGTCATAAGGAAAAGTGCCAAGTCAAGAGATATGTCATTTATAAACACACAAGCACATCGCCACAAGTGAGAGGGTATCAGGGTGATCACGGCCCGAAGGACTGGAGGTCAGCCACACAGAACAAACAGCAGCTCAAATAAATAAAATGAAAGATGGGAGGTAATCACATAATTTAAAATCCACTTCAGCAAACTACATTTACATAAAGAATTTTTATTAATGATGATTAATGAGCTAACTGAGGTTTGCAGTTTATCATTGTAACACAGGCTGCATGCTGTAGTGCACAATATAAATCCTTTAGTTTAATTTCCTGAGCTGCTAGAGCTCTGCATTACTGTCTAAACACTGAGCTAGCATGAATGCTTCACAGATAATAAGGAGTGACCTGCTTTCAGTTCCCCTCACTGAAATGCGTTTTAGAGCGTAGAAGACTATTAGTCCTCTGATGACAATATGCTATTATGGACAAAAAAAAAATCTATAAATGCAGGATAACTGCTGAGAAAGGCCTTAATGTGCATCTATGTTGGAACGTCTGAGCCATTTACAAGAAATGCTTAACAGTTTCACATCTGCTGCTTTCTCACCAACACATTGTGCACAATATGTGATGAGCTCTGTTAGAAGCACATAGACGATTCAAGTGATTCAACTTGGCTCAAGTCCCCTCCATGTAGAGATATTAGAAGGATTTCCGAGAATGGTTAGGTTGTTGATTAAAAAGAGAAAGAAAGGCTGCTGCATTGGAAATTGTTTTTCCAAATCCCGAATGAGTCTTCACTCACATTTCCCCCATGAATAAATTTTTTACTTTTCTTTTCCACATTTGTAAATGTAACCTCAGAAAATTGTCCCATTAAACTATTAAAGTGTTTCTACTGTGGCCATGATGGCAAACTGTTATCTCACTATATAGGAAGCTGTGATGAGTGAGTCAACCAACCAAACTGCAAAGACCAGACCAGCTGAAACTGTGTCACTTTTTTTGCATGGTAATGTGCCTTCCAGGAGATCATGAGCTAGTCAACCACAAAAACACACAAAACTTTGAGCCATTTCATCTCACACACACACAAACACACGCACACACAAAACCAGTGGCCTCTGGCACATTTGAAAGTCCCTACACTGGCATTCACTCCTGACTGCTGCCATTTATTTAAAGAGTACAAGAGCCGTCGGGCAGGGAAAGAAGTGGACTTTAATGCAGGGTGTTCACTGAGTGTATTAATGCATGCAGACAGATGGAGAGAATGAAAGAAGGATGAAAAAATAAGAAAATAATAAGAAGACAAGTTGATTAAAAGTTTGTGTTATTTATTTTAGAAAACTAGTAAAAAAATTATATAGAAAATATAAATTTGGGAAGGAAACAATGTTTACTTTTAATAGCATTTGAACTGTCATTAATTTTGCTGTTAACTAATGAACATATTAGTTGCATAAACAAGAAAAAAAAAAACACAGGAAAAAATGCTGCAAATATTTAGAAGACCAAATTATATTTTTTCTTTAAGTAAAATAAATAAACAAAAATAATAAGCCAATAATACATTTATGTGCAAAAATTATTGGTTATATTCCAGGTTAAACGCAAGAAAAAAAGCATTATTATTATAACTTGATTTGATTTTTAAAAATCCTGTGTAATTTTCATGCTGAACAGTTTACACATGAATTGTAATTTAAACTGAAAGTTGAGTCTTTTGTTTCACTGATGATGCAGCATTTCCAGCTGAAGACATTTAATATTTCAGACACACTGCAGCCCAGACTGGATATTTTTGTATTTATGGCTGCATATGTTTCTGCATGTGAAACTGTGTGACTAATGCTATAATGCCATAAGGTAAAGTTGTTTCCCAAACATGTCTTCTCCCTCAGGGTACACCTTATGACAGAAAAGATCACATCACTCCTATTCTGAGGTCTCTGCACTGGTTACCTGTTAAATGTAGAGTTAATTTTAAAATCCTGACTCTAACTTTCAGGGCCCTACATGGTCAAGCTCCTGTTTATGTTACTGAGCTGATAAAGCCGTGCGCTCCAACCCGAGCTCTCAGGTCCACAGACCAGAATCTCCTAACAGTTCCAAGGACCAGATTTAAAAGTCGAGGTGATCACTCCTTCCAGTCTGTTGCACCGCGACTTTGGAATGACCTTCCTTTAGTTTTACGCTGTATAGACAGTCTGGACTCCTTTAAAAAGCAGCTGAAGACCCAATTATTTAAAACTGCTTTTAAATAACTATTTTGTGTTCTCTTGTTGTTGTTTAACGATTTTGATTTGTAAAGATATTTTGTTTGTTTTATTGATTTTATTTGTTTTTATCATGTTTGATTCTGTTTTTTGTGAAGCACTTTGTGATTTTTTCTGTGAAAGGTGCTATATAAATAAACTTTACTTACTTACTTACCTTAATAACACAGAACTTTAGTCGGACTGAGATGAGCATGAACTCAGAATTTTACTTGTTTTAACTTCTAATATTTAGAATGCAATAAGGCTTCTCCCTAAAGACTTAGACTGTTTTTATTATCCTTGAGTAAGTACTGAAGGGACTGAACTCAGAAATGTTCAGGAACTTGTCAGTTTTTAAAAAAGATGATTTAGGGCACTCACAACAATCTATTGAGTAATACAAATTACCTTCCCCTGTCTTTGTTCACTACTGTCTCTTTTCCCCTTCATAGACAATATTAAATAAATATGGATTTTTCACACAGGAGAATTTGGGTAACTGTGCAGAAACAAGTAAATGACAGCTAGGTGCGTCAGAATGCTTGTATGCTGCCTCTGTTTTTGTGCCAGTGGACACACCCAGGCAGGCAGCCGGAGGCTCAGAGCAGATGTTACAGATAACATTGTCCTCTCTTTCTGCAATGGGTCTCTCCTGTTGAAGAGTACTTGACAAAAAGGGGTTTAGCCTGTACTCAGTCACTTTCTTGGTATCGACACACAGGGCCTCCGAGAGACTCCAAAACTCATGTCAACACAGAGGAGTTGTTATAGACCCGTGGAATCTCTTGAAAGGACAATAGAAACGGGTCACTAAGGTGACATCAGCAATACAGGACCCCATACAGTGTGCTGGCTGGGAAATTTTCAAGTTTTAGGTTAGTTATCATCCATCTGATTGACAAAAAATAAATATTCCATGCAGTCTGTAATTTGCTGGAATCTTTTCTGACATCATATTAATACATTATTACATTGTGCAGCCCTAGTTGCTCAATGTTTTCTGCATTTGGGCTGTGCATACTGTATGCTCATGCACACAGAAGATAAAATTTGCAAACAGAACAATGCAGAAGCACTTTCTGGAACATAAAAGCCTCTGGAGGCCTCTTATTCTCTATCACAAAGATACGATAAACAGGAAATGACACTAAACGGTGGAAATTTTACTGCTCTCAGTACAGTTTGTACTGCAGTTTGTCTAGACAGAGCAGTGCTCTGTCTAGACAAACTGCAGTCTACAATGTGTTCAGTTCTGATTTGAACTAACAAAACTGCCCTTGATTCATGTGAAAATTGTGGCACGAAGTACATACTGAAATACTAACGGAAGATCTTTGAATTGTGGATAAAATAAGTTTTCCCAGAAGAGAGACAGTTGGAATTTTTTGCTATGCTTTCAGAGTTTGCAGCACACACAGCTAAAGTAGACCACTAATCAATACAGCATCCTGCAGGCAGGGGAGACCTACTCCTACTGTATTTCACTGCAGCAAAATGTAGCTTTAAAAAAAAACCTGTTCTATGCAGACTTGGGCAAACACCTCTGCAGAAACGATAACATTTTTTTTCTTTTAACATACTGGTTAACATGGTTTCTCGCAAACAAAAATGCAAAAAAGTGATGAGTTTGATTATAAAATAAGAGGTTTCATTTATTTTTTATTAATTATGGAGAAATTAAATCATGATCACACATTTTGTTGATAGTGAAATTATTTAACACAATTACTACAATTATTAAGGAGTTGGTAAATAGTATTCAGAATAAACATTTTAAAGACACTCCAGGCACTGATTTATGTTATCGTGTTGTAGAGTTGTCATTTGCAGTGGGAAATAAAACTTATATGAGAATCAATTATCAGACTAAAAATAATGAATATAGACTATAAAAATGCAAAGGTCTATTTAGGACAGGGAATGGATATAAATTAAATATTTCTGTAGCAAGGCATTAGTTTAAAACACATACAGACTGGCTAAGAATATTTTATTCTACTTTATTGATTAGTCAAATGAATAAAACACAGACAAACTGCACTGAAAAGCTTCTACAGGAGCCTGGATGTCAAAGCAAGGAGTTTCTATGTTAAAAAAAACATATGGACAAAGACCACTGGACACAGAGCCACAGAAAGGCTGAAAATAATGGAGACATATCTTGACATGCATCATACACATGCCAATGTGTTTTGCTCTCATTCTGCCATCTTTACTTGTGCTGACTTTAAAACACCACCACATAATGCACATGAACTCAGCCTTCAGAAAGGAAGTGGACATTACTTGCAAGGCATGACAAAATAAGTGACGGCTTGCAAAGCGAAATATGACAAAATTTAGAAAAAAAGTAAAAAGTCAGGCTCGGGCAGGGTTTCATTTGATTCAACATCCATATCCAATACATGTTACAAGATGCCGAAACCCATCTTCATTTCTTAGGAAGGTCTGATTCAGCAGCTGATTGGTTTGGTTTGCTATGAAGAAGTTCAATTCTGTCAGATGTGTTTGCTTTAACATGCACAGAGTAAGCCGCTTCACACAATAGAGAGCAGCTCAGCTCTGACATGATACATTTTCACCAAGCACAGCAGAAATCGATGCATAATTACCACTTCACTCTAGGGGGATTGGGGGTGAGGGTAACAGGAGATAGTGAACTGATGTTTCAGAGGTTAAAAAGAAAAATGATGCATCGATTCAGCTTCTCCATACATGGTTACTGCCATTCTTCCACCCCTGACTACAATAAAAGAGGAGCAGAAAGGAGACAGAGGAGGAGAAAAGAAATGACCTGTAATGGATTCCTTTCCCCCAGTGACAGCAGGCGGATCAGCTCTCATTGGTGATGTACTCAAACCCATCAATATCCACCAAGCTACATGTACCAATTTCAAAAATGCTCACGAGTGCTTGCATTTAGTCATTTCTTGTTGGGACTCATTAGAATCAACCAGGTGTACATAAGGAGAAAGATTCATGCCAAATGTTGGCTTTGACAAAATAAGTAATAGTAAAGGCTTCTCAAAATGTGGCTTATCTCCAGCATATTGTTTTACTAAAGAACAAGAAGATTTGAGAAGCACTTGCAAAACCTTCACAAAGTATCATTATCTCTTTATCAATAGTCCTTGATGAATTGGTAGCTACGTCTTGGGAAATATCCAACAACAATATATAAGAGCTTTCATGTTACAAAACTGTTGGCAATGACAAGAAATCAACCATGTTCAGCATAATGCAATATTTTTACAAACTTTTCAAAATGCACCAGATATTTGGTCAGTGATTGGTATTGGCCAAATTTCATCCTGATTGGACAATCTAAAACTCAAAAATCTGAATTTCTTTTCTTGGTCCTTAAATCCACCATTGCAAATAATGGGGGGGGGGGGGGGG